>OY735230.1:24424272-24544272 GCA_963457665.1 Thysanoteuthis rhombus | reverse complement strand
GGTACTGCAGTATTTTATAAATGCCATCATTTTTGATGCCATGAGTAAACTAGTCTGCGCGTAGGATAATTCGCAATGTGCATTCATTGTTTGCCTTACTTACCTCATCAGTGTCGTCTGATGAGGTGACTTGAAAGAAATAGAATTTTATGCTACAGTAAACTTGAAAAATTGCATCTTTACTTAATTTCACACGTCCAATTAGTTCAGCATTCAGAAATATTGAGCATAAACCAGAAAATGATACATAATGTTTTTTGATATCTCATAAGGACAGTGGAACTGCAAAATAGCTCAATTATTGCCGTCATTTTTTTTGACAGCAACAAGTAAACTGATGACGTACAAGTTGCGATAAAAAGCTATGTAAATGAAATGAGAGAAATACGAGTCAAATAAAAGTCAAGTTGTTATTTACATTTACATATTACGCATACCTGACTTCTCTTATCACTTGTGATTCACTCGGAATCGACAGCAACCAGGCTCAGCTGTTTCATTTTTCATGTGCCTTGTCCCGCCTAAAGACAAGATAGCTGATCCCAGCCAAAAGGCCAGTGGATCAAGCAGATGTACAATTTGAGCCTCTAGAACAAATGCTAAGAACTTGTTTTTATATAAGGAAAGGCACAGTAAAGTTCATAGTTGACATTTATTTCTGTAGAAACAGTGATACCACTTGAGAGTCATTGAAGTCAGTGTTTATATCTTGACACTAAAATTATGCAGTAAACAACACATACTGATTAAATTTCTGATCCCAATCTCACTTGGAACTCCTGTTGATGTCAATAAAACCAACCAGAGGCTGAATTCAACACCCGGACAGTGGTATTTTACATATTTATGAATCGGTTATTGTCTTTACTTACGATAGAAAAAACTAGTAACAAGCACGCATACTCATTAGCTATTTATGTTACCTGTAATGCCACAGGTAAAATTTATTAAACAAATATATCAAAAACTTGGTTCATTCTGATGAGTACATATACATAGTAAGGCATTTATTCTAAGAATATACAGAGAAATTCATTGGTAATTATTTATTGAATCCTAGCAGTGGATTGCAGATTATTTTGATAATCTTTATGTAACTAGTGATTTTGGATCATATTTATCAAAAAAATACTGTATATTCTTTTTTTTACCGAGAAATCAGCAGTTTGTCTTGTACTCGGGTCAATCAAAAATGGCCAATACTTTTGTCTGTATGAATACAGCTGTCTATGTGCTAGAAACGGTGTATTCTTAAGAAGGGGATATCTCTCATGATGACGTTTTGGCAAAATAACTGACTCCACTTATATTCCAGTCAGTTAACCTTCTGAAATTTTTTACTCAATTCCGAACTCATTTTATACTCACGGTCGACTTTTATTCAAGAATATGCAGTATATCAAAACTTTCACTTCATTGATTGCATATATAGTGATGTAGCAAATTCTGTTTGTAGAAAGAATGAAGAAATAATCACTGTTGTCTTTTAGAGCCAACTGTATTTGAACTCTGTATACATAGACAAGCTTGATTGCTACTCCACTGCTCCCACACTTAGCTGTTATAACATTTTGAATTAACAAACTAGATATGTCTGGTAATAAAAGAAAGATTTGATTAAGCATAAAACTTTACAATTTTTGGCCTAAAATTTCTTTTAGCAAATTCTGACGTGTGTGTTTTGTATAAGAAATCAGTGGTCTTGAAATAATGCAAGTTTTACTGACAAAATAAGGCTATTTCATATGTAATGTGTATGCATTGTTTTTGATTTTACTACAGAAAGGCATAACAAATAATTACATCACAGAAATGTGTTAACAGTCAGGAAAAATGGAATTAGCAGTGGTCAGAAATCATTGCAAGCATTATTGACTGAATAGGGCTATTATATGTGTAATTCAATTTTTTAAAATTTCTATTTTTGTAATTATGATGACTCACCGCTACCCAAAACAGACCAGTTTAGTCACTGTTGCTGGTTTTAGGTGATTCATGTGTTCTAATATTTGTGCACATCTAGCTATCAATGTATGTATCCAGCTGGACTTCGCTGAGCCTGTACCATTTACAGTAGAAACTTGGAATTTTTCACAACCCTTCAATGAGTAGAGAAAATGTCTTTTCTGTTTTTTGAAAATTCTCCCCCTTAATAGGTTTTTATTAGAGCGTTCAATTTACAATGAAAGCTCATGACAGATTGATCCTTTAGTTGAGATCTGTTTTTATTTTTTTTATTTTTTTAATCATAAATTTATGGTTCAAACCATTCTGGTAATATTTTCATCCAGGTAACTCAATTTTACTGCCACCACTGCTTAATTTATGAGGCAAAAATCTGAATAGTTGAGTGGTGGTTATTCTTAATCTCCCTTGGTATACTATTCTTTAATAAACTTATTTTTAGTGATTTTTTTTGTCCTTAGTTTATTTTACCAATAGTTATTTTATCTTGCTGTAATCTAATTTTCATATTAATAATTATTTTAAAGTACGGTTTGCAGTCATAAATATTGGAGGGTTTGATAAAAGAAACGATAACCAATAACTATCAATAAAACTTACTTCAAACCCTGACTGTGTTAATTGACTATGTCAATTGAAACGTTGTACGATAGACGGGATGTAGAATAATTGGATAATAGCTTGAAGATTAGCTAAAATGGCTAACATCATTCGGATATACGTCGTAAGACCTACAAAATCAAGTAAGCATAATCGTTCATTTCATTTCTTTTTTTTCATTTTTTTCTTTTTAATTTCTTTTTATGGTAACATAAGACTTAGTTTTCAAATTGGCTAAATTTTTAATTTCCAGGTAACTTTATAGCTAAAAATGTATAAATCCTTTTCACATTTCAATGACTTGGTTTAAAGTCTTATTTCTTTGTTGTTTTTTGATCGAGCCGGTGGTGTGAGTATGAAAATTTCACACCTTCATGCTCTTGATGTTAAAGATGGTGAAAAAATAGAAATAAGAGAAATCATTAAAGAAAAAAAAAGAAATAAAAAGAATGATCATGAAGATATAGAGTATAACTGAGTAATATTAACCATTTCAGCCATCAAGGCTGATAATTTAGCTAATATTTTATGTGATTGTTAGTACCATATTTGCAAGAATTATCGGTGATTGTGTCACACCAATCTTTCAAGTGAGAAAGGCCTGTCCATCGTGAAAATCTGTACAGAAAGTTGACTTTTAAAACTTGGAATCTAACACTGCCAGCTGCAATAAATACTGAACACTCAGCCAAAAGGAAGACCCGCACAATTATATTTATAGGTATTTACTTTGCTTAGCTTAGTTGGGCACAAGGCCACAAGTATGGGGACCAAACTTAGTACAGTTGTCTGCTAAACAAGTTTACTAACCATTAATTGAGACAATCTACATAAGATATATAAGTTGTTGGAAGTAAGAAAAGAAAACATTAATAAATTAAATTAACGAACATGCACTCAGTGCTTATGTATTAGCATGTGATAAGTATATCTTTGTAGAATCCGTGTTGTACCCCGTCATATGACTCGAGGCTGTGACTTATTTCAAGTGTACACCACCCACTGCATTCTCCTCTCATGTGACTTGTCACAGCATTCAGGCTCATAAAATTATATATATGTATATATATATTTATTTATATATACACACACACATAGTGGATACTGGTTAAATTGAATATCCATTACAAGGACCAATTGTGCAAAAACAGAATCAAACGTATGTAATATATGTCCTTTTTATTCAAATCAGCTTAAATGACTGCTTTCTAAGACCCAAATTTGTGGCTCTGTGATCCAAGCAAGCAGAATCTGCTGTTTGTGTGAAAGTGCGCACGCTCTTTTCTTTAAGTATAGTTTTATTGTACATTGTATTTATATACATATATGATATAAAAGTACATTATAGATAACACGGTCGTAAGATATGTTGATAAATTATGCCAACTCAAACCTTGTTGATATCTATTGAGGCCTTTTATTCTCAGAATTAAGATATCCTGGAAAGATATGGCAAAAATCTTGAATTTGACACTGATTCTGTGTCAGTAAATATACAGGATCCTTGTCTCCCTCAGAATGGATATCATGGATTCTATAAACCAACTAAAAGAGAGAGACCTTCTTTTTTTTTTTTTTTTTTCTTTTTTTGTTGACCCTTTTTGGACTAACCTATCAAGGTGCTCAATGCCTGAATTAGAAACCTTCAACTCAAACTGTCAACCTAGTTGCCACACCAGATTAACAATTAGAGAAACCTATCTAGGATACAGGATGTACCAATGGAGCTAGAGGGATGGAAATTTAAATATCTACTCATGTCTAGAATTTTTTTTTTTTTTCAAAATTTCTGCACAAAATTGTTTTTTAGTCGGGGTTTCAATTTCAATGTAAGTTTATGCTAAATTAGCGTCTAGTTTATGTCCAGCTACGTTTATGCTTGCTTTCTTCGAAATTCAGATTCTCTTAGCTTCCAACAAAAGGCAAGAGAAGTAACTTATTCATTGATCACCCCTTTTTCCACTTTTTTAATTGATCACTCCCAACATATTTTTAAAAGTTTCAAAATGTGTTGAGTTTCATTGAATGGTTAATGAAAACTATTCTTTCAGTATTGAATAGGAAATTTTCCCTATTTTGAAGAATCAAAATCATGATGGGATATATTTGTCCCATACGACACTTATCCTGAGACAGATGAAAAACACAAAATTGGATCACTTCACCTATATATCTTTCCTGGTCAGTCATGTGACAAATGAATTTTTGTATCTGTTTCATATTATGATGACATCATTTTCTTTAGTTGTATAAGCTTTGAAAATCTCATTTACATTATTTTTCCTGACTCATCCGTCCCAGTAAACATCTAAAAGAAATCTGCGGAACATGAATAAATACCCCAGCAATCATAGAAATATGTAGGCAGTACCTGTCATGTGTGTTTGATCAGACATTTTACTTCTAATCGCTCGATTCTGAGAGTTGAAAATGTGAATGAGAAGAATCAAATTTTTCTCTTGCAATCAACTTAACAAGTCATACATTTAGTCATGTTTTGTGGTTCTGAGTGCTAAATTCCTGGAAAAGATTTTTTTTTTTTTTCAAATAGAATTAAATTTTCTCTTTCTAGAATCTTGTTCAAAATAGATCAAGGAAATTAAAAATGTATACTCCCATTGCTATTTGGAAGAGTTGTCCAACTAGGAAGTTAATTCAGTTAAAAACTAGCAGTATTGAGTGGCAGAGATTAAAGAGTGCCACCCTGATTGAACAGAAAATAGCGCTGTCACAGAAAGACAGGTTAAAAGCAATAGAAATAAGATGAGAGAAAGGCTAGTTAGAAATAAACTGAGAAACATTCGAAGAGCTCACATTATCTCTGCCAACACAGCACTTAAACTCAATTGAGAAAACTCTGAATCTGCCCCAAAATTCAAAGATATCTTCCTTAGCTCCTGACCTGCTTGTCCACAAAATATCATTGAAATTCATTGAGAACTTTCGGAGACACCTATTGTGTGGATGAACAGATGGAAAGACGTATGGTGATACGTATAACTCCTTCCAACTTCTTTGGCTGAGTTAAATATTGAATGAAAGGTTTTGTTTAGATAATGTAAGAGTTAACACATTTGCCTAATATGCAGAAGGTCCCAGATTTGATTCCCAGTATGAGCGAAGAGTGTGAAAAACTGTTAATTTGGACAAATTTTCCTGTGCACTCAGCAGCTAATTGAGTTCTCTCCAAGCTGTGTAATTAGGGTGGAGGTATCCCTTCGGTGGACTTCCATCTTGCCTGGGGTTGGGGGAGGTATCATGAAAACTGGTAAGAATAATGTTATGGTTTTGACCAGGCTTAAAACTTGCACTGCTCACCTAGATGATCCATGCAAAGGTAACCGGAACTTTTTAGAGATGGATGCTTCACCTTTTTTTCTTTTTTCTTCCTCAAGGATAGTCTCAAACCTCTCAGCCTATGGTCTTATACTCTAAGCCAAATTGAGAGCTTGCTTATCTTGGTGAAAATGAGTATCACCACCAAATGACTGAAGATAAAGATTTCAACCTCTAACCCACAATTGTTTTGCGTCAACATTTCGCTATCTTGTTCACAAAACTGTTGTTAATAGAGAAAGAACTTTGGCCGCTATTATTTACAATCCTTTATTTGAATCACTAAGTTAAATCTACAACACCGAGAATAATTCATCTTTCAAGACTGAGAGAGAAACAAAGAGATTATCTGAAAAATTAATTAAAATTATCTAAAATATCTCAACTTCGTGCATTGTTGGTTGGTTAGTCAGAAATGACCATAGCGACCCTAAAAAGCAATTTTTTTGAAAAAAACGAAAGAATATTTCCAGAAAATGCCCGGTTGAGTACTCATGTAAACTTTCTGGACTTGTATGCCGAAGAATGTGACCATGACGGCCCAGAGACACTCGTATACACACACAGATGAGCAAAGAGAGAAGTATTTGTAACTCACTTGGCTGGTTGATCGGGCTATTTGTGAGGCTACAATGATTCAATAGATTTGATTGTGCTGTGTTTTCTGTTTGTATGTTTTATATAAGAAATAAAATCTGTTTTTTATTATGAAGATCTGATTCACTCATACCTGAATATTCTGTGCAAGAACCAGACACGCACAACTGGATCCACTACCCTTTCTCCTATGTGATTATACAATCTGTAGTACTCTGTTCTCCTACACAATGTGACAAGGCCATATACATGTTGTGTGTATAACATATATATATATATATATATATATATATATATATATATATATATATATATATATATACACAAACACACACACACCCATATATATATATATATATATATATATATAATAGTATATGTGTTACAAATCAGGCTAGCAGTATAACATAATATATTAATATATCAATAATATAAAGCCACTTCTGAATTGTAATAGATTCATTTCATTCATATATATAATGGGTTTATTCCATCGAGTGCTTGATGCATTCAACTTTGAACATTAAGTTGATTTAGACTTGAAATATAATTCTTTACACAAAAATGTTAATGTTTCTGTCCTGTTTCAGCTTCTTCAAAAGCCCAAACAGAGCAGAAACATTGACATTTTTGTGTAGCGAATCCTTACTCCATTATGTGTGTGTGTGTGTGTGTGTATATATATATATATATATATATATATATATATATATATATATATATATATATATATATATGTGTGTGTGTGTGTGTATATCATTATGTCATCCATAGACAGGTGTTTTGTAGTATTACAACTCTTCAGTGTGGTTATATACTATCCATTATCCCATCCAGTATCACGAGGCAGCTTAGCTTCAGACCCGGAGGCTGGTATCCTCCCTCTATACCACGGAACTGGGCGGTCAGTGAGGTTGAATTTAAGCAATATATTCATTTATCGTATATATTCCTCATCCACCAGAGTGCTCCATTCCATGTTGGAAGAGCATTGCATAAGCTTACAATGAACGAGTTACCTCATTTAGAGAGTGCTCAACCCTGAATAAGGGAACGTCATATATAATATAATATAATATAATATATATATATATATATATATATAAGCATAGCTTAGAAAATGATGGGATTATTTACTTATCTTTCTGTTAATTTTCTGCAAATCTTCATATTTTCTGTTTTAATAATTTTGAAATAATGAACAGAACAGGGTGGAAACGAATTCTGTATATTCACTGTATCTCTCTCTAATGTATACATACCCCCCCCCCGTGTGTGTGTGTATATATATATATATATATATATATATATATATATATATAATGATGTGGGTACTCCAATAGGTGAAGGTAAATGATGAAAATAAAGCATTTATTTTTCACAGCAAATATTTATCAACATGTTTTTCCTTGTCAATGCACTTAATTCAGTGTAAATGTCAATCACCTAGATCAAACATTATACAGTGAATACATGCATGCATACACACACACACACACACACACACACACACACACACATATATATATATATAAAATGTGTGCATGTATGTATGTGTATATATATACACACACACATATATATATATGATTTTTGGATAGGTTGGTCATACCTGCCGTAAAGGTGAATATCTTTCTAATGAGGAAAACATAGATGGCGTGAATAGCTATCTATTCACAGACGTTTCATCAGGAGTGACCCCCACATAATCATTCTCCATCTTGCTGATGATATGGGGTTGCTCTCTACAAAATGTCCTTGAATAAATATCTTTTCACCAATGTATTTTCACATATATATATATATATATATATATATATATATATATATTCACTCTGAAATCTCCTATCCCATAATTTTATGCCGTTGCTGGTTCTTGCTCTGATTTTTTTAGCCATCTTTTTTCTACTTATCTCATCTGATAAATCTATTCACTATTCCACATCAAAGATAATTGTTGTGGCCACCAGATCGAGGCCAACAATTGCTCTGCCCAAGGACAGACAGCCCAGAATCACGTAAATGAGTATTCAGCAGATTGGAGAAGCAGTTATTAACTCTTATCTACACGTAAATGCCCATTACTTGTCATCTGTGTCAGTATGTTAACACAGTAATTTGAAAGGTTAATGCAAGGTATTGTTATCTAAAATACTTGGATACATTTTGAAATCAAAAAAACGAAATTGACATCAGCAATAGTAGTAGAGGTTGTAGTCATATTATCAGCAGCCTACAATCTAATGAACACACATACACAGCAGAACAACGTTTTGTCTTCCAACTTGAATTGGATGTGTACATATACGAAAACACCAGAAGGTTGAATACATTTGCCTTTGACAGTTATGGGTTGCCATTAGATGCTTCTCAGCCTGTCCCTGACATGCTAGCAGTAGCCATGATTCTATATGCCTTCAATTTAAATACTTTGCATCTGTTCAAAATTATTAAAATTGTTTAAAAACTCGCAGTCAGTAATTGAACAACCTTGGCATCAAATTTTGAAGTCCTGTTAAAAAAAAATTCAATCGAATAATAAATAAGGTCTGAATAAATTCTGCTTACGACGTCACTGGCATTTCCACTAGAAAACATCTTAAAATAGAATTTTTAAAAATCTAGAAGTATCTAGATTCTTCAGAATCTAGATAGTATTAATAAACCGGTCAAAACATAGTACAGAAAAGGTGAAGAAAAAATTTTTTTTTTTTTTCCAAAATTTTTTTTTTCGGAAGGGGTCTAGGGGAGTACTGATGCCAATTTTCAAGTCTGTAGACAAAATGGTATGGCCAGGAGTGCTGGAACACACAAGCAAACAAGGATAGAACCTTTCACCATTTTCGATAGTTACAGTTGTTCAATTACTTGGCATTACATCACTTCTGTTTTTTAATAATCCCAAAAATGGCTTGTCTCTTCATAAATTCAAATGTAATGGTTGAATAACATTATATCCCAAACCCTCAACTTTTGAAACTTTGGAGTTCGATACTAGATGAAGACAGTGATTTATGAAGTGCCAGTTAGATGTTGCTTCCAATTGGGGGGGGGGCATGTATCAGCGCACTGGATCACAATTTCCTGGAATTATTAAAATCTTTGAATATGTTGCAGCACCCTGAGAGTTAATTGCGGTTTTCTCAGGCCCCACGGCTCACACTGACTTGAAGGAAACACTTAACAGCCTGTTATTCGCATATTTGAATAACCAGCATTTCAACTCTTGAGCTTCGAAAACCAAAATCAGATTTCAGAATTGTTTATCTCTAGGGTTAACAGTGGAAAGTAGAACCAATTATAAAGGTTGGGCACTGTATTTCCCATGAAAATTTTGAGTACAGAATGCTTGTTTGTCTAAAAAAAAAATCAGCATTTGAAATCTTGGGTATTACCTTGGTTTGAACAATGACCTCTGGCACTGGAGAGAAATACATAACTATTTCAGGCCATTCTATACTAAGCTTAGTCTGGCATAAGGTCAAAAGAGTTGTGCACCCTGTGAGCATCGAACTTGGTATACTAACAAATATTCTAGCAAGTTTAACTTGCTAGGCATTGCTCTACACTAGGTGTCGTCGTCAGACTTGTTCCTTTCATTCCCCCCTTTATTTAGAAGACTTTTGCTGAATTCCCAAAACAGTATTACTCATTCCTGAAATTTCAGGTTTATTTGTGCTTCCAAGGCAACAAATTGGTAACTTCGAAGCAGACGTTATCTAAGTATGTGTGTGTGTGTCTAGGGAGGTGCAAACCCTGTGGAATGCAGAAATTAAATTAGTTTGGGTTGTTTCGAATAAGAAAATAAAATTTAAATGGGAAATGGAAAAAAAATATGGAAGCAGGATGAATGCTATTATGTTGTTACACTTGAAATATTGTTTTTTTTTTCCCCATCATTGAGAATAATGCCTAAAAGTGACAGATTTACCAATGTAATTGCGTTTCTTGCAGATTTAGTGTAAATGGAGATGTAATTCATTGCTATTAGAGGTTTTTGTGCCCTTGACTGCAATTATGTCTACCCCAAGAAGTTAGACTATTTTTCAAGTGCGATTTTAAAATAAGACATGCTAGTGATGAGTCAGCAAAGCATTTGAAGTTAACAAACTGTCTGACATTGGTTCAATAGGAAATATAAAACTTGAGAGAAGCCCAAACCTCTTCTGAATAATGTCTGTCAAGATTGCCTGACTCTGATGTCTGTCAAGATTGCCTGACTCTGATGTCGGTCCAGATTGCCCGACTCTGATGTCGGTCCAGATTGCTCGATTCTAATGTCGGTCCAGATTGCCCGACTCTGATGTCGGTCCAGATTGCTCAATTCTGATGTCGGTCCAGATTGCCCGACTCTGATGTTGGACAAATGATGAGGAAAAGAGTTAATCATGATTTTATTCAGCATCTTGCATCTTGTTTAATTACAATTTTTGACCATCATTCCATCTGGCACATCCCCACCAATAAGTGCTGGGTGTTTTTAGTTTGAAATTAATGAATTACTTTATTTAAATTCCGAATGTACTTGGTGCATATTTCACAAAGTTCTGATGTCTCAGAACCACTCTCTCTATTTTCATTGTTGTTCTTCTGTCACCCACACTTAGTCCCTCACTTGTCACCCAGTCTTTTTTCAATCTTGCTCTCTATTTACAAAAAAAAAATGCAAAAATGTTCCATGTTCATTTTGCAGCTAGCCATTATAGAGGCAGCATACTACCACTTTTCCTCTCTCTTTCCTACGCCACAATCTCATGTTCCTCCTATAACCCCAACCTCTGATGGCTCAGCCTAACATACCATCATCACTAGGGGGGGGGTAGGAAAACTCAAAGATTTTCCTATATAAATTAATGGTAATTGCTTCTTTGCTTTATGCCATTTCAGTTTACAAAAGAAGGAACACTCTATTTTCGGATAGTGAAGGAAACCTGTAAACAAATAAATTCACAATTAGCGATGTATGTTTGTCATCTGTCATGTTGAGGGACGCACTGACATAGTAAAATAGAATTTTATGTTCTGATAATGCAATAAAAATGCTGAATTCAAAGGACAATAAATTCTTAAAGTAATTGAAACAAAAAATCCATTTGTAGTCAACAAAGCACTTTTCTATAAGCTCATACAATGTAAATCTTCTATTCACGGGATAAAATACAATGTCTATGTTTTATATATGCTGTCATTTCTTATGGTACCAGTAAACAAAGTATTTCATAGATCTGACCTGTATTTAATCTATCACAGAAATGTGTGTAAACATTTCTTCTGTAAAATGGTTTCAGCTTACAAGTTCCCTGTTGCTTTTCAAGCCTTTTTAGATTTTACACATTTTTTTTAGATTATCAGAATTCGAGGTGAATGTGCTGTATGTACTAAAAGAGGTTTTACTATCTTATCACATGAGTAAGTCATGCCCAGCTTTTTTTCTCTCATACAATTCAAATTCAGTCACATGCTGAATTTGAAGTTCCTTGTCATATGTAGATGAATGTATCTGACAACTGTACAAGTTTTCCCAGACTCCTGTTTATATTGTGGAAGATTTCAGAGCAGAGACTGACATCTAATAGTATACAACTTGATGGGAACCACTGTACTTGTCAGTTTGTATTCATTCATCTTTTCTCTTGCTGGTTATTTGCTTGGTGGTAGTTGTTGTTGTTGTTTTAGTAGTGATATAATTTAGTGATGTAGTTTTCCACTCTGAAGTTTCAGCTCTGATTTCTTTCCTACTGTAAATGCATACTATTTGGCCACTATGGTAGCAACGAATAAAACCTGTACCACTTACCAAATTAAGTATGAATACATTTTTCACTAATGAATGCATGATTGACCAGATAAGATGATAGAGTAGATGACTGCTTGGGTGAGTGATTTGTTTTGCTTTTTTTCTCTTAATTGAATTTAACAAATTAGCTACGTGAACAAAATCATCGAAGAACTGAAGAATTGAAACCTCTACATATAGATCCCGGTTTCTGCTGCTTTGTAATGCTAAATTGGTCACCATATCTAAATGTGTAGACCAGCTACACCTTTTATATTTTTATTACACATAACCCCAAAATATGTCTGAATAAAATGGAATAAAAAGAAAAAAAAATGTGTATTATAGGCTGTTTTAAAATCTCTGTACATGAAGTGGGGGATTGGTTCTCTATTGTTACTAGTAATTAACTGCTCAGGATAAGCTCTCGGTAAGGCTCGAACTCGTATCCCTCATCTCGGTTAAGCCTGATCTTACCAGCTAGGCCTGGTAGAATCCATGCTATTTATCAACTGTTGTAGATAGACGGTGTGAGTAAAGTTGGGGGGGGGGAGAAAGCAATTAAAAAAATTAAGATAGAAGAAAATATCAGTCAAAACTTAATTATAAAAGTGACACTCAATAAAATCTATCTCATGACTAACGACTTTTGGCAGCATGCTGTGTTGGGGGGAGGATCACTGTAAAGAAGTCCAAATTTGAAAAAAAAAAAAAAAAAAAATTGTGAGTGCTGCTGGACACAAACTTATAGACCAATTTAGCATAGACTTGCATTGCAAATTGAGCCCTGACCAAAAACTTACTTAAGGAGTAGGATTCTCAATAAGAATGTTTTTTTCTTTCTTCGCATAATGAGTAAACCTTTAAATTTTCAGCCCTCTAACTCTATTGGTACGATCTATATGCACAATATGTAGATAGCTAGCCAGACCAACTAAAAAACTGAAGAAACCTGCGTTGACAGTTTTGGCTGACGGTTTCTGGTAGATATTTAATAAGCTTGGTTCAAGTTGAGTGCAACACAGAACCAAATCGGTGATGCCAGGGGAGGGGAAAGTAGCAAGACTGTACCCAAGCAAGGAGAACCTGCCTATTTGGAGGAAGGAAAATCATCCTGTCTTTTTACCTGGACTCTGACAACGATTGCTGATGCAGGTGGGGAAATCAACAACTACCGTAGCCACCAAGCAAGCACTCTCTCTTTACAAAGCTCTGCCTCGTCTGACACAGGATTACAATTGTGGAGTCTTTCGATCGAAGTCGCTACAATTACTAACAAGATTAGCTTTACTGCTCACGCTATATGGTGCGCGTTGTGAACAGGAACAACGAATATCTTACCTATTTTCTCACGGATAAAACCGAACATAGTTGAAGCTATTAACCAGAAATGACTATATGGGTATCAGCCATAGTGTTAGTACTACTAACCAACGTAGTGGAAGCTTTGTTGTAGGGGGTGAGGTTAACGCACCTGTTTAGTCACCTTTCCGAGAAAATAATTGAATGATTAATTGGAAATTATTGGCACACGGTTATTCTTTGTTGATCTGTGGCCAGAAAATAAATTGAAATCATTTGTTTCAAAACAGAACAAGATGTGAATCCAATTTTCTTCAGGTATTTATCTATATTTCACTGGTTTCTCTCATTGAAATGCTGCTGGTATTATTGTTATTATTTGCAACACCAGCATCAATGATAATAATTTAAAATCTTTTCCACACTTTTTGTAGTTGTGCTTTTTTTTTCTCTGACTTGTATCTATTTATTTGCTTATGTAGTGTAAATTGTTTAATTTTAGTACAACAGTGATCACAGGCAAATGAGCAATTGTGTAGAAAAATTGAAAATACTTAGTGTATGATTTTTTTTCCCTCATTATTGTATATTGGTGTATTGTATGTAGATATTTTTCTCTCTGCATTATCGTGTATACAAACTTCTGTAGTATCAAATATTACGTACGAGTGTGTGTGTGTCTGTAGAATGCATCGGTGCGTGTTTAATCGAAACATGATTTTTTTTTATCCTTTCCGTTTAAGCCATTTGCATTCATTTTTGGTACACTCCTTGCAGAGTGCAAAAAAACCCACTTACGTAAAATAACTATCCTTCCAAGTCATTTTTATGAATATGAACTGCGTACACATTGTCGAGATTTTTCGTTTTTCCTACTGGCTGCTTTTTCTTACTTGTATTTCGGCTACTATTGACCTGCTTCCCACAGTTGTCTCTTTTAAGGGCCGTAGGACGAACTCGGTGGGTTAATTTTTAAAAATTTGTTTTCTCGGTAGCATCAGTTTATTATTTCGTTCTGAAAGGTTATTTTTTTGTTTTGTTTTGTTTTACATGCTATTCTATACAAATCTTGTCAATACATATTCCCTTCTAGTATCTAAGATTAAGTTCACTACCAATGACATATGAAATAGATGTGCTTGGCTTATGTTTTCTGCGTAAAAACAATATCACGTGTGAAATGTGACAACTTTTCTCTTTCGTTGATACATGAAATCTGAAGTTTTCTTCAAGGTACACATTAACTTTTACGTTTTTGATGCAATTGACATTTCTTAAATGACATTTTCATTCATTTGTTATCTTTTATTCATAGATTTCGGCACAATGTAGATGGTCCCCGATTGTAAAATTTCACACCCTCTTACATTCGATGTTAAAACGGCGCGTAAATGAAAACTATTGATTCGACCATTTAATTCCCCTCTCTCAACATCGAGGTTGTAGAAGTTTACAATCCAGATCATTATATATCACCTTCTCTACCGACTGTGTCTGTTTTTCTTGTTTTTTCCAAGTAGCGATTTTGATATGAGCCATTTTTTATTGCTAAAAGTTGCTAGATTTAAACATTGAGAAAAATGGCTATTAATTGGCTTAGTTTGATTGTAGATTCCACTTCCTGTATTGACGTTAATTTTGTATTTCAAAAGCGCATTTTTTACGGATTGCACATTTGTGTTTCTTTCAACTTGTTTATTTTTAAATAACGATGAAAAAAAGTAGCCACTTTTAGCCATTTAAAGTTGCCGATATAGAAATGGCCCATATCAAAATGGCTACATGATGCATCTTTGAGAAGATAGCCCGTATCTTAATTCTGTTCGCTTTTTCCTGTATTTTTAAACGTTGTTTTCCTCAAGTTATAGATTTTGACTTTTCATGGACCGTGATTTTGAAATGTTTTTGTTATCTTTTTTGAATTTTAGACTCGAAGCTTTAACTACTAAAAACATGGATGAATTAAATTGTGAGAATTTGTAAAAAAAAAATTTTTTAAAGAAAATAAGTCACTGTAACGAACAGATTTTTTCTTAAAGACTTGTCAGTAAAATATCTTCCGGAATTGATGCATTGAGTGAACAAAATTTTCCTCAACTTTATTAATAAAATAGATAAATAAAATTTTATGACGTCACTAGTTTACTTAACTCTCTCTGAATCACGATGGTTTGCAATGAAACTCCCCCCTCCGTCTTACGCTGTATAGAGGCAGGGGCGATTGAAAAAAACTTGGGGTAAGGGTGCAGAGATTTTTTTTAAAGGGGGGGCTGAAGTGATCCAGAAGAGAAATACGATTTATTTGTAATTTCAATTTTGATCGTTTCAATTGAAAATAACAAACTTACTCTCTCTTTTTTTTTTCTTCATTTCATATATTTCGATTATTCTCATTTTCACTATTTTTGTTTTTCCTTTCTTCCCCCTCTCCTTTGAAAAAGTTAAATGGAGTTGTTTTTTTGCTTTTTCAAATCCCTTTATTCTTTTTTTTCCGTCATATTTTCCTTCGTTTCTCATAGACTCTACTGTCTACTGTCACTCTTTCACGTATGTCCCCCTCTCTCTACTCCCACTTCATATTCTAATCTCTCCCTTCTCCCCTTTGACCTGCATCTCTCCCTTCTCCCCCTTGTCCGCATCTCTCCCTTCTCCCGCTTGTCTGCATCTCTCCCTTCTCCCCCTTGTCCGCATCTCTCCCTTCTCCCGCTTGTCTGCATCTCTCCCTTCACCCCCTTGTCCGCATGTCTCTCTTCGCCCCCTTGTCCGCATCTCTCCCTTCTCCCGCTTGTCTGCACCTCTCCCTTCTCCCCCTTGTCCGCATCTCTCCCTTCTCCCGCTTGTCTGCATCTCTCCCTTCACCCCCTTGTCTGCATCTCTCTCTTCGCCCCCTTGTCCGCATGTCTCCCTTCGCCCCCTTGTCCGCATCTCTCTCTTCGCCCCCTTGTCCGCATGTCTCTCTTCGCCCCCTTGTCCGCATGTCTCTCTTCGCCCCCTTGTCCGCATGTCTCTCTTCGCCCCCTTGTCCGCATGTCTCTCTTCGCCCCCTTGTCCGCATGTCTCTCTTCGCCCCCTTGTCCGCATGTCTCTCTTCGCCCCCTTGTCCGCGTGTCTCTCTTCGCCCCCTTGTCCGCGTGTCTCTCCTTTCAGTCTGCATCTGTCCGTTTCCCCCCTCCCTTTTGTCCACATCTCTCTGCACCCCTATCCGTATTTCTCCCCCTCCTTGTTCCTATCTTACCCCTTTTCTCCCTATCTATCCTTCCCACCCGTGTCCCATCTCTCTGTTTTCTTTCTCCTTCTCTTCTCCCACTCTTTCTCACTCTCTTCTCTTTTTCCAGTCTCTCATCCACCTCTGTCTCTCTTCTAACCCTTTTTCTTAACAAAATCCCTTTCTACACGACTGTTATCATGAAATTTAAATTTGTAAAGTAGGCCATTCTCTTTTTCAATTATAGGGTGGCAGTAAACTTGAAATTTTGCCCTTCAAATTGGGCAATGAATTTATATTAAACAAACTTGAAACTGATTGCCATAAATCCACTTCGATAAACACAACAAAACAAAGAAAGGAAAGATTTTCTCCCTAAGAATCACAAATGATAAGAATCCCCTCACTATTTTGGTCTCTTGGCTGAAATACAATATCAACTCTTTGAAATTTCTTTGTATGTTTTAGGTTTTAAAAAAAATGGCGGCCCATAATAATTAACCTTTTAAATACCTGTAATCAACCTTTCGATAACAACCTTCAATATCTCTTCTCTACCTCACTATATCTGCTACGTGTTAATTATTTTCTTCATTATCATCATCATTAGATCTCTATCAATCACCCAAGGGCATAACCCTTAATCAATCTTCACTTGATAAGTCGGTCAGTGGCACATTGTCACCTATTCAGATGAGTAATGCTGGGGACTCTAAAAGGACTTGTGGGGGTTCCTCTTCCATTAACGATCCTGTTTCTTCCACTATGTTGCTGGGGGGGGGGTCTTGGTTCCCTGGGTATGATGTAATCCCCCGCACTTCTCTCGTAGGCCTATGCTTATATTTGTTATCATTACCAACGAATTTGGAGAGGTATGTGTGTTCAGGTGTGTCCGCCCGTCTGTTCTTAAGAAATCTCCCAAAAGCATTCAGTGAATTTCCATGTCAGGTTGGCCAATGGTATAAGGAGGAGTTGGTTGAATTCAGGATTGGATCCGAAATTTTCTTTTGATTATAGAATTTTTTTTTTTCTTTCCTTTTCTTAGGTTTATTTATATGCTCATGACTGTCCACACAATATCTCCAGAAGTTCTGTGGGAATTTCAATAAAAGGAAGTGGTTTGATTTTGGGGTTGATCCATGCACGATTACTCCCCTCAGTAAGGTCATGTGCTCTTTAAGTGCTTTCTAGTTGTTTTGCATTCTATATAATTTGATCTGTTAAGTGCCTCTTATTAACCACAAACGAGTCTCGTGGACCTGATTGAATATGCATCTGTATTGTGTATAAGACTACCGATGCATTAAATGAACTTTAGTAGAAGGGCGTGACACCTAATTCGGTATATTCTGGATCCAATAGACTTGCATTTGAGCTACATTATAAGACTGTTCATTAGAGAATCCCCCAAGTTGGTGTTACTGTCCTCTTGGGAGTATTGGAGGGCGAGGGTCATTAGGGGGTGCTGGATGGCGAGATGACAGTTGGGGACGTTGGGAGATGAGGGGGCAAAGGGACAGAGGACACAAGTTTTATTTTCAATGTATTATTTTTTTACAAACCTCATGGGGCTGTGCTGGACGTGATGAAATGTGAGGAGTGGGGGTGATAGTACAGAAAAAGTTTTTGAAATACTGCTGTTGATTATTCAAAAAACAAGAACCCTAAGTTCAATGATGTGTCTACCGTCCGTGGTAGTAATAGCAAGAGAAGGAGGGAGAACTTCCTTTGAGTCAGTTGATTTTCATACTTGTAAAATATTGTGCTATGGAAATATTCTGCAAGTATTATTTTCAATAAAAATTGTAAAAGGCCATGCTGACATGTGATGTTCTGTTATAACATCATTGGCAGCTGGTAAGAAAAAAAATGGATCAAAATAGATTATAGATTTATTTTATTGACATCACACCTCTCCCTTCCTCTCTGTTACGTAACTGCGACCGAGCAACGACCATCTGATAGAGATGTGTTGACACATCTGAAATTGGAGCAGATTAATAACTATAGCCTGGTAGAATCTTTTTAGGTTTGATTATATTGAATATTAGCAGGAATAACAACTTGAATTTAAAGCCTATCGAATCATATGCTCTTCAGTTCGAGAAAAAAAAAAAAAACCCAATTAGAAGCTTTGAAATTGTATATAGTTTTATATGTACAGAAATTGTGTCATTTGTTTAATCCTTTCATGAATAACCCATTAAGGTGTTTAATGTCTGGATTAGTATGTTCTGGTAGACTTCTAAAAGAGATCTATGGGACCTATATGTCTGAGAAATCATTGAAACCTTGGGATATATATATATCTCAAGAGTCTTGAAATGGTCAAAATTCTGTCGAAAGCTGAGCCTTTGGTTGTTTCAAAGAGAACCATGTGCACTACTTCTTTTTTCTTCCATAGATAATTACACCATTTACATAACCAAGTAACTAAGCTCACTACAACCCACATAATGACCAATCAGTTGAGCATTTATCACCCACAGCCACCCAATGCTTCAAAAGTTTGACTCTTGAAGATTCAAAACTTTTCAGCTGAGTACATCTGGATATAAGATGAAAAGTCCATTGAATCATTTGTGATATTTAGATAGAAAATACATTCCCCTTTGAAGACGGTGTATGGCAACAAGTACCGGGTCTGTTTGGACCACTTTGGAGGGTAAAATATTTAAGTGACTGCTATCCTGCAAGTTATCCCCCCCTACACCATGGAAAAAAATGTGCACAAATTTAAAGTTCAAAAGAGAAATTAAAAATGGGGGGATGTGCAGAGATAGGTCATAAGAGTGCGGATGCAGGACAGGCACAGGCGGGTCACGAGTAAATGCAGGTGCAGGAGAGACACGGGCGGGTTACAAGAGTGAGAGTACAGAAGAGGCAAGGTGGGGGTGCCGAAAGAGCACGGTTGAGGCGCAAGAAGGGGGTGTGCAGATGTGGGGTACGAGAGCAAGGAAGGGCACTAGAGTAAGGGTGATGAACCACCCTCTCATATATGTACGGTATCAAAGTATGAGTAGTTATAAATAAACCTGCTAAAAATTGAAGAATCTTTTGAGAAGAATCAAATCTGAATATTTTCGCCAAATCAATTCAGAAAACCTAATTTTCTAAATGTATCTTTTTTTTCTCTTCCAGCTCCTACGGATGATTCTTTTGTTCCTGACGCAGAGAACGGAGACTGTGAGAAAAAACCACCAGATAGGTACACACTGCTTATTCGTATTAAATATTCTTCTTTTTTTTTTTTTCAATATATTCAGAAGTTACTTTTTTTCTCAGTGAAATGGTTCAATGTTTTTATCAAAAATGTGCATGCAGTTTCTAAGTAGTTTACTTCAGTGTTTCTTTGAATTTTTGAGATGAGGTATTATTATTATTTCTATTATTATTCGGACTATCCTCATCTTGGTTGTTTTTCATACACCAGATGATTCCTGATGAAGGCCGTAGAGTTCAACAGCCGAAACGTTGTATGAAAAACAACCAAAATGAGGATAGTCCGAATAATAATAGAAATAGTTTACTTCAGTTGTTGATTGTTGATACATTGGATAAGATTAGTATGAAATTTGCACAGAAAATCAATGACTGTTTTTATAGACCATTGTATAGAAGCACCAACCTGTAAATCTGAAGGGTAAAGGTTCAATCCCAGTTGAAGACATATTTTTTGTTTCGATTTTTTTTTTATAATAAAATTTTGATAAATTTCAAGTCAATCTCTCATATGTTGGTTTCAAGTTCATTTATCTTGTATCAACTTTATTCATTTTCATTATAACTCTCGATATTTAGTATTATGAAGAAATGACATTGAAAGAGGATTCGGGTAATGAATATGGTGTTGGATACCATTGGATGCCACCAGTCAGTAAAAAGAAGCCAGCCCAACCTCATGGTACAGAGTTAATTAAATCTTCAAAACCAGTCTCTTATTTCCCTTTTGTAAAATGTTTTTTTTTTGTTTTCTTTTTAGGAGAGCTATAAATATGCAATAACAGCTATGAATATTTACTCTTAGTAACGATTACTATATCAAAGATTACTAATTTCCTGGCTTATGTGTTCTGTTGAGCAAACACTGATGTCAACAGGTCTCAAGGAATGCTCGACCCATATTGAAATAACCTATCAACTTAACAGTAACTGGAAATGTGTTTATTTTGTATAAGTCTGCACCTCAGACATTGTTTATCCTTAGATATTACAGTTTTTCTCTCTCTCTCTCTCTCCTTCTTTCTTCTTCTTTCTTTCTTCTTCTTTCTTTCTTCTTCTTTCTTTCTTCTTTTTTCTTTCTTCCTTTTTCCTTTCTTTTTTCTTTCTTTTTTTTTGTCGCTTATGTTTGGGCATCAATCTTGTCACTTCTGCTAGCTAACTTATAGCGAAAAAGTGATACATGATGAGAAAAAAACATTCAAAACTTACATAAGAATTATGTTTATTGTAGAAAGTATTCATCCCATTCATGAGAAAAATGAATAGAAAATTTTTTAATCTAAAAAAATTATTCATTTTCCTTTTTTGAAACTGGAGTTTTTATCTTAAAAATAAGAACCAGGATAATTAAATGTATTGCAAGGAAATTTTGTTCCTTCGAACTATACATGAAAACCACCCTATTCAAGGTATTCCTCTTAATCTATCTTATGTTATTTGCTTTTACATTTATTTTCCAATAAACTACATGATCTCTGAAACTATTTAGTATGATTCTTGTGTAAGTACCCCCTCAACTTGGGTCAAGAAGTTGTCATCATCATCATCTTCGTAAGTCTTTTGATGTCCAATGTTGGACAAAGACCTTCCTCGGGCTCCGTCACACCTCCCTATTGTAGGCATGACGGAGCTAATACTTTCTGAATTTGTCTAATTTGCCTCTCTATCTTGTACTCTACTAGCCTTGGTTTCACTTTTGATCCCTGGGGATTTATGTTGTGAGTCGTGATGTCCTGCGGTTTTCTGCCATTCTTACAAGATGACCCGCCTATTGTCATTTGAGTTTTCTAATAGATTCTATGATGTCTCAACTCGTGTCTTCTCCTTGATATGCTGTCTTGTGATCTCTCCATGTGAGGTTGAGCATGATTCTTTCATGTGCACGTTGCATGCTTCTCAGTTTGAGGGTTAGTCTCTTGGATAGGTTTCATGTTTCTGCTTTCACAAATTTACAGGGTAAATAACTCAGATATTCTTATTCTGGTTAGCAGCTATTCAGATGTGAAAATAACATTTTTCTTTGAAGTCAAATTCAGCATGATTCCTACGTGTCTATCGCACTCCTGGGGTCAGAAGTATGTGTATGCTAAATTTCAGATCAATCCATCAATTTCAGATCAATTGTCTTATAATTCATTTTTGACTTGTATTCATTTTATCTTATTTCAGTGGCTTTTTATTACAACTCCCAAGTTGTCATTTAAGAAAGGAATAAAACCTCTTGCTTATCCTTCATTGCATCCATCAAGCTCTTTCAATAGTCACGAAAAAACAATCAGAGCGCTTGGAAGAAAGCAGCGTATGAGATGAGAGAAATACTAATAAAAAAAATTACCAGGTCTGGTTAGTCACTCAATAGAAACAGTCATGTGACTAATGTCTTATCATTGATAGCCTTCTATGTTGGTGGTGATCAATTAAAAAATCAGAAAAAGAGATGATTATTCAATAAGGTATTCAGTCACATTTTGTTGGACAGTCATCACAAAATAATCAGAATTTTAAAAAAAATGTGTGAATGCTGTTGTGTACAGACAAAGGGGTCAATTTAGCATGAATTTGCATTGCAAATTGACCCCCTCCCACGAAAAAGCTTTTTTTAGTAGGTGTAGCTACATTGGTGCTGCCTGTATGTGTGATACTTACATACATACATACATACATACATACATACATACATACTCAGCTAGCTAGACTGACTTGAAAACTGAAGGAACCTATGTTGACTGTTTGGGTTGATTGTTTCTAATGAAAAAAAAATTTTGGTTAGAGAATTTGGTCTTTATAACACTATGGAACTTTTTTGAATTTTTCCTCTGTTCCTGAGTAATAAGTGTTATTTTCTGATTGATTCTGTCAAAAAAGTATAGAAAACATCAGTTATTTCCTTCTAACTTTGCTTTTGCAACCAAAACAGTGACGATTTAAAATCGGCTCCTTTTCATTCATATCTTTGATTGTATACAGTTGAAAAAACAACTACACATGAATATCATTGTCCTGGTCTCAAAAGCAAAGTTAGAAGGGAATAATGGCCCTTTAAACTCTTCACACATATGCGATCAGAAAAGGGCATTCACTACCCAGGAACAAAAATCTCTTTGCACAGTGTAGGAGTCGTGAAGATTTCTCATTTTAAAAAAATGAGTAAGAAAAAATAAGATCTTATGACCTCAATATTTCTCTGCCTATCTCCCACTCAACCAGAGCCCCAGACGGAGGCGAGGCGGACATTCCATTTTAGTGAGGATTTCTGATGGAGCCTTAAATACTTGAATCCAAGAAAGGAATGTCAGCAGGGTCTTCCCCCCCCACTCTGCATCCCTGAGTCTGAGGGTGTTATAACCAGTTCTTTTTCTCTCTTCTCTGGCACCAGTGTCACCAGCCGAGCTTTCCAGTTTTTTCAAAAGACTTTTTACTGGAGGGATCTTGCTTTGTCTTTCCATCCTTTCTTCCTTTCCAGATATTTAGGTTGTATGCTTTGGCAGAACCCAAATAAAACCATCTGTTGCGAGCCTGCTTTTCTTTCTATAGGGGACATCATCTTTATTTTTCTAACCAATGAGACCGCTCTATGCAATGTGTGTGTATGTATATATATATATATATATATATATATATATATATATATATTCACCCATTCTGCAAGAGTCTCTTTGTTTATATTCCATGTAAAGAATGCTTTGAGAAGCTGTGTATGTATGTGTGTAAAGTTAATGAATGTAAGTATATTTATATATGTATCTGAGAGGTTATATATATATATATATATATATAATGTATCCGTACAAAATGTATGTATACATAATGTGTAGAGATGTATATGAAAGAAAAAAAAAGTGTAGAAATATATATGTGAGTGACTATGTAGATATATATTCATAAGTTGTCAATGATCTATAGTATATACTGTAAGTGGATGTACTCATACATGGGTCTGTCTTCAACTAATGGTATGTTATAGTAACTGTATCTTTTTCTCATAGCCTGGAAAATTTGTATGATTATAAGAGTGTAACTATATGTGCGTCTGAAGAAGCTTATAATAGCATTAGCGTATCAAACATATTTCCATGTCTGGAGAGGAACTATATAGATATATGTATATATCCACCCGTATTTGATGCGTGTAACATCATGCGTTATAGTCGAGGTATACGTGAGTGTCTAGGCAAACCATGTATGTGTGAAATTCTTACTAGACCCATCTAGTGCCTATATAGTAGAAAATGTCAAACAAAACTGTCAAAATAGGTTTCTAGTTGGTTTAGCTGGCTATGCATGTACCTCACGTGGAGCTAGAGGGCTGAAAATTTGAACATATACTCCTTAAAAAATCTTTTTCAAAACATAATTTAAAAAAAAAAAAAATATCTCCCTCCAATTGGCTTATAGTGGAGTATTCCATTTGATATGTAAGTTTATGCTAAATTTGTCCCTTTGTGTCTAACAGCATTCATGCTTGTTTTTTTTTTAAATTTAGTCTCTTTTTAGTGATCACTACCCAACCAAAGGTGGGAGAAGTAATTTTTTCATTGATCACTCTTTTTTCAAAATTTTTATATAATCACCCCATACACGGCATGCTGCCAAATGACATTTGTCGCATGACAGTTGCTATTGAGCGACTAACCAGATCTGTAGAACTAATTTTCTGCTTTGAAACCTTCTGGGGCTTATTTTTGGAATCTTCCATTTTTTTTCCTCTCCATGGAGACTATTTTTTCTGTCTCTAGGGGCAGTTCAGTGTTAGTTTCTAAATGTACCAGTCGCCAAATACAACCATGTTTTTGAGACTTGAGCAAAGCCCTGAGGTAAATGACATTTTCTTAAATTTGCACAAAACAATTGTAAGCTGTATGTTGACATTTTGAAATATTTTAGGATCGCCACATGTTATTAAACTCTTAATAATTCTAATATATAAGATGGAAATTTAAATTTTTAAAAGAAAGAAAATGCAATCATTACACTGTTGAATATGCTAATTTTATGACAAGGGGTCTGCCTACTGAAGCTCAGTATAGACAGTTATGGATGAATTGCAATGGGTGGTAATCCTCTAAATATCCTTCTAAACCATTTGTCCTATAGTCTAGCATGTACAGTAAAACTTTATTGTTTAAGCAATCAGATAGTATAACCTTTTCGGCTGCTTTGCGAACAAATATTGGGCTCTCATTTTTTGTATTTTCAAGTGTCCATCTTTAAATATCAATCAATCCTGGCATTACTTGGTTTTAGTGACCAGATAAGAGACAGTATATCAAATTGTATATGGTCATAGACCATGCTAGTAAACTATGAAATATGTTTTAAAAAATACAAAAACTAAATATTATGAGCTAAAAATGTTATACACTAAAAGAGGAGTAGATATTTGAACCTTTTTAATTGCACAATATTTTAAATTGTCATTATAAAATGTCTGTGTAACAATAGACTTCACTGCTCAATCATGCCTACCCACATCACCGTGTGTAATACTTCTTATATGTTCCTAAAATATATTGACTCTATTGTTTTAAGTTGCCTAACATTCTACAGATTAACTTATGATTCTATTGTGTTGAAAAAACCTCTCCTCTTGTCATTCAATTAATAAATGATAATCAATGAGTACCAAGGCAAATCCTTCTACTAATCTAAAATCTCCTGTTTGAACTAGCATTTATTGCTTTTTTTCTATGGCCAGACCATATTAAAAATTGAATGAAGTTTGAGCAAATAAGCTAGGTAAAAGGAGTATTTTCCACTTTGATTATTCTGAAGATGAAGCATCATGTTGTTATTTTCTTCCCTCACCTTGGATAAATTGATAGACCCTAGCCCTATTCAGGGGATGCGAATGATTTTTTCTTTTCTTTTTTTTTTTTTTTGTCTGTATTATTAAAATGTGTGAATTCATCATCATCATCATCATCAGTCTTTTAACGTCCATCGTTGGACATAGACCTTTCCCAGGATTTGCCACAATTCTCTACCATGGACATCGCAGAACCAGTATTTTCTGAATTTGTCTAGTTCGTCATTCCATCTTGCATTCTGTTGCCAAATCGTTTTGGTGATCTCAGGATAAGTTTCTGATGGATTGATTTTTGAAACACAAGAGAGAGTTGCCATTATATGAAACAGATGACATTGATTCTTAATCGGAAGCTATCAATTTGTCAAAAGAAAAGAAATTGTGCTCTGAAATCAAGAAAATATGATGAGGATTATATGACATATGATTTCGTTCAAAGCGCTTGAAATCCTGGTAGACAGCTTTGTCAAATTTGCAAAAATGCTTCATCAAATGAATCTCTAACGAACCAAACTGAGTTGGAAGTTGACTACACTAAATCCTGACTAAGCTTGTAAACCAAGCTTCTAAAGTTTTCTGAAGAAAAAAAGAAAGGATGTATGAAGCAGACAAAATTCATTATTAATGCCTTCAGAAAGCTTTCCTATTTTGTGGCTTCAAGAGTAGCTTGTGCTAAGAAAACTCAGAATTGTTGAAAACTTGATTTTACTTCCAGTATTTGATACATATGAAACAGTTTTGGACAAGAATGCGCTGTAAAACTGAAAGACAAATAGAAGTGACTAAGGCAAGGATATTTTGCAATACAGCTTGATCCAAGCATTGATTTTGCCAACCAGTCATAATTGTTGGTCTAAAAAAAATCTCAAATGGCGGTGGGCTAGCCATGTTACAAGAATGGCAGACAATCGATGGACATCACGACTCACAACATGGATTCCCCGAGACCACATGCGCAACCAAGGCCGGCAAAATGTTAGATGGAGAGACGAGCTATACAAGTTCAGGAAGTACTGGCTCCGTGACGCCCATGATAGAGAAGTGTGGCAAATCCTCGGGAAGGTCTATGTCCAACGACTGACGCTAAAAGACTGATGATGATGTAGGATACTGTGGGGAAGGAGAAATGACAGAAGAATTTCCTTAACGTCTCTCAATGCCTCCCAGATCCACTGGTGAAATGGTTTTCAAAGTGTTCAACAGATTTCTTTCACATGCAAGCCTTTCAAGGTATCATTGCTTCTGCATCTGCACAGATGGTGCAGAATCAATGACTGGAAGGTAATTTGGTGTTGTGGCATATGTGAAGAAAGAAGCGCCAAACATTGCTGATTCATTGGAAATCACTTACAGAGAAGAATATGGGACAATCATTGTTCCAAATCTTGTATTAAAATGGTAAACTTCATCAGAGCCTGACCACTATACATTCATACCTTTGCTAGGATTTGTAGATATAGGGTCTGAGTATTCAAACAATTTGCTTCACACAAAAGTAGGGTGGCTTTCTTGTGGCAAAATATTTCAGTGTATATTTGAAATGGTATTTCTGATAGAATATAATGCTGAGCTTGCTTCTTTCAGGGTTGATGAAGTTTGGTTTGGCAGACTTGCTTATCTTACAGATATATTCGACTCACTGAATTTGTCCTAGCAGGGAAGATTCAAACATCTGGAGACATGACGAGATTGCAACATTCAAGAAGTTCAGTTTATGCAAAACAAGAATTAAAGATTCTTTTTTTTGCTTCTTAATATCCATTGTTGTCCGACAACATATTGTTACCTTTTGCGACAACAAATTGGTATGAAACAGCTTTTCCAACGCTTACTAATATGAAGACAAACTATAGGTCTAGACTTGTTGTTGAAGGTGACATGCATGTTTGTTCATCCGAAATATCACCAAGAATCGACAGTCTGTGCCAAGCAAAATGAGCACATCCATCCAGCTTACAAAGCAGTTTTTTTGCAAAGCTAAATATATAGATATCTGATAAGTTGTTACTGTTAATTAAAGAAAATTATTTTCCAGTAAAAAGCTAGTTCAAAATGGACAAATTAAACCCATATGTTGTCAATTAATATTAATGGCAAAACTTCCTGTTTCTCCCTCGTCATGCGCATATATGGAAATTAAGAAATCGTGCAACTTTGCCTTGAAAGCGTGACCCGTTTTACTTTTAATAGATTTGCAATGGTCAGTAATATAGGATTTAATAACTTTTTACTTTCAGTATCTTTTATAATGTATATACTCTTTTCTTGATGTGTTTTGTATTCATTTTTCTTTGAATATTGTTTTAATTATTAAATGTTCTCATCATAATCATATAGTCTTTGTTCCATGTGAATTTCTTAAGCATTTCTGTTTCCACGTGGTCAGGTGAATGTTTAGCCGCCATGTTGAAATCCTTTGTTGGTGTCCTTTCACGTGCATCACTCTTCAGACGCCATTTTGATCTTTTCAAACCGACTCTAAGCTACTTACAACTTGCATCTGATAACTTTTTTGTAAATTTAATAACATTAATACATTGTTAATACTGAACATAGGTATAGCTTATGGAGTCAAGCCATCATGTGCTGTTATAAGCCCAATGCCGGCCAAAGGCTTTTCCCATCTCCTTAAGTACAAGTAGAAACTTTATTTTCATTCTGTTTGGACTGTCATGTCTCATTCTATTCTTGACTAGCATTTTTCAAAAATTTGGTACATTGTAATTTTTATTTTGAAATGACTTTTAGAGCAAGATGTGATAGTGACCTGTGCAAGAAATAATGATATAGGAAAAAATAGACGTTTGATTCGTTGGCTTTTACTTACTACTTCACTTGATTGAAAAAATGTATAGACATTAAAAATATTTGTCAAAGTGTAGGGAGTTTTGAAATAAGAATATCATCATCTCCTTTTTTTTTCCGGTTTTCTCTCTCTCTCTCTCTCTCTCTCTCTGCTCTCTGTTCTCTCTCTGCTCTCTGTTCTCTCTCTCGTCTTTTCTGTTCTCTCTCTCGTCTTTTCTGTTCTCTCTCTCGTCTTTTCTGTTCTCTCTCTCGTCTTTTCTGTTCTCTCTCTCATCTTTTCTGTTCTCTCTCTCGTCTTCTATTTTCTCTCTCCTCCTCTCTGTTTTCTCTCTCCTCCTCTCTGTTTTCTCTCTCCTCCTCTCTGTTTTCTCTCTCCTCCTCTCTGTTCTCTCTCTCGTCTTTTCTGTTCTCTCTCTCGTCTTTTCTATTTTCTCTCTCCTCCTCTCTGTTTTCTCTCTCCTCCTCTCTGTTCTCTCTCTCGTCTTTTCTGTTTTCTCTCTCGTCTTTTCTGTTTTCTCTCTCGTCTTTTCTGTTTTCTCTCTCGTCTTTTCTGTTTTCTCTCTCGTCTTTTCTGTTTTCTCTCTCCTCCTCTCTGTTTTCTCTCTCCTCTTTTCTCTCTGTTCTCCCTCTTTTCTCTCTCTCTCCATACTGACCTAGATATTTGGAAGACCTGCTCATAGCAAAATATTTTTTTACTTTTGCTTTTTCTTCTCTTTGCCTTAACTTCGATACTAACAAATTAAATACAGTAAATGAAACTCTCTTTACATGTAATTCTTTAAATGTATTTTCTTTTGTGAATTCAAACTTGCAATGGACAATTCTTTGCTTATGTTTTTCTACTCATTCACAGCAAGTACATACAATTTAGTTTCTCCTGTTTTGCTCATGTCAGCAATTGTCTGTCACCTTGACTGATTTCTTACTATACACTTGACTATTCGTTTGTTCATCAACTTATCTTTGCACTAGTGAATATGCAGCCTCATCATGCCATTCAAAAAAAAAGAAAAAAAGATGACTTAGTCTGAAACCCAAAAGTTATCCTTTTGCTATTTGATGGATTGTTCCCTCATTTACTTCTTAGTAATGCATAAATAGTCTATACTAATTGAAAATCTGCCCTATTGAGTAAGTGTTCAGCTGGTTCTTACAGAAACACAACCTCCATCCTTCTCCGTTAGCTACAACTGTTGGCTGGATATGATTTGGACAAGGCCACCTCCCAGATCCTCGGGGACAAAGACTTGATCTACTTTTTAAAACACTAATTTACTACTACTCAGACTTTTTGGCCCTCGAAAATTCTTTTTATTAAAATGAATTTTTTTATTTTTTCCAGTTTTAAATTCTACCTAGAAATGTGTGCTGTAAATGGATCAAGATATGCTGAACTTGATTATTGTTTTAATTTTTATCTAGGATGCATAGTTCTCAGTTATAATAGAGAAGTTATTAGAGTAAAAACATACATGTATAGATTACAACAGTGGATTATTGGATTTTGGGTTTTGTTTGTTACGTCATGATCATCATCATGAGTATTGAGACCACTTTATGAACGGTATATAGCCCTCCCCCTATCTATGAAGAAAAGCTGAGAAGATGATTAGCAGAAATTCCTTTTTTACTACCGAAAGATCCATTAATAATTCTTTTGGGATGAGAAAGAAAAATTTAACCATTCAAAGACAATAAAAAGAACCCAAAGTTAATAAACTTTAGTTGGGATCAATGTATACGTTCCTATATATATATATATATATATATATATATATATATATGTATATATATATATTGAGTCACAACCAACCTTCTCTTTTGTTTTCTTGTCAAACACCAGTCCAAGTTTGCAGCTGACTTTGTTTTTCTTCAGTAACAACAACAAGCACAAGCACAATCCTCAGTAAATCTAAGAGGAGTAAAATCTTCACTGTTTTTGCCATCGTATTATACCAAATTGATATGTAAAATGAACATTTCCCTAATGTGATTTGAAATTGCTACCAACTGAATCATAAGCAGCTCTCTTACCAACAGAGCTAAAATTGACAAGTCTTGCATATTTACAAATTCACTTTTTATATCTACAATATAGAGTACAACGGCCGAAACGTTGTATGAAAAAAAACAACCAAGATGAGGATAGTCCGAATAATAATAGAAATAATAATAATATCTCATCTCAAAAATTCAGAGATATTATCTGTCTCCATTCTACAGTCATTCTCTATGCATATATGTATATCTATGCATATCTATGCATATGCGTATATCTATGCATATCTATGCATATCTATGCATATGTGTATATCTGAACCTATGGCCTCTGTAATTGAATCATTTTTTTATAAAATCCTGCTAACTGTCCTACTATTGGAGCATGAAATTTGTCTCACTCATGTTTTGCAGTTCTGTATTGTCTATTAATAACTATATTTTGTTTTTTCAGACCAAGCCCTTTCAGACACAAGTCCCGCCCCATAGTACCCACAAAGCCACGACCACCTTTGCCGACCAAACCTCGACCCCCGTTGCCGAAGAAGCCCCCCATTGCTCATGTAAAGCCCCTTGCAAATTCTGCAAAAGGTGTGGTGAACCAGAAAAAATCACCTCTCGCTCGTCTCGATTCAACAGGTATTCTGTTCTTGTGTTTTCTACCTTTCTAGACATCTGCAAATGCTATGCTTATATTTATAACATCAATCTTTGTATTGTATATTTTTCTACACCTTTGTGCTTCCTCTTTTTCTCTCTTCTCTGCCTATCAGAGTGATCGTCTTTTAAATGGACTGCCTTACAGGGCTCCAATTGCCCTGCTTTTTGCTCATTGCTGGGTGGGAGGAGAAGTGGATTCATACATTTTCTCAAGGGCATGAATGCAAAGTGAACATAAGCAGCTCCCAGACTGAACTCGATCTCAGTTCGGCTATTCTGCAGTAGTATTTTATAAATAAGGAATCGGTTATCTGCTATACATGCTGATATGTAACGTTTATCAATTAATTTTCAAAAATTTGGTGATGAATTTTGGTTCTGTTGCTTAGAACAGTTTTAAATCATTGACTGAAACTGTCAACATGGGTTTCTCAGGGTTTTTTTTTTCTCGGTTGGCTGCATTCAGAAAATACTGGCTCCGCAATGCCCGTGATAGAGAATTGTGGTGAATCCTGGGGAAGGTCTGTGTCCAACGATGAATGTTGGAGGAAAAAAAAGAAAACTGATAATGTATCCTGCATATAGACTGCACCAATGAAGTCAGGGGGGATGAAAATTTAAACATTTACTACTTATTACGTCTAGACAAAAAACTTCTTTTCAGAATTTTTTGTGTTGAAAAATCCCACTCTAAATTGGTTTTTAGTGGGGGGGCTCAATTTGCAATATAAATTTCTTGATCCCTTACTTTGTGTCTGGCACACTTGATTTTTCTCAAATTCAGACTTTCTTTTAGTGATCACTGCCCAGTAAAGGTGTGATACGTAACTTATTCACTGATCCCCCATTTTTTTAATTTTTCAATTGATCACCCCCATTCATGACATGGCTTGCTGCCAAGAGACACTGGTCATGAAACTTTTCTTTTTTTTTCCAGCTGAATTTTAGATTGAGGCTGTTCTAATTTTTCTTTTAAAACTCTTGAGAAAGGAATGAATCCTATCCTCCCCGTAACCTGTAAATTTTGGTAATGGCTATTACTATATATCAGTTTGCTTGACCAGATTTTTTTTGATGATTACAGGTAAAGGGAAAGCTCCACCACCTCCACCCCCTGCAACTGCTTCATCAGCTCCTGCTCCAAGGTTACCTCCAAAAGACTGCCCCCCTCCATCATTGTCATCAGAATCTTCCGTCTGTTCTTCAAAAAGCCCCGAGTCTGCACCTTCGAATTCAGGTCAGAGTCCTTCCAAAACACCTCCATTCACAAAAAATGATATCCAGACAAAAATCCTGAACTCGGCCCGCCAAAAAAAAGATGAAACCGTTTCCCCTTCTAAACCAGCACCAAAACAACCGGTCGAGCCCAGTGTTAGTTTGCCGGCCCTCCCCCCAAAGATCTTTGTTGGCCCCAAAACCAACACCGATTCCTCCACAAGCTACATTTCTGAAAAGCATATGAAAAATAAGAATAACTCTAGTCTCCACGAGAATCTTGGACTGCAACAGCAAGACCAACCATTAAATCAGTCGGAATCAGATGTGAAGAAGAATCGGCCAAACAGCCTAGTTACAAATAATCGGCCACCTCAGTCCCCACCCCCCTTGAAGCCTAAACCCAAACCAAGAGAAAGACCCGTTCCTAAGCGTCGTGTTTCTGTCCGAAATTCCTCAGATAGCATCGGTGAACCGAAACCGTCTCCTAAGTCTCTCCCCCCTCCTCCACCTCCACCCATTCCAAAATCCCCGTCGCTGATTCCAGCCAGTAATTCTATTGACACAAATAATAACAATGCTGATTCCGACTGTGTGAACAATGATTTGTCAAGTGATGAAGATTCTTGGCTGGACTTTAAGCATGACAGTCTAAGTCTACGGAGTCTCGAGAATGCTGTTCTAGCCATAACAGGATGGCATGAAAATAACAATAATAATTTAAGTAACCACACAGAAAGTCCATCTTCGCCTGAAATCACGTCCCGGCGACCCCCTATTCCAATCCGGGATTACAAACTACGATCACCATCGATTGATAGAAGTCGGTCGACTCTTTCTGAGAGCTCTATAACGACATCAACGACCACAACAGTAAGGACAAGAAGCAGGTCAGAGGTCAGGTCAAATTTAGACAGGGAGCCAGTTCAATTACCTCGAAAATCTCGACCTACCCCTGCGAGTGCAATCTTTTCAGATAACGTAAATCAGAACTCGGATGCAACGAAAGTCCCGGTCAGACCACCACGGCCAAAACATGAGGAGATTAAACGGACCAGAGGTAGACTGACCGCATCAGATATCCAGTTTGTTCATGTTGATTTTACGTCTTCGCAGCAGGCTCAGAAACTCGGTGCCCCAATTTTATTAAGGCAGAAGCCGGATACAAAAAAAGTGTGCCCACCTAAACCTCAGCGAAAATCACTTGTCCGGAGAAGTCGCTCAGATGCTACTGACAATCGGGAACCGATAAATCATGACGTAGATAGTGAAACTAGATCCCAGAAAGTATCAATGTTTTCTCCAAGCCCCCCTTCAAGCCCTGTATCGGAACAATCAGATTCAATATCCAAACCACCAGTCCCTCCCCCACCGAAAAGATGGTACCCTTCCCAGTCAAATGACAGTGATGACGTATTGTCTTTAGACGTCTTGACTAGTGTAAGTGACGATCACGATTATCACGAAATTATGGAACAGCGGCTCTACAATTCTACAGCGCCGTCAACGGACTCATCGCAAACTACTTCTGAGACTCTTAAAGAGCCTACACCACCACCCCCTCTTCTTCCACCACGGAATTACACAAAAGATGAAGAGGCAGATGAAACCCTTGAGGCCCAGAAACCTCCTCTGCCTGATAAAAATTACCAGGAAAATTCCGGCAGCATTTTATCATTGTTTTCCTCAATGCGAAAGCATTATATTGAAATGACTGGATTTAATGAGGTGGACAATGTTATAGTAGTTCCGAATGATGCAACTGATCAGGGTCCTCCTTTGTCCCATGACCGTCCTTTGAGTTCGGTCAGCCAATCGAGTCTTCCTTCAGACAGTGAGTCTGGAAGTCTAGAAACGGGAAATACAAATTCGGTTCTGACATCTGGCTCAGAATCATCAGACGAAGAAGCAGAATCCGAAAATGAGGTACGTATTCTATCCTGTCTTTAGTTTTGAGAAGGGTTATTAACATTATTTACATTATTTCGGGTGATCATTTATTCATAGAAATAGTGATGGTAAACGAAATCTTTCCCTCCAATGGTTGCAACACTTATAAAAATGATAGCAGACCTACAAGATACGTGTTGGCAGTGACACATTGCAGGTTTTTCGGGGGACACGACGATATTTCATCATCCAAGTAATTTCAAGTTATATCTTATCAAACTTTTATGAAAATACATTTTTAAAAAATAGGTTACTTATATATGAGCTTTTACCTAAAACTAAAATTTCAAAGGTGTTGAAATTTCGACACGCTATGTTGAGGAAAGGGAAACACCCAAATCCTCTATAAGCATTTCTATCACTGGAGAGAAAGGATTTTTTGTCCATCGCCATTATATTCAGATATTACACTTGAAGAAGGCTGTGGATGGATTGGTTGAAATGTCATGTTAACAACATGAACAATAAGAAATTCAGTATTTCTCTGATACCAAAAACTGCCACCTGAGGTTTAAGGCTCCTAAAAATTAGCACCGATTGTCCACATGGACACATAGCGTAATGGTTACAGATCAGACAGAATTACTGCAAGTAATCTAATGGTTCTAGGTTCACTCCCAGTGTGAGATAATAGTAATACTACTAAGAGGGGAGTGCAGTCAATATACCCCCGTCAGTTAAAAATAAAGGGTTCGGTTCGTTACTTCCCCTGATGAAGGCCGTAGTGTACAACGGCCGAAACGTTGTATGAAAAACAACCAGGATGAAGATAGTCCGAATAATAATAGAAATAAGGAATTCAGTTGTCAGAAAGACTCTCTGAAGTATTTTATCCCTATTTGTTTAGTAGTTTACCTGTGCTGACAGAAATGATGACATATATGAAAGACAGGGATACACAGTTTATATATGCATAGATAATAGAGATTCTCATTGCAGTGAGCTTGGAGAACAGCATTCACTTGGCTACAGACAAATTTTTTCTTGTTATTTTTTTATTTTCATTTTCTTTCTTTTTTTTTTTTTTCTAAATTCAGCATTTATTTTTATCATCAGAACCTAAAATCATTTTTTACTACATCCCATTTGTGTCCCTTAATGTGACAAACACCCTTGCTAATTATGATACCCAATAGTCACGTATGGAGCTGAAACATGGAACCTAACCAAAAGATAGACCCTCAAACTGGGAACCATGCGATGTGCACTGGAGAGAATCATGCTCACAAGACAGTGTATTATATTCTAGTCTATTAGAGAAAAAAAACAGGAATTAGAGGTATCATATGAACAATTAGAAAAACTCAGATGACAATGGGCTGATCATGTTGCAAGAATGACTGACAACTGCTGAACATTACAACTCACGATGTAAGTCCTTTCAGATCATTTACAAAACTGTGACCAGCGAAGTATAAGATTGTGTGACGAATTAGGCAAGTTCAGAAAATATTGGCTCTGCAACTCCCATGATAATGGTCTGACAAATCTTGGGAAAGGTCTATGTCAAAAATGCAAAAATGCTAATGAAGATGAAGTGAGCCAACTAGCTGTACTAGTACTAGTACTAATTTAGTAGTTTGTCTTTATGATATGAGACTAGATCACTGAAGCCTTGCACTTAGTTATTAGCTGAATTTTGATCTGGAATTTTCACTGTATAATGTTTGATTTACATGATTAATTTTAATGTTCACCTCAGAATCAAATGCATTGAGAAAGTTGATGATATTGAAAAAAAAATCTGCTGTGTAAAATAAATGCCAATTTCATAATTAGGCTATGGATTTGATTTACCTAGGTATGTGAAGCGGATAAATTTCTACAATTGAATAAGACATTTGGCACATCACCAGAAAATTTAAGAACCCTTAATAAATCATTTTTTAAATTTTTTACAGAAAGGTAAACGTAGTGCCAAGAAAGTATTCTACATTGCCCAAGAAATTGTATTTTCTGAAAGAGTATTCGTCAATATTCTCAAATTACTAAATGTGGTAAGGAAATCTCTTATTTTATTTCTTTTCATTTTTGTTTTGTGAAACTACATTTTAGACTCCAATGTTTACAAGGTCTGTTCGGAAAGTATCTAGCCATTTAGAATACCTTGAAAACCTGTTGCGTGGCCTCGATTTAACTTGACAACTGATCAAAGGGGATATTACTGCACATGTGTGAACAGACACTCTCCAGTGGATTTACTCAGTCGACAGTAAGATGCTGTTGAGTGAGCTTTTGCACTGTGTGACCATTGTATCCGCAATTTCCAAGCGAGTCTCTCGTGTGTCACGTGAGGTTTTTTTGGTATAGAATCATATCACCCGGATATTTCAGCCCCTTCACAGTCCAGATTTGTGTCTTTTCCCTAATAGATTTTAGAATGCGGACAAGATTGAAAAGACTGACGAGGCACCTGAAGGAGATTCTGATAGACGACTTTGCAGATTTTTTAGAAGTGGAAAGCTCTCTGGGATAAGTGTGAGATTGTGGGTTGGAGTAATTCAAAGAGCACTGGGGGGGGCATCATTCTCTTGGGTTGGCTATTTTTTTGTTACTATTAAATGGCTGGATACTTTCTGGACATAGCATGTATTTTAGAAATCTTAAAAGCGATATTCCTTATATTTTTGTGCACAAAAATCTTATGCTGTGCGATTTTTTTTTTTTCCGATGACAAATGTTAGAGTACACTTTTGATTTCAACATAATGAATCTATTTTTCAACAAAAGTTTATTGAACAATTTACAGAATTTGAAATCCTTTGCGCACACATTAATTTCATAGTGTGCTTATTTGTCAATAAAAATTTAGTAAGTTATCTACAGAATTTGCAATTTTTAGTGTGCAAATCAATTTCACTGTGTGATTATTGAAAAAAGTGTGTGTGCTGGAAGGGATTCTGCTTATAAGTAATATAAACTTGAATGAAAATGATACCAGAATGAAACTATGCAAAATACAGGAATGCTTTTGTAGATGGGGGACACGGTAATCAGAACCCCCCCAAATAAATCAATCAGAATTAGATGGGAGAAAAAAAAATTGAAAAAGGTTAAACAGTCAAATTCTTGATAACTAGATGCAGCTGCCTGTACCTCAGTTGAAACTTGAGCAAAAAGCCAATTCCCAGGAGCCATTCCTTGGTCAATAATTACTCTGATATAATTAATCTCTTCCATTACCTCTTTTTCCACTTCCTAAAACTATGATTCCCCTTCATACCAATAATTCTACAGACATGCAAGCCTGGCCGCTGCAGGTTTAAAATCCACTCTGACTAGGAGATGATTTCAGCAAGTTTTGTATTGTATATATAATAAATAAATTTGTATACACATAAGGCTTGTCAATTTGGCTCACTTGGTAAGAGATCTGCCTATTAATCACACGGTTGGGATTTCAAATCACAGTAAATTTTATTTATCAGTTTGGTTTAACATAATGAGATTGACAAACAATGAAGAGTTTCCTCCCTAAATTAGGTGAGGATTGTTCTTGTTATGGGGGGAAAAACCAAGTCAACTAAAATCTCGCTATAATTCGAGAAATCTCTGCATGTGTGTGCACTGATATTACTTGATAACTGGCCATTGTACAAAGTTGATATTCATCAGATGTATAAGTCAGAAAACAAAGCCTTGTATTGTCGGGTTTGGATCGGTGGTTCTTGAAAAATCTAATAAAAATAAATATTTCTGTATCGCTCGCATGTAAATTTTAGCATCCACAGACGCATGTATTCCGTTTACAAAAATTTGTTTCTATGTCCCAGAAATCATATATAAATATATATATATATATATGTGTGTGTGTGTATATATATATGTATATATATATATATATATATATATATATATATATATATATATATATATATATACACACACACACCTATCCCCCATTCAACACAGATAGGTTATGACAGATATACTAAAACCTACACCCCATGCATCTTCTTGCACAATCTTGACCAGGCTATCCACTTCAAACATGGTCTCACCCCATCTACTTACAATAAGTATAGCTCCACCACTGAGAGGTCTTCCTGTCCACATTTTTTTATCACACTGAAGATGAAGGATATAACTTCCACTCATCCCATGATTATATATATATATATATATATATATATATATATATATATATATATATGAGTATGTCAAAATATAATAAATGATCATATCATATAAATAATTACATTTGCAGTTCATCTTTCTAAATACGTAGTGGTGGCATATTCAATCTTGGTCATCTGGGCACCTGGGTCTCAGTGTGAAGATGTATTATACGTGAGGTCAGGGTGGGGGAGGGGGTCAATGTTCAAAGGGTTAATCAAACTTGTATCAATGAAAGATCTGACCTATTGGGACTCCATAGAATCTGGAATGATATACATATAGTAGACACTGGTGTTCATGGCTCAAAATACCCAGACTTTATCTATCTGCAGTAAGACCAGAGGACATAGCCATGAACTACGAGTTCAGACATCCACTGATGTCATAAAAAAAAATTCCTCCTTAACAAGACTAGCAAATACGATAAGATGTCCAGATCCGAGAATATCAGTATTTTTTTAAACAATCTTTATTCTTATATTGGTCATACTAAATTTAGCTACCAATTTTCCTATTAGTTTTAATCCTTCCTCGACTAACCTGAAGCTAGCTTAATGATATAATTAGTTGCTGCCAAAAAACATATATTAAGTACATTCAAGTACATAAACCTATAAAACCGTTTTTGTTACTAATAATGACTTGATTACCATTAATGGGAATCTCACATTTTTTCTATTATTTTTTTTTATGTAGGATTTCCGCAAAGCCGTTTCTGATGCAACGGAAAAGGCAGGACGCCCGGTGATTCCAAATGACATGTTGAATCGGATTTTGGACTATTTGCCTCAATTACAAAACTTCAATGAAGTTTTGCTTCATGATCTCGAAGAACGATTAAAAGAATGGTAGTTCTTTTACGTACATTTTTAAAAAATTGTATTTGAGATATGAGTGCCAGTAAAAAGTGTATTTATATTTCCCAGCGTGTAGCAAAAAAGAGGTGAGCGAGTGAAGTCTTGTGGAGATGTACGAAATTTCCTCTGACCCATATTGCTTGTTAATTAATACTAAGCTCTCCTCTTGGATATAGTGCAACTGCCCAGGGCGATTTCTTTGCCCCCTGGGCACTGTGAACACTTGCTACACCACTGTAATTTGTCCCTTTTTTTCTTTTTTCTTTTTTCTTTCTTCTAATCTAAGAAGAAAAAAATTAATTTTTAATTTTTTTTGTTCCATTTTGTAGGGATGAAGTGCAAACAATTGCTGATATTTTTGTAAAAAAGGGTCCATTTCTCAAACTATATGCATCATATATCAGTAACTTTGAGAATACCCAAACTCTCTTTGATGATTGCTGTAAAAAATACCCTGCTTTTGCTAATGTTGTAAAGGAATTCCAGGTGAGTAGCTTTAAGAAATATTTTTCTGTGCTGTTAATATTTGAGGAGGTGCATGTAGCCTTACAATTAGCAGTATGCTAAATGACGTGGGGATAAGCAGGCAAACAACATATCCATTAAGCCAACGTTCTACTGCTTGTATATCAAGTGAAATCAACTTGTTAACTAAGTCAAGTAGTTTTCTTTTTATACTTGTAATTATTTGAATTAGTTTTATTTCTTCTTTTTTTCCCTTATAATATTGATGCAATAAATTGACTTGAAACAACGGAAACTAATTCAACATTTTTGAATTTTCATCACATTTTTAACAAGACAGTCATTTTGTTAAAAGACACAGCCATGAATTACAAAAGATTCAGACCTCCATTTGTGTTGGATTATATTTCATCTTGGCAAGAGAAGCAAACGCTTGGAACTGTCTGCGTGAAAAGACAGTCTCATCTGAGAATTTCAATATTTTAAAAAATACTCTTTATTCTGATATCAGTCATACAAAATTTAGCTACCAAATTTTTTCATTAGTCTAATTCCATACCTCTTCTTAGATTATTTCTTTCAACTTATAGTTAATTTTGTGTATTATTGAGGTATTAAATCCAATGCAGAAAAATAAAAGAAAATGCAATAACTTTTTTTTTCCACATACAGGGAAAAGTATATTAAGTTGACTGAAAAAAAGTTCCTGGTGATAAGGATGTTATTTTCCTGTTTTTATCAACTGTACGTAAAAAGAAAAAAAAAATAATAATTGGTGCAGCCTGTTCCCTATTTTCTATCTGCCATTGAAATAAACAGATACACAGTTTGATCCAAAAGAAATTGTAGCAAGCCTAAATTCGGTCAAAAATTGCGTAAACAGCATCAAAGATTTTGAGCAGAGTCAGTTTTTTTTTCTCATTATTTCTTCATAATTGCTTGTGAAGAGAATCGTTGATGTTTCTAATTTTCTCTTCAGGCTAGCCCTGCGTGTGGTAACCTGGCCATCAAGCACCACATGTTAAAACCAATTCAACGAAATCCTCAATATCGATTATTATTGAAAGGTAAGAATTCTTGCAAATGGTTTTAACGCCTATAACTGTCTTTTAAAATTGTTTTTTGTAAACTGATGTTTGTACGAGATTCAAGAAAGAAATAGAAATATCCACAGGTTCTTGTATACAGACAACTAAGATCACTGGTCAATCATCCCTTATCTGGAACCTGTGTGTTGTTTTAGGATCTTTTCAAGAACAACTTTGCCGTTCAGTCCACGCCAGCCAGACAGACAACTTGTGTAGCATTTAGGAAAGAACAAAAAATGAAAATTGAATAACCATAGCGTCAAAATTTCTTAGATGGAATTACTTTTACAAGTAATTCCATCTAAGAATAAATATTTTTTCTTTCTTATAATGTTTTCCTTAACTTTACAGATTACTTGCGGTATCTTGAGCCTGATTCACCTGACTATAGAAATGCTCAAAGTAAGTAACCTCCTTCTATGAAATAATTTCTACACTTTTAGTTTGCTAGTGTTGACAAAAAATTTTTTTAAATCCCTGATCATCAATTCAGAATAAAAGAAGAACAATACATCCCTCCATCTTGCTTTAATATCTTCATTTCACTGATCAATTCCACCATGCAATACCATTTTTCTTCTTGGGTAGTGAATCTTATTTTCTGATAGCTTATATGTAAATAGTATTAAAAAAATTGCTTTTATTCCCTTCAGTCTTTGTTCTTGTATCCTGGACAGTGATATTCACGTTTTGTTTTTTTTTACTTGTGAATAAAAATGTGCAAATTTGCCCGTAGTCCAATTAAAATAAGTAGATTTCAATTTATCTCTTTCCCGCTGGCAAAAGCAGAGTTCAAAGGGAATAATTGAATTCTATGCTTTTCAAACATAATCAATTGGAAAATAACACTTATTAACGAGGAACAAAGCTTTACTGTGTAATTGGCATTCTTACTTATGTTTATGGCCTTGTGAAGCAACACATAGTTGATGTTTGAAAAAATAAACAAAAACAAATTACACTGCATTCAATGCAATGATATCCTGATTAGGGGCCCGTTAACCAAAGCTCAAAGTAATCCTCCAAATACCCTTGTAAACCATTTGTTTTATAGTCCTGCATATAGCATATCTTTCACTAAATATTCTATCTGGCATTATGGGATTTATTTGATACCCTTTTTTTTTTTTTTTTCTTCTTTTTTGTTTTTGAGTTCTAAGGTTTTTGTGTACCCCTTACAACCATGAGTCCAATTGTATTTTCATTCTTATTTATTCTTCTCCAATACATCCATCTTTTTTCTCCCCCATTCTCCCCTTCCTTTTTCTTGTTGCTTCCTTGAAATCTATCCTTCATTCATAGAGTTATGGGGTTCACTATTCTCTTTCCTCAGTATCACCCCAACAGTATTTATATTCTTATGTCTTATTTTTCAGCCGCCCTGAATATTGTCAGTGAAGTATCTAACCATGCGAATGAAAGTATGAGGCAAGAGGTGAGTTATTGTCTTTTCTTTAGGATCTTTCGACTTGATGAACAGACAGACTTACCATATTTGAAGGCATACGTATAAGACTCACAGGAAGGATGGTACTTTTTATCCCAGCATTCAATGCCACTTCTTAATACTACTGACCCTTGAATATAAACAAACTCCGTTATTTCCTGCCATACGCATGCATTAATGTTTGAGAACTAATGTGAATTAGGAAGTGGCTTGAATAGTTTTTGCACAAAATATTTTATCAATTTGTGACCGGAAGTGTCGGGTGTAAAAAGTACTGCCGCACATAGGAATATACCTCCCTTCCCTTTCATCTGGGGGTATAGAAATAAATCTTTAGTGTCTTTACTGGTAAACATATGTAATTGAAATATGTAGCTACAGTACTGGAGGAAAATGCGTGGGCAAAAAATGTCACTAGGACAGCAGGAAAAATCAGCTGACTGTGAATTCAAGGGAGACAACTGATGTGATTTACTAGTAGGCCTAGGGGATATTTCATGAGCTTTTGGTGGGGGGAGTGGGTCTTATGTCATTGAATACAGTAGTTGATAACAAAATATTTAAATTGCTGTTAATTAGACCCCATTTATGTTTCTCCCAACCAAATCTTATTTTCGAGGGAGCCGGGGGTAGGGGTTAATTCATTGTAACTAAAATATCCCCAAAAGTAAAAGAGAGATTGTTTTTGACTGAGATCCTGCTGGATCTTAAATAATTTTTTTTTCTGCTGTGAGCCTCAGGATAGGAAATGATATAAATTGAACTCATTAGCAGTAAATGAATCATGGTTATTTCAGAAATTAATCAATTATCTTTTTTAGAGTACATATGTATTCACTCCAGGTATAATTATATCCCGACCATGGAGCCCCTCTTTTTGAGAAAGAGAGAACAGTAACAAATTTGATAGTGTAAAACTAAATATTAAATTGGGGATACCATAATTTGCCTAGTTTGTCCATGCAGGGTGTTGGTGAAAAATTGCAACAGGGAAATAACTCTTCGAAAGTTGCTTCCTTTCTATTTGTAGTCAGTTGATTGTCTGATCATATCATCCAATCAGCCGACTGTAATTTCTCTTTTCTTTTTTTTAAAAGTTTTATTTTCCTTCTTGAACATTTCTTTTTCACAAAGACTATTTAATAAATGCACTGTGAACATGGTGCGATGTCACATACTGCTGAGATGTTGAGCAGCTGTGTGCCATGCACGAATATCATTGTATCACAATTTTTGATCCTGATTGAATCTATAAACAGTCTCCATTTTGAAAATGTGTAGAAAATGGTTATTGAAATAATCCTGATTTTCTAATGTAATTCATTGTATTTTTTGTTTTTCAGGACTATATTCAGAAACTCATGAGTATCCAGTATAGTTTAATCGGAGAATTCGAAGTGATTAAACCTGGACGAGTAAGTATGGCTTATGTGAGGTGCTATAACGACACTGATTAACACAGGTTCAGGAAATAATTTCACTCATCAAATTTTTTATAGAACAATAGAATTCACCCAAATTTAAAATCAGGAAATGAAGCTAGAAAAGCTTTATATACTTTTGTATATAATAGATATATTAAAATTTATAACTAGATGGATTTAAAATGTATATGAATAATGCAGTGAGCAGCATTAGTGAACTTCTACATAATTTTTCGAAGTACATGCGTAAAAATATTATTTTACAATCTTTATAAGTAGAGAAATTTTATAGAGTAGATTTATAAAGCAATATAATGTTACATTCCATCAAAGAAACCCACTTAAATGGACTCGCTTGCAATTATTTTCACTGTGGAATTATTATCTTTTCCCATTAACTCTAGTAATGTGTGTGTATGTGTGTATGAAAAATGAGTTCTTGTGATCACATATCTGAGGTGCTTTATCTGTACATATGGTTCTGCCCTAAAGTTCCAGGAAATTGAACTGTGCATGTGAAGCAAATGTAATGTTTCTTTTTTGCTGCCTCGTTTTGCGACCAGTACTTTTCGTTAAAGTAAGGGGTAAAGTACAGGTAAGAGATTTCTTTGGAGAAGATGCTGAAAAAAAAGTGTTGGGATAAGATTTTGTTTTTCATGGTCAAATTACCTGAACTTACACATATCTTTATCATCATCATCATAATAAACATAAAATCTAGAAAATTAAAAAAATGAAAATCTTTTGAAAAAGTTTATTAGTGTTTAGTGTATAAAGCTGTAAAGCTTTCTAGACTATATACCTATTTGAGAAAGTTTATGACTGTTCTCCCAAATGGTGCATTGTAGCTAGATATTTTGAATTAAGGTACCCCTAGAATGTGCTAACTTGAAAAATACAAAAAAAAAAACCCCATAGTTATAATAGAATTGTGTTTGTGACTATTGTGGTAGGCTACTCCATACAGCTTTATGTTCAACCCCTTCCAAATATGCATTGCTCTAGTCTCTCTATTACATTAAAATCTGAAAACTTTTCATTTTAAAATTGAATTTTTGTGCCTCAAAAGATGTTACATAACAAACATTGGCAAATAACGTTCATTTTATTCAATTTTCTTTCTTTGTTTATTTACAGAAACTTGTCAAAATGGGAGAGTTGCAAAAATTATCCCGGAAAGAAATGCAGCCAAGAGTTTTCATTTTAGTGAGTGTGGATTCCATTACGCCTTTTCTCCCTCCCAAAAGATTGCATAGTGGATAAGAGATAGTAAGCTTTCTATAAAATCCAATAAATCTTCATCTTTACCGGGATGTGAACATTTGCTGGTTCCAAATTAGACTAGTTGTGTGCAATATATTCAGCAACATGAATAAAGAAGGACATGACTTGTTGCAGAAATTTGTGACCAACTAAGGATATGTCGTTGGTTGCTGATGTAGATTTGGTTAAGGAAAACATGTATGAAAGCAACCAGTAAAGACTTGCCCCAGCATTCGTGCTCAGACTCTCCTCTCCGTCTATTCAAGTGCCCAGTGTTTCAGTATGGGTGCTGCAACCCAAACTGAAATTAGAAAGTCTTATTCTTTTTCATGATCTTTTTCCCTTGTATGTCTGATTAAAGCAAGGGGTGTGCTATAAAACATGGAACAATGAATGAAAGCGTGAGGCAAGAGGTGAGTTATTGTCTTTTCTTTAGGATCTTTCGACTTGATGAACAGACAGACTTACCATATTTGAAGGCATACGTATAAGACTCACAGGAAGGATGGTACTTTTTATCCCAGCATTCAATGCCACTTCTTAATACTACTAACCCTTGAAAACAACCAAGATGAGGATAGTCCAAACAATGATAGAGATATGGAACAATGAGTTGTATTGTGGTCTCCTAATACTATTACTACTACTAGGAGACCACTGACCAATGATGTCAAAAGTTCAATGACCTTTTAGAAACTGTCGACCAAAACTATCAAACATAGGTTTCTTTCACATTTGAGTCAGTTTGGCTGGCTATGTATGTATCACATGTATAGAAGCTAGAAGGCTAAAAATCTAAAAAATCTATTCTTTATTATGTCTAGAAAAAATGTTTTTTTGAAAATTCCTACCTTAAATATTTTTTTTGGTTTTTTACCGGGGGGAGGGGGGGCGTCAATTTAATTATTACAAGTTTATGCTACATTGGTCCTTAGTTTTTGCCTGGCAGCATTCATGCTTGTTCTTTGGAAAATTCATCTTTTCAGTGATCACGGCCCAACGAAAGGTGGGAGAAGTAACTTATCTATTTATCACGCCTTTATTTTTTATTTCCCATTCGATCACCCCCAGCATGGCATGATGCCAAGAGACGTTGGTCACGTGACAGTTTCTAATAGTCGACTAACCAGACTTGTTCATACTACATGTATTTTGTTGAGTCAGTAAAATTGAACAACCGTAGCCATCAAAGATGGCAAAAGGTTCTTTTTTTTCTTTTTTTTTTTTTTTTTTACAATTATTTGTTTGTGTTTGAGCACTCCTGGCAATATCATTTTGTCTATGGACTTGGAAATTAGCATCAGTATTCCAATAGACCCTTCCTAGAGATATTCCTTTGATTTTTGGAAAAAAAGCTTTTTTGACCTTTTTGGGGCTTTATTATAATTTGTTAAATAATCACACCTAGATTCTCCAGAATCTTGCTATTTCTAGATGTTTTTTCATGCTATTTTAAATGTTTTCCTGTGTAAAACACCAGTGATGTCATGAATAGAATTTATTCTGACCATATTTTTTCTTCCATGAAATTTTTTTTTACATTCAAAATTTGATGCTATGATTGTTCAATCGTTGACTGATGGTGAGTCTTCTTCTTTTTTTAACTTTCAATTTTCTTTTCCTCTTTCAGTTTAATGATACCCTTTTGTACACAACTCCTGTTGCTGGTGGCTACAAACTAAACAATGTGCTCAAACTCGCTGGGATGAAGGTAATGACAAATTGCCTTCAATTAGATTTCACATAAAGACTGTTCAAGTTCGTTCTAGTTCTGGCTTAAGTCTTACTTTCTTATAACAAAATCTAAATGTTAATATCATGGGAAATAGCTTTGGGTAACTTTTTTCTTCATTCTTTTAGTTTTATCTGCTGTAATGATTTGAAGGAACTTTGTTTCCACCACCAAAGAGTTCCACTTTCAACTGAGAGCTGTATCTTGCAGTTTATGACATTGAGAGTTGAAATAGAAAAAAAAAAAAAAGGAAACAGTTTTGTGTTGAAGCACGTTTTGACTTATGGGAAACATTTTTTTCTTTCATTGAGGGATCTGGATCAACATTTGAATGTTGGATGCTGGACAAACTTTTTTTTAACCTGTAGTAATGAAAGACAACTGAATTTGAATTTGACTCTTCTCTTGAAAAACTTCCCTGAAATCATTTGGGAATGATAACGAAGTCAAAAAGGATGACACAAGTTCGCAATACCTGAACCTAGAGCAAAGATTCAAATATGATTGGGTTCATGCCTTGAAGTACCACGTATGCCGGTGTATATAAGATGGACATTTAATTATTTGAGACTATACAAAGTATGCTGCATCAAGTGTGCTAGTATTATGATCAAGAAGCCTTCTACCAATGCTCAATATGGACTGTAATGAGACTTGATTGAGCTGCAGTTAACAGTCATCCTCCAACTACCTTTGTAAACCAATTTGTCTTATAGTCTGGCATATACAGTACTTCCTGGATCCAGAGCTAAAATCCATTATTAATTGATTTTTAAAAAAATTCTCATTCATACACATACATCCTATAATTCACCAAATTTCCCATCAGTACGTGACAGCCTTTTGCAAAAATCACACAAGATAACCTTATGAAACCCGTGTGTACCAATGTGATCCCGATAAAGGCTCACAGCAAATTCGTTTTTGAAAAAAATATATCGTAATTGAACATAGCAGTTCATTTGGACACTGATGAAATTTGGTAGAGTTAGGTCAATCATCCCCAGTTACACCTATCTTTAAATATAAACCTAAAACTGATTTTACACCTCAGAATTTTTCGAGTTGACCTACAATACCAACATAGGTGGTAGATGCTAGGTATGTACTCTTCTTTGTAATTTCATGTCTGGCTCCTCTTAATTTTATCCCTGCACTTCATCTGTTTACACAGTGCTATGCAATTATTTTTCCTGGGTTGTGAGTGTTATTCCCTGTTTGATTATGTCTCAAAATTATAGAAAATGGCTATTATCCTGATAAAACATCACTTTTGTGGCCAGGAAAGTGATATTCATATGTAATTATTTTTCTTACTTAATGTGACCAAAAATTTGCGCATTGTCCAATTTGAAATAAGTAGATTTCAAATTATCACTGTCCTGGTCACAAAAACAAAGTTTGAAGGGAATAAGTGACATTTTCTATACTTTATAGATATAATCAATCAGGGATTACTCTTTAACAAAAAAAGGTTGCTCAGTATAATTGACTTTTGAGTGAAAACTATTATAGTTTCTGTTTTCACAATCTTCATTTCCACAGGTTGAAACACCAACGTTGGATGACTTCAAGAATGAATTTAGCATCATCAGTATTCAACGATCATTTACAGTCTGTGCCGAGTAAGTAATTTTACAATTCATTAAGGTTATTCTGTGTATTTACTTCTGCAACTCACCCTAAGTCGTTCACATGAACCAACAAAACTTAGCCAACTGGCTTGCAGAGAAGGAGGTAAAGAAGACAGAGAGAAGGAGAAAAAGGAATTTCTATGATGAATTATTCAACTAGTTTTATTATTCGGAAACCAACATGGCTTCTACAACAACAGCCGAAGTGATTCAAAGGGAGGTAACTTTACTCTTGAAGTCCATAAAATACTATCTTTTATTAAGTGATTTGATTCCCTAGCTAAGAAAATCTTGTATATTTTATATAAATATTTAAAACCATCGACCAAAACTAAAAAAATCTCTCACAATATTTCAGCATGCAGCTGAGTTGGTGCTTGCTCGCAGCAAAATATCTTTTTTGGACTATGGCTATCCATTTCAGTCTTTGGTAAAGGAACTGTTAATACTAGCACATTGGATGCCATGTTATATTTACATAGTTTTTCTTTTTTTGAATTTTATTGCGTGTATTATCTGCTGGCATATACAATATTCACAAGTCCTCACCAAAATTGGGGTGTAAACCAATATGTGAAATTCACAACCAATTACCAGGAGTCAAATCTTACTGACTGAGCTAAATTGACAAGTCATAGATATTAATGAAAATTTATCATAGAGATACAGCTAAAGGTGAAGTGTCACGTCCCTTCAGAGACAACCCCAAATGGAGTATGACGGCCAGCGACAAAATCCTGATTTCTCTTATATGTGTCAGCTTGGTGATCCTTGCAAGTTTCAAGTGTGGTTGAGACTAGGACTTGGTTCCTATTTCTACAAGTTTTTATGACGACCCCCTTGACAGAATGCAAGTCCATCAAAGGGATACCTCCACTCTGATCACATAGCTGAGGGTGTACTCAAATTGACCTTTCTGCTTGGGAGACAGATTTGTTAACCATTACACTATCTGAGCGGACTGATAGAGATGCCCACAGGTTTATTTCATTCTATTAAATGAATGCATTTATAAGAGAAAATGTATATATCATTCTTTGTTTTAAAAATTGCTTTTCATGATAAAACATGAATTGCCTGAACAAAAATAATGGTCTGAATAAAAATGTAGGCTATGATTAAGCAATAAATGTGTTGCGATGTCTTTTTCATGTTGATAAAGGTAGATTTCATAACTTGAAAAATATTGTGGTGAGGAAGATAATTAAATGGAAAATTATTGATGCAAATAAACCAGTTTGTATATGTGTGGATCTCAGTGTATCATAGCTAGCCCCTTTCTTTTCTTTTCTTTTCTCACTATTGATTTTCTCATTGTTTGCAGTACTTCTTTGGAGCGTGATGAATGGATTGAAGCTTTTGCAAAAGCAATTGAAGAAAACAACTTGAAACGAAATTCTTTTGAAGTGAACAGAACCCCGGTGTCTGTAAGCATTGTCCTGCTCTGATTTACATCACTAATTTCTGTCAGGTCCCATGAATTTTTAGATTAGCTTTTTTTTTTTTTTCCTTTTGTTTCTTTATCTTTTTTGAAGAAGAAAAGCGAAGTGTCTTAGTTTCTTATTCTATGTTTTAACATTTTCTTGAGTTTTACTATGTAATGAAGAGGGGTAAGGATGGAAGAGGGTACTTATGTTTGAATGAAAGCAAAAGTTACTGAACCTTCATTGTAACTATCATTCATTCATTCATTACTCTTCCCTCAGAAGTTTGAAGTGTAAAAACTGTTTTGATAGTGGTAGATAATTTGGCTATATATATATATATATATATATATATATATATATATATATATATATATATATATATTCCATGGGTTATAAATTAATTTATCAAAATTACATACTTTAATTGCAGAAATATATATTTGAGAGTAATGATCATACCTTGGTTTTCAACACCACTAGAATTTCTCACAGGTCCAGCTAGTATGCCTTGAAGCAGGGCTTCTCGAAGTTAAGGTTGTGACTCCTGTAGGGATCACGTACCTTCTATTTGAGTAGGTTAGTTGGTGTTCTAATCAAATCAAGAGACTAATAAACTGCTAAAATCTTACATTGTTATCATCATTTGGTATTTTACTTATTATAAACATCATTTATTTGAAAATAAAAACCTCTCTTTTCAGGCCTTGGAGAAAGATTTTGTTTTAGGGGCTAAGGCCCCGCTCTGGGTCCCTGATGCTCGTGTAACAATGTGCATGCTGTGCACGTGTGGTTTTACAGTCACATGGAGACGACACCACTGCAGAGCTTGTGGCAGGGTAAGTACTTCAGACTTGTTGTGCTAGTAGTAGTAGTATCATCCTGATTTCTTTTTTTTTTTTTCTTTTTTTTATCAACATTTATTCAGGCTGTCAATCTACAGCTGTGAGTAAACAGCACAAGATCAGAAATAAAGAATAATCTACAGTGTGATGAAGTGACACAAAAGAAAACCCCAACCTTTTTCAAAAGTTTTCTGATATTTAATGTTTAAAGCTGTAAAGCTTTCTAGACTAGTATATTTATATACATATATAGTTTACACACAAACACACATCAATCTCTCCCCTCTCATATATATATATATATATATATATATATATATATATATATATATATATATATATATATAAAAGAAGCATGAGAATACATATAATGATAATTTATGACACCTTATATGATGGCTCTGATATTGGAAAAACTGTACACATCTGTGCCCGCACCTTCAAACAATTTATAACCACTGACAATGGAGTTGAACCCCCAAACATGTCCGGATATTACACAATTAAAATAAAGATTCCATACATACTGTATACTCCTGTTCTGTGTTGATGAGGATAGTACATCTCTCTCTCCCTATCTATCTATCTATCTATCTATATATATATATATATATAATATATATATATGTGTGTGTGTGTATATATATATATATATATATATATATATAGAGAGAGAGAGAGAAAAAGAGCAAGTTCATAATAAATAACTCAACGTCAAATAGAACTAAAGCAATGAAATTATTATTTAACTCTCAATATCACAAACCACTTGATACCATTCCTGATAGGCGGTGGATATGAATAGAATTTTAAAAAATAATGGAGCTCGCATCACAGTCAATAATTTAACAACCGTAGCATCAAAATTTGAAGTCATGTAAAATAGATTACATCAGAGAATAGATATGGTCAGAATAAATTCTATTTATGACATCACTGCCAATATTCAAGTCAGTAGATGAAATGGTATGACCAGGAAGGGACATTGAAGCAAACAAACAATTTAATAAACCCGTCAGAATAAGGCTCAAAAATGGTCAACGAAGCTATTTCAAAAAATTACAGAAACTCAGAAGGGGTCTAGTGGTGTACTGATGCCAATTTTCAAGTTTGCAGATAAAACAGCCTGGCCAGAAGCTCTAAAACAAACAAAAAAACACTTATAGATGTGTACATATAAAAAAAAAAAGATGGAACTCTTCATCACCTTTGATGGCTATGGTCGTTCAACGCTTCTGGGAATAAAAATTTTTCTTTTTTTTTTTCACATGTAAAAAATTAGTTAAAGGTGTGTGTACATGGGTGGGTACCCTGATCAGTTGTTATTCCCCTTGATATTGATAATCAAATATTCTAATTTGAATTTAAGGGTTCATGCCTTTCTTTTGCAGGTTGTTTGTGGAAGCTGTTCCGACAACAAAGCTCCACTTCATTACCTTGATAACAAACCCAACAGGGTTTGTGATGAATGCTTTAAACGTTTGAAAGATGGTAGGTTACCTTCCAGATTATTAGTAACTAGAATATTACTCTTCATATGAAGGTATTTTAATACTGGGTGTATACTTATACATTTTGGGTGTATAATTCATTAATCATGGGTGGGATCAGTTTATTACTTGAAAGAAATTTGATACGGACTTGTTACTCCAATTAATAGAGATTTATTGATAATGGGGGCTCAGTTTACAACTAAATATAATGGAAAACCAATCCCACTCTTTATGGCCAGGGATATTTTACACCAAGATGTGTTAATCATCGAGAGATCATTTTATTACTTAATAATAATAGTAGTAATAGTAATAATAGTAGTAATAATAATAATAGTAATAGCAGTAATAATAATAATAGTAATAATGATAATAGTAATAATAATAGTAATAATAATAGTAGTAATAATAGTAGTAATGATAGTAATAATAATAGTAGTAATGATAATAATAGTAATAATAATAGTAATAACAGTAATAATAATAAAAATAATTTTTAAAAAAGAAAGAAAACTGATACCCCACTTCATATGTAGAGATTTTAGAAACGTAAAAAAAATCTTGTTCCAAGTAGGCATATTTTTTCCTTTTTATACCCTTCCATTTGAAAATATTTCGATGTGACATCACTAGAATATGAAAGCTGTAGCTGGTCTAAACACTTCTTAGAATAATTTTTAGCAAATTTTAGACTTGTAGTTGGTCTCGGGGGAAGGTGTATTTCATGCCTTTCACTCATGAAGGCTTAGACTTCTTTCCTAGGTTTTTATTACTTTTAGCATCTTATGTAGGTAATTCGCATGCATTTAAGTGAGGTAATCTTCAGATTCTGCTTGAAATTGGATTTGAATGAAATTGCATTAAACTCACATGAATGTAAATTTTCAAAAAAGGTGTAGAATTTTGTTGAGCCTCTTCTGTACTTAAAAAAGATCATGCTTTGTAGGTTTGGAATTTTGTTCATTCCGATAAATTATTTTGAAGTACTTTCAACTTTATCCATAACTTTATTATCTCCCTTGATATTTGGTGAACAAATCTCAGATGTTAAAAGTTATGATTACCTTTTTTTGTTTTTCTTTTGAAGTGGTGGACCAACAAGTGGAACAATCGAAAATTGCTAAAGAAAAAGGAGAAGACTTGAATTTTCCAGTTCCACCAGAATGGTTATTGTCACGTTTCCAACAAATTCGAAGAAGTGGACGATCAAAGACTTGTATTCATCGACCAGCTTGGCTGAAAGAGGTACAAACTAGCGGCCGTGTCAATCAATATTTATACATCCAAATAGTGTTACTTTGAGTGTGTCTCAAAGAACTACTGTGGATAGTTTTGAATCTCAGTGGTACTCTAAGCTGTGTATGTAGGAGTGTTACTTTGATTAGGGATGTGTGTCAGTGTCAGTGGTGCTACCCTGCCTAGATATGTGTCAGTGGTGCTGCCCTGCCTAGGTATGTGTATATGTCAGTGGTGCTGCCCTGCCTAGATATGCGTATATGTCAGTGGTGCTGCCCTGCCTAGATATGCGTATGTGTCAGTGGTGCTGCCCTGCCTAGATATGCGTATGTGTCAGTGGTGCTGCCCTGCCTAGATATGCGTATGTGTCAGTGGTGCTGCCCTGCCTAGATATGCGTATGTGTCAGTGGTGCTGCCCTGCCTAGATATGCGTATGTGTCAGTGGTGCTGCCCTGCCTAGATATGCGTATGTGTCAGTGGTGCTGCCCTGCCTAGATATGTGTATGTGTCAGTGGTGCTACCCTGCCTAGATATGTGTATAGTTTTGAATCTCAGTGCTACTCAAAGCTGTGTATGTAGGAGCGTTACTCTGATTAGGGGTGTGTGTCAGTGTCAGTGGTGCTACCCTGCCTAGATATGTGTCAGTGGTGCTACCCTGCCTAGATATGTGTCAGTAGTGCTACCCTGCCTAGATATGTGTATGTGTCAGTGGTGCTGCCCTGCCTAGATATGCGTATGTGTCAGGGGTGCTGCCCTGCCTAGATATGCGTATGTGTCAGGGGTGCTGCCCTGCCTAGATATGCGTATGTGTCAGGGGTGCTGCCCTGCCTAGATATGCGTATGTGTCAGGGGTGCTGCCCTGCCTAGATATGCGTATGTGTCAGTGGTGCTGTCCTGCCTAGATATGCGTATGTGTCAGTGGTGCTGCCCTGCCTAGATATGCGTATGTGTCAGTGGTGCTGTCCTGCCTAGATATGCGTATGTGTCAGTGGTGCTGCCCTGCCTAGATATGCGTATGTGTCAGTGGTGCTGTCCTGCCTAGATATGCGTATGTGTCAGTGGTACTCTGCATAGTTTTTGTATGTATATGTGAATGATACTCTGCATAGATATGTGCATGTGTCAGTGCTGGTCTGCATAGATATATGTCAATGCTACTCTGATTGGTTGTGTGTGTGCCATTCCGAGTATGTATGCGTATGTGATTGAAAGATGTGTTGGACAGATTTATTTAGATTACTATGAATGGATATTTGAAATTTGAATTGTTAATTCCACTTCATAATTTAATACTTTCTACAGGTCCATGCCAATGATCAAGGCTCAACAATGAGCGGGTACTTGAAAATCTACAAGGGCAAGAGATGGAAGCGTTTATGGTTTGTTCTGAAAGATAAAGTTCTCTACAAATACAAAGCCAGTGAGGTGGGTACTTTATTTTTTTTTTCTTCCAAGCCATATCTGAACTAATATGATAAACTCACATGACCATTTCCAATCACCTAAAAAAGTAGGGAAGAAGACTCTCTGTATGAATACTCCATGAATCCTTTACTATTTGCATTTATATATTCATTCCCCCTCCAAATTCACATCATCACCTGATGAACGTGTACTTAGTTGGTTACATGACTCATGATTCGTTGTATTTTATTTCAAATTGTTTTTTTTTTCCTGTAATCATATCACATAAATTAATGTTAGTGGCATCCTTTGATCACATCAACCATGACTCTTCGGTCAAGCTGTATTGCTGGATATATTACTGTAATTCTATCATTCTTCAATGTGGCTTCCGTTACTCAATGGGAACCAGGTATGGAAAACCCGGCCTAACAAGGAAAGGAAAGGAGAACACCTGAATCCTACGATAAAAGCATTGTTACGACTGGAGAAAAAATTACTTTCACAATTGGGTAGTACTCCTGGATAAGGCCATATTCTCTTAATGTCATCCAATGTGATTTTGCACACCTGATCAAGCAATTATGGTGAACATATCGAAGGACTGACAAAGTCACACATACTAAACTAGTGCTGTCGAAACTTTGTTCATTCATGTAAAAATCAATCCATGATCTACAGTCCTAATTCTCTTAATCTAGCCTGCAAGGGTGACTGACAAAATAATTTTTTAGGCTTTTAAGATATCTCCTATGAAACCTACTCTTGTCTTAGATCTGTTCAACTCTTTTCTTTAATTTTGTGTACAAATATAAGATTAAAATCTGTGGATCCAAGAAAAATAAGTTTCTTAACATTTTTAGTCTTAGTTCAGCAGTTTTGTAAAGATATTACACTTGATATTACCATTGCTTGTTTTTGAGGCAGGGGCAGAAAATTCAATAAGATGTAACCAGTGTCCAAACCATTCTTTACTTTTTCTTTTTGTTGCAGGACACGGCAGCCATTACAAGTACACCCTTACTGGGTTATGAGGTGAAGAGGTTCACTGAGGTGAGTTTTCTCACACTGATATAAAAATAATTCTCAGAACTGTCACAAGATATGTTTTCTTTTTATTTTCAGCCAAAAATAAATATTCCAAATAACTGATTTGCTCAAGTAAAACTTTGCAATGATTCCATTCTAAAAGATAGTTTATGGTGAATTGGCAACTGAACTTGAATAAGTCAAACTCTGCTAGATATTTTGAGTGTTTCTGGATTTATTACTTTAAGATAAATTCTTAATTACTGGAATATATATTTTTTCTTTTTTATTAAAGTATTATAAATCATTATTATTATTCCAAACCTTCATCTTAATTTTATTAGTTGCTTTTTATAGCAACATTTTGCTCAGGCCAATTATAATCATAAAAATAAATATAATGATACTTCAATTTGATAAGTTCAGTGTTTTTTTTTTCACTTTGTGAGCAAACTGGGTATCATTTCTTTTTCAGTGTACATTCATCTTTCCTCAATAAACTCTGGATATCTTCAATCTTTTCTCCCCATTTAATGTTCTTCATTAAACACTTGGTATAACTGTTTTCCTTCTTCAACTAGACCTCTGTAGGTTTTTCTTGACAACTCCCACATCTCAATATTACCTGGGTATTTTGTTCCTTTAATACTATAATATGGTTGACGTATCTGAACATTCAAAAAAGAGAAAGTTTCTACTCATTGTCATTCAAAAGAAGATTCTCCAGTAACCATCATAATTCAAGTTGTCAACAAATGTTAATAATATAGTGACTGTGGCTATATTATGGTTGAAAATTGCTAAAATGCCTTGAATGCAATGTGAGAAAAATAGATGTTACTGTGTGAGAGGAAAAAAAAGCAATGAGAAAAAATGGTGTATTTTCAACATTACATTTATGGCTATGATAGCAGTATGAAAAATAATTAATGTGCATCACTGAAGAACAAGAAAAAGCAGTACATGGCAATCCATGCTTGATATAAAACTGTTGGCAACACCATACAGGTGTCCCCCTCTCTCTCATATTTCAGTTTCATGTTTTTTCCATGGAGAAAATGATGGAACTTGAAATTGAGGACATGTCTTGGGGTAAATCACAGATATATGGCAATCCTAATTTTGTTTCTCTGCTACTGCTACTCTTTGATCCGTAATAAACCCTGGGTATTTTTTTTTTACCCCATTATTACTAAGTTTGGTCTCTTGGTAAATCATTGATATTCTCCTCCTCTTTATACTGTCAGCTAATTGATCCGATTTCAAATGACTACTCCTACCCTCTCTGGACCTTCCCGCCATTTCTATCAGCTTTCAACTATTTTCAGTCTCCCAACCTAATTTTAAGCCTTTCTACCTTCTGTCATATTCTGTTCTCTCTCCAACTACCCCCCTGTCTGCCTCCTCTGAGAAGACCTCAGATATTTCTGAACCTTTTTAAAAGTACATTCTGCCTCTCTGATCAGGTTTGGATTTCTTGTCTCTCACTAATTATTACCAGTGATTTTATATATGGGTACTTCTCCTTTTTAGCTAAAACTTGAACACAATGTCTCCTTTCTGAACACCTTTTATCAAACCGTTAGTATTTCTGACATATTTTCTTTCATTTATGCTTCATATTCCTTTCTTATAAACTCCCATAATTCCAGCCCCCTTAAATAAAAATCATAATGTTTGTTGATAATATCTTTTCTAATTTATTGCTCTATCTAAATACATTCTTTTTCTCATTTTGTTTCCAACTTTTTTTTTTTTTTTTTTGGCAAGCACTAATCGCTTGTGTTAGTGATTGAGTCCCTCTGGGTAGTTTTACCCTGATTGAATAGATTGTTGAAATTTAGATCCTGGGTAACCAGATTTGGTCAGAAGGGCAGATATTCTAAGTTTTATCTCAGACTTCAAGATTTTGAAAATTCAGCGCTATTCCAACGTGTTTGATAAGTCTCCGAGTTAGACCTGGGCGGTATATTGACTTTTTGAAATTAGTTATCTATCAATTTTATCTTGAGAATGTATAAGGAAGAAACAAGTTGTTTATAATCATGAACGGGAGGGGGGGGTGAGGATTCAACTTGGAGAAAGATAGCTCACATGAAAAACTAATGAAATATAGTCTTTGCCTATGAATTGTTCTCACTGAACAAGCTTAACTGTTCCACACCATTCATTTGATGTTAAAAACAGTTTACATATTAAAAGAAATAAGAGAATTTATGGAAGAATGATAGAATTATGATTATATGCTGTAACCCTGATGAATGTTTTAAACTAATTTGCTTTAAATAAATATTCAACATTATCAAAACTGTACCTACTATTTTTCTTGAGATTTTGGAAAACTGCCAATTCCAGCTTCAGGACAAAAACAAACAAATGGCTCTGGTTAGTCACTCAAGAGAAACCGTCATGTGACCAATGTCTTTTGGCAGCATGCTGTGTTGAGTGTGGTCAATTGGAAAAAGGGGTGACTTCTGTCCCTCTTTGATGGACAGTCCGATGGGGGTGGGGGAACAAAACATGTATGCAGCTGAACAGAACCTAAGGGATAGATTTAGCATAAACTTAAAATGCAAATTGATCCCTCACCATTAAAAACCGATGGGGGGGGGCAGTTTTTCTAGAGAAAATGTTTATATTTTAAGCCCTCTAGCTCTGTTGGAGCAGCCTGTACATGCAATACATACAGAGCCAGCCAGACCAGCTTAAAAACTGAAGAAACCCCATGTTTTATATTGTAGTTATGACAATTTAATGGTTCATGTTAGTTTTTTGGTGGGGAGGGATAAGATTCAGATGAGGGGATAAAGCCGGAAATCATATTTAAAATGTTGTGCCTCCCCTCCTCCTACCCTTATCTGAATCATTAACATTTCTAGTTGATTTTTCTTCTTTTTTTTTTTTTTTTTTTTTTTTTTTTTTTGTAGCAAATTATGTTTTGCTGATGATAGTCTAACCAAACTGGAATCGGTCAGTTTTCCGTAATTGTAGATTGGAGATTGGAACAAACTGTCCAAGTACTAGATTTAAGCGAATACGACTGATACCAACTTTTGTTTGGACGATTTAAACTAGCATTAGAAGGGAAATTATGAATCACTGCCGCATATATATATACTCATCTAATCGTAGATTTAGCATAAACTTATATTGTTATTGATCCCTTCATTGAATACTTTGATAGGGAGGTAAAAATACAAAAAAAAAACGATATCACTATTCAGTGAGGAGTGTGTGCTTGCAGAATTAGTTAGAGCTGAGTTAAGATACATATATATATAATATATATATATAGATATATATATATAATCACATGGATAACTCAAACCCAGCAGAAGTATTTGAACTGTCTTATAGCACATGCTGTGTTGGGATGATCAATTAAAAAAATTGGAAAAAGGGGTAATCAATGAATGAATAAGTTACTTCTCCTGCCTTTTGTTGGGCACTAGAATGTCCAAATTTTCAAAAAACAAGGGTGGACACAAACTAAGGGATCAATTTAGCATGAACTTACATTGAAAATTGACCCCCCCCCCCAAAAAAAAATTCATTTTGGAGGGGAATTTTCTAAAACAAAAAAATTTCACTTTTCCATACTCATTGAGGGGAGTGTGTGTGCAAAATTTCATGTTTCTTCTATGAACGGACAGGTCTGGGCGTAGTCTAGATACAAATAAATGTCAAGAGCCCATGAGTAACCTAAACCCAACAATGGTATCTAAACCAGTGTTGTGGGTTGCAGTGATCAATTGTAGACAAAATATGATTGACTTTAAGTATGAGCAGATCATTCTCTACCTTAGGAAACACATGTTCACAGACAAACCCAACAGTCCTGGCTTCAATTCACTCAGCAAAACAATTGTATCAAATGCCCCTGGGGGAGATCTTTCAAAAAATATTTTGTAAACCAGCTGAGTGATGGTAGGATTATTCGGTTTCTCAATTGAGCACCTACTTAATTTTTAGTTTTGTTTAGTCAGAGTATTCGTTCTTGTTATAGTTGAAAAAGCCGCATCCGTAGAGACATGCCTATTTTTTATTCATATTATTTATTCTAATTTTGATTTCTGTTTTTTTTTTATGAAAGTTTTTGTGTATTCTCATGTGTCTTTGACTTGCGATTAAACATAAGAAAATACAGGGATGTATATCATATTTTGGTATTCAGCCTGACAATACCAAGATATGAATTTCTGTCTTTATCGCCTAGCCCTACCAAGTTTGAGATGAAGGTTGGATTAGCTCTCTTTCTGGTTAAATCTGGCAACCCTGTTTAGATCATGCCTATTGGTTTGGAGGCATAATTTCATCTGTCAGATTTAGGCAGTTTCATGTAGAACTATCATCTGTGAGGGTTCATTGATAAATGGTATTAAACTTTAATAATATTCTAAAACTGAACATTCATTCCATTTATTTAGAAATTTCTCAGCCCCTGGGGGGCAAAGAGTGCACTGGGGACAGGTTACAGGCACTATAGACTTAAGGAAATTTTGCTCCCCTTCTCACCTGTGCTTGCACTTGCCTGGGTAGATAGATGTATCTAAAAATATTCATAAACTATTTTTTATGCTTGCAAACATTCTTTTCTATTTTAGTTAATTTTAGATTTAGTAAGTTTTCTTTGTGTTTTGCATAGCTTTAGAGCTTTTTCTTGGCTATATTTTGAAAGTATTCTTTTCATTTTTTATCCTAACTCTTAGTGAACTATTTAAAATCTCTTTAGTTATAGAGCTCAGCTTATTTTCTATAATACTCTGTAGTTTTCTTTCTGCTTTGTAGATTAGCATATTTTATTACAGAAAAATTATCTCTGTAAAACTCATCAATTTTTCAGCTTTGCATATTAGAAGTTTTTTTTGTTGTTTGTTTTCTCTTCAAAGCTAGTATTATGGAATATATTACTTCCCCGCCCCTGTTCTTTCTCTTATCATTTACAATATACCAAGTCCTAAGTTTGTTTTTGTTTTTTGTTTTTTTTTTGTTTTGTTTTTTTTTCTTTCTCTTTTTTAGGTTGTTAGTTAGATTTCTTTGATGTTTAAAGCTGACTGACTGAATTTTGTTCTTTACCGTATTTGGTAACATATTACCCCACCACCCTTATTGCAGCATCAAATATTAAAAAAAAAACATTGCCCTGAATTCCTCCTATTTATCAGTGAGTTTGCTCTGGCGTATGTGGAGTTGGACTACAAAGAAAAGGTTACACGTAACTTTTGAGTTGGAAAATAAGGAGGTCTTATATGCTGCTGAATACAGTAAAAGCTTGATATTTTTTTGCGCTTACTGCTTTAAAAATGTCTGACTATTCTCCCTGATATCTTCCAAATCTTGTGAACAAGATTCTTCCATTACTTTTTCATCAGAAAACTTGTAGACTAAAAGTAAATTATATTCTGAAAACAGCTCTTGATTCTTTATTGATAGTATCTTATCTGATTATATCTTGATTTAAACTTTTTTCTCGTTTTTTTGTTTTTGTTTGTTTTTTTTTTCTTCGTATTTGTTGTCTTTGTTTTTTTGATCACGTATTGTTTTGGTCTATGGCAAGCACCAATCGCTTGTGTTTGTGATTGAATCCCACTGGATCGCTCGACCTTGATTGAATATCCATTTCTTGTCACCATATTCAACCAACACCCAATCCTATTCCAATTTGTCTCTGTCCTCGAATCGAGCTTAAAAAAAAAAAAAAAACACAACCTTTTTAGGAAGTCATCCTTCCTTCCTGAACCAAACCTTAAAATCCTAGTTTACCTCCTGCCTTAATCTGTCAAATGTCACCCAAAGCTCTTTTTGAATCTGTGTCTATTAACTGAATTAGAAGCAAAATTCATTATTCCTTGGTCACCTATAAAGGAAGTGAACTGCCAATCTACATTTGATGTGAAATCTCAGAATCTGATATTCTACAGGTTTCAATTATCTCAGAGGAGATATCTTTCTAAAATGAGGGTAATGATCTGAGGGAAAAAAATATCATATATTCTCCTTTACATTATAGTATTACTAAAATATAACAGATCTGGTATATTTTGTGGTGTCTGCTCGATTAGATCCTCCATTTTTTTCTCAGCAGATGAAAAAGATCTGTTTGGCATCTTTTGTGGCATCTTCTCGGTTATTTCCCTCGTTTTTTAGTCAGTAGATGACAAGGTTATGTGTTTTTATCAAAGTGCAGTGGGCGGTGACGAAATTAACACCTTTACTTGGTGATTAAAATGCATCTACGATGAATTAATTTTCGCTTGTATTAATCATCCATCCATCTGGGTCATCTTCAACTCTATGAGTCCTTCAATGTTGTTACACAAAAGCTTGAAAGCTTGCACTGTGGTAGTTTGAAGATCTTATATGCCCCTCCCCCTTTCCGGGTAGCTTTGTTGGGGGCTTATCTTGTTTGGTTTTTGTTTTTGTTTTTGTTTGGGGGGGGGGGTTGTAGTTATTAGTATTTCCTGTGGGTTGGAGTAGCATTTGTAATTTATACTCTTGCTAGGGTCACTGTCAATGGTTATATCTGAAGTAGATGTTGTTTTGACTGTCTGTTATTTTGAGGATATGTGTGTGTGTGGTATTTTTTTTTTTTGTGTGTGTGTGTGTGTATATATATATATATATATATATATATATATATATATATATATATATATATATATATATATACATATATTAAAATGGTGAATACACAAACAGGAGTAAGTGTAAAAAATAATTTTATTGTTATAACCCAACTAGTTCCAACCTGTAATCGTCATCATCAGAAGATGAGCATAGTCAATTCATTGACTCATTCGTGATTTTACAAGTACAATAAGTGGAAGTAGAGAGGAAAAAAATATATATATATATTCTCTGGGTGAACACACCAGACGGCTTTTTTTTTTTTTTTTTTTTTTATAATTTTTCTTTTCAACCTATTTTCAGGTAGGGACAAAACCCTGTTCTTGTATGAGAAACAGGTTCTTCGTTCTTTGTTTTCGTTGAGCACGTAAAAAAAGAATCTGTTTGAAAGTTGAGATGCACTCAACTAACCTTCGATATACGTGACAGAGTTGTGCATGAGCGTCTGCTGCCACTTTTCCGGTGGGGGGAGGGGGCAAAAGGGGACATTCGGAATATATCTCAGTGGCAAAACTGTTATCAGTGAATAAGTCTTTCTGTATGGTAACATGAAGTTGGGGTTACATAAAACAATTGTACTTTATTGATTATGAGTTTCCAACTTTGGATCGTGACTGAAATTCCCTCCGTTTACAGTCAATGGGTTTGAGCTTTTACGAGGACGTATCTGTGATTGGACATAAGTTGGTTAATGTATGACTGTACTGGAGAAAAGGCAAATAAAGAATGATGATGGAAGATAGGATCTACTGCAAGGAAAGACAGGGAGATTGATTGGCTCAACAGATACCTCTGGGGACATTTTTTTCTCATTATTATTGTTAAAAAATTTTTTCCTTCACAAGCACTCAAGTTACAATGGGTTAATTTCACACCTTGAAGTTCATCTTGGTTTTAGTGGGTCAGTACGAGACATTCAGCTGCAACCATGACAGAATCTGACTGATAATATCATTGAATCGGCAATTCTTGTGCCGTCTATCCATTTAGTATTTTTCTGTTCATGGTTCCAACTAAATATTTCTTTTGACTCTTAATGTCATAAACTGCTTGATACTGTTCCTGATTTACAGTGGAACACTTCAGTGACAAAAATTAAGTTTGTTGAAACTATTACGACATGGACTGAAAAAAAAAAATGTCTCGAAAAATTCACTCGAAGCTGAAAGGTAACGTAGGTGAATAGTTATTCCCATTGATATTATCATGTATATTTTCTCTAAACAAATTTGAGACATGAAGTGCAGTAAGTCAGGTCTTTATGTATTGTTGTAAAACTGGCTTTGCAGGTATAAACTTAGTCCAGTGGATTATGAACGCATCAAGTAACCATTTATTCCCACCCTTCTGTACGTAAGAAGTTAACAATAATGAGTTGAATGACATGACAATTTTTTTTTTTCAAATATATAAACTTTCTAAGTGAAAAAATGAATAAACAGATATAAAAAGGATTGATAGGTATACTGATGGACTCTATTTTGACAAAACTGTGGCTACTGTTACAATATTTTCATTTGGGAGGGGAAAAGCTTGTTTCCCTAATGATATTTGGTTCGCTGGCATTGTACTCATCTTTGCCATTCCCCTCAATGTCAGCATGTCTGCATGTAATAAACCTTTGTAAGCATGTGTTGTGATTCTGCATGGAATTGGCCAATTTCTCTACCAGTTTCTCCTTGCCTGCCTTCATACCTTGTTCAGCATTATGCACTGACCTTGAATGAACACTGACAACTTTCAACACTCTTGCATTACAGAATATTGCCATGTGGTGTGTGTGCGCACTTCATTTTAAGGCCCGAACTTGGATCAAGCCATATTGGGAAAGATCAGTTTGTTTTTTTTTTTCTAAATTTTGGACAATTTTGTAACTTTCAGAACAGCAATAATCAAAATACTGCCTTCTCCATTGCAGAAAAAAATTGAAAACCTACAATATCTTCAACAGAATAAAATATGATCTCATTGCTTGCAGTCTGTTTGAGTTACTCCTGAAAATTCCCGCACTCATAAGGCCTACAAACAGAAAAAAAATGGAGAGAAAATATAGTGAGTGTAGAAAGTATCCAATACATTTCAAAAAGTTCATTTAAGCATCCTCCTACAACTTCAAAATTGCCAAAATTTAGACCTAAGATTGAGAATACGAAATCAAAAAAAATATTGAAACAAGATTGATTTTTGAAATGTTACATATAAGGTCCAAATCCTGTTAATTTTGAAACTGTGTAAATATGGTAAAGTAAACTTTTTGAAATGTATCAGATACTTTTTGCACTTCTTGCATATCATTTATATGTAACCAATTTTCTGATTTGTACAAAACCAATCTTCCAAGTTATGGTTAGAATTAACTTTCAACTATAACTTGCAAAAAATAGTTTCATACGAATAATGCATTTTTTTTTTTTTTTTGTAACCCTGAAACGAATATAAATGCTGTCTGAAATTTCTATAAAAAAAATATTTTCTCAATAGGCTTTAATCCAAGTATTGAAACGTTTTTATTGGTGGTCACAATCTCTTGTCTATGATGCATTGTCGTGCTAGCAAAAATGTTTATTTGCTTTTTGTTTCTCTGATTGATTTTGAGACATTTTGTATGGAATTTCATTATTTTAAGAGAAAAAACAATGTATCTCATTTCAGAAACTTATCAACTTGATCTCTCCTTCCAAACAGTCTGAAGACTTAATGCGAAGGCTTAATCATTCATGTTGAGATCGAAATTTTTTAAACCATTATTGATTTTTGATTAGTATTTTCTTCCGTCTTGATTTCAGTTGCTTTTCATTGCACATACTCAGGCTATTAGTTTACAGCACTGAATAAACTGCTTTGATTGGAATTAAAGGATAAGCTTTAGGCAAGACTCAACCTCACATCCCTTTTACCTAAAAGGCTTGCCTACGTATGGCAACTGCTCTCACAATTGAACAACTAGAACTTTTACAGCTGGCTGAAGATCAAATTTAACCCTTAAACTCATCCTTTATTTTCTTTCTTCAAATCACTCAGCAGCATATTTATTATCATTTCTACTTACTCTAGTTGTATCAGTAATAGTAATATTATCTTGATTCATTTTTATCAAATTAGTCCACACTTTTCACCGATGGCTGTGGACTGACTGTCTAATTAGTTGCAATGAAAAGCAACTAAAAAATTTTAGATGGAAGGAATATTAGTTGAAAATTAATAATGGTTGACAGTGTTTCACCTAATTAAAAAATCGAGACAAACTCTCCCTGCCTAGGGAAATGAAATACTTGGTTTTTTCGAAATTAAATACAATTTGTAATATTGTTTGCTTCTTCTTCGTTATGTGTATCTTTCTTTCAGATGGAGACTGACCATTTTGAGATTAGCAACTATACTGAGATCTTAGTATCGTAGCATATAGATGCACCCAAAATTTAGAATGAAATGTGTTAGAAAAAGGTGCTGTATATATTCATTGAAAAGTTGCCTGGATCATTAAATTAGGATGATTTGTGTATTGGGTGATTGACTCCAGTGCAAAAAAGAAATGTTTGATATTACGATGCCTATGTCTCTGAAGATAATATTTCTAGTTCTTTTTTTTTTTTTCACCTTAAGCAATAAAAAAAAAATGAACCATTAGGCCTATCTGATTGTACACGACAAAATTTTTTTAAAATGTTAATACGTTTAAATCAGTGAAGCTAAGAGATTAAATGAATAAAATGACGCCATTGCAACAAATCATCCAAGGGAGATAATTCTATTTGCTTCATTGAAATTTTTGCCTAGAATATCATGAAACTTTTTGAGATATAAATAAAATTCTGAAGTTTTCTTTGGTTATGGTAATTTGATTAAAACAGTTTTCAGTTTATCTCGTTCATAGAGCATTGTGTTGAAAGTTGAAGAATTGAATTTTCAATCTAGAAAACTCTAAAACTATACTGGAAGCTGAAAGTTGACTTGAGGAACCGAGTTCCCATGACCTGTCGCCATGAACGACACTGAGACCAGATCTTGGTATCCGCTAAGCTGCTGATTCTCTTGGAATTTGTTGATCTTGGGAGCCACCATATAAAATCATTTTCTTGGAACGCCCTGTTCCTTCAAAGGATGATGATGAAGAGGTCACAGTATGCTTAGGTAGGATATGGGTGGATCATGAGCCAGTCCTGCAACATCCTGGCCATTGTGGAAGCCAGTAGGTAAAGGGTCATCAAGTTGGCCGCCAAGGCAAAAGATCTTGCGCCAACATGACTGTGGATCTGGAGAGAAAAGACTATGACTGAGGTGGTGCTATCGGGATACAAGACTGTGCTTCATTAACCCTTGCTGGGTCACCTGGCTGAGGATGTCTCGTTGTTGAAAGACTCCAAACATCCAGGTGCATTATAAAATGATGTATGCAAAAAAGCTCACTGACATTTTGAAAAAGACAACGTGATTTCAAGAAATTTGGGTAATTTAGAATTTGTGAGTCTGGTGATTAGATGTTGGCAAAATTCAAGTTTTTAATTATTATTTTTTTTTTTAATCAATGGTCATTGCAGTAAGTTACTTTCTGTAGTTGTAAGTTAGGCCTTAGGGTGAGATGTATTTTCAGCTTATGTAATTGGATAGTTGAACTAACACTTGTCCGATTACAAAAAAGGTCTTCCCTTCTCTTTGTTGAAACAGCTCTCTCCTAATTACAGTGGATATTTCTTGATCACCTGTTTGTTGCTTTTATCTCTATATTTTGACTGGTCAAATCTCCAGCCTTCTTCAGATGACTCTGGCATCCAGTGATTTGCCTTAATAGTCTTGTTTACTCAAAGCATCAACAATCTTATAAACAGTGTTCCAAATAGGGCTAATAGTGATATAGAAAAAATTAGGTAATCATCATCGTGTTCCATCATGGTCGAAGATGACCATAGCTTCAGTTCTGAGTGGTATTGAAATGATAGTGCACTGCAAAGTAAGGAGTTAAGACTTGCGCTCAACTTGAATTAGAGTGAGGGAGAGTTATGCATAGTCTGCCATAATCTCTTGTCCCTGTCCGACTAGGTCCTGCAGCAAGACGTAGTTAGGACACCTAGAGACAGCCTCCTGAATGCAATGGATGACCATGGCGCTGACCCTACTCTGTGTGCTCCGCAACTCATTGCAGGCCTGCTCCCTGATTTGGGATCAGTTTTCCTTATCCTAGACAGGTGAACCGAGAAGAAAATTCTATCTGCTTTGTCTTTTTTTTTTTTTCTTTTTTTTTTCTTTGCACTGTTTCCATGCATATGTCGTTTTTATTTTCCAGGGCACTAGTGATGGGTCTGGCTCCTTGGACACAAATTCTACTACACCTGAGCCAAGGCCCCTTAATGTAAGCACCATGTCACCTAATTTCTGAATCAGGTCTCCTGTTTGTGTTGATCTACCTGTCTGCCTCTTCCCCCCCCCTGCTCTTTACAAACTAATTGCTTTTCCTTCCCTTTTCAATACAAACTGTTGACAAAAAGTGATTTTTTTACTATTTTTGCATCAACACTTAACATTAAGTTATATTGGTTGGGTTCAAGGTTCAAATATTAACACATCACTAAAAATGCTTTTGTTTTTATTTCTAACTTTTGATAACCTGTTAATTTTTTTTAATATGGAATAGAATTAAATCTAACCGCATTAATTAATTTTAAACCTCTTCAATTGAATGCTTTGTGCTGAGAGACACTTTTTATTGAAAATGAAATAGGATAATTGATTATTTTTTTTGATTAAAACTTGAACCATTTTCTTGAATGTATTTCCCTCAGACAGGTGATTTCTTCCCGATTGGTTTTAATGAACCACTTTATTTTTAAGCATATGACTTTTCTGATAGCCTAGCATTTGAAAGGGAGTTATTTTGATTAATATTCCAATTTTACTCTATTGAAAATATTTTTTTTTATATTAATTATTTGAAAATTTGAATTTTTCTAGATCAATCAGAATTTCAAGTTTTTGAATAAAAATAATTTAATGTGAGATATTTTTTTGAGGGCAAGTTCTGCACTGAGCCGTCACTAATAAGTAGACTTAGTATGGGCAATGTGTAGCGAACAGGAGCCAGTACTAAGGCAAACTATAAAATCAAATAAGAACAATGATTGGACCCTTTCAAGGTTGGCAATGAGAGTAACAGCCTTTTGCTGCTACTACCTTGGCAGGTGAAGTAGTTTGCTCACTAACTTCTCAGCACGCCAGCAATGACACTTTTTAATTTGAATTATTATGTAATTGTAATGGAAATTATATTCAATCAACATTTACAATTGAATTTTATCATAATTTTAATAATAAAACCAATTGGAATTATTTTAGCCAATGAGATGAACACTTGATTTTTTTTTTTTTTTTTCTTTCTTTTTGAGGGTTTATGTGTCATTTTAATAAGGCGCATGATTTGAATTTGGGATAGAAGTAATGATGTTTTGTTATTTTTATTCATTTTTCTAGATATTGGCTAAAAACTTTTTATTTAATAAATCATTTTCCAATTTTATAACTATGGCTATATTTATTATAAATATTTCAAACTACCCAAATGTCATGGTGTAAAGAATTTTCCTGAAATTCCTTGGAGATTTTTTATTTCTGTCAAGAATCAGGCGACATGGTTCCTTTCTGAGAATTATTCTTGTAATAGGCAATTAGTCGAAATCTACTTGGAATAGGGATCAGCCTTCAATGACTCTACACCAGTGATTCTCAAAGTGGTTGGAGACCAAGCATGGTGCTTACTAATATTGAGTTGGATGAGGAAAAATTAATCTCATCACATCAGTTTTCGTGTTTTTTCTTGATTTGTGTGCTACTAAGTTCTGCATCACATACACCCCACTTCCCAGAGTGGAGTCTGCTTCATTTTTCTTTGCAAATCATACTCAGTGATACTTTTTATCCTATTTCATATCGAAAACATTGTAAAAAAAAAAAAAAAAGAAGCTAAATGGATGAAAGTGTCATTAACTGAAAAATTAATGAGAAAAAAAGAAACGTCTCCTTTTTCTCCGAAGAAGAAAGTGACTGGTTGCTAAATTCTAAAGCAGCCAATCCTGGAGAACTCGAGAAACAGGAAAAATAAAGTACCATATTTCCCGGTGTCGAAAGCACAATTTTTTTTCCTTGAAATTCATCTTGAAAAGTTACCATAGCCTGTCGGCCAAAGGTTACTTTTTTTTTCTTTTTTTTTTTTCCTCTCCTGGTGCTGTTGCAATGTTGGTGTCCAGGGTGTAATATGAGGCAAACATTAAGAGTTATTCTCCTTGCAAAGCTTTTCTTGAATTTGGGAGTCCAGACATACATGAAAAATCCCTTATGAAACACAATGATTTTATTAAAAAGCTATAAATAAAAAGTAATCAATTTGATACAAAGCAATGTAAAAACAATAATTTGATATACAATCTTATTCAAAATTATTTAATGATTTATTTTCATACTTTAATACTTAATGATAATTTGATACAAAGATTTTCAATTGTTCATTTTAATAGTTTATGATGATACAATGATGCAAGGGGAATAACTCTTGGTTTTCCAGATATATTATGCTCTGGACTCCACTGTTACAAGAGTACCTTTGTTTTGTTTTTTTTGTTTTTTTTCTACTAAATTTTGCAAATCAAAATTGGAATGTGTCTTTGAGGCTAGAGCATCATTGACCCTGGGAAGTACGGTAATTAAAACTCTAAACATTTTAAAGAAGGTAAGGTTTAAAACTAAACTTTTAAAACTAGTTTCTTCCAAGTTCTTTCACTTTGATCGAGATATATTCATTTCATTTCAAACAATTCTTTTGTTTCTTGAATCTCAGCTCTAATCTAATTACTGTTTTTACCTTGATTTCTTTTTTTTACATGATCTAAAGTATATCCAACCTCCCCTTAATATTATTCCTTGCCACCCTTTCCCACACAATCAATGATGCCTTGCCTTGATTCATTAATCCTTTCAAGACTAACCTACTAAGATGTTGAATGCCTGAGTTTTCGAAAGGGTAATTTCTTGACGCAAAAACATGTTTATTTTTATTTGATGGTCTAAGAAAACTCTTTTATCAATTGAAATTTTTTTCCATATGTTGAGGAACCGAAATCATGATGGATACATTTGTCTCATTCGACATTTATTCTTAGACCGAAGAAAAACATGGGAACATCAGATCACTTTGCCTACATGTCTTTCCTGTTCATCCATGTAATGCCGACTAATTTCTGTGTGGATTTGATACACTGTTGTTTTTCGTGTTTTTGTTTTTTTTTTGTTTGACAAATCTATCCTTTTAAATTTCTAAAAGAGATATGCAGAACACATATGTCCCAGCCGTCATAGGAACCTTTAGATATATGTCCCAAGAGTCATTGCCTTATCTTCAGCACTGTTTATTTTAATATTTATTGTCCATGACCCTGAATTTAATTCCTGTTTTTGCATTGCATGTTCATATAAACAAAAGCCCCCATCTCTTGTTTCCTAACCTCATTCTTACCTTTGTCTCTCTGACGCACATGTCAAATCAGGTGTTATGTACCATTTAGGGTGATCTCAGATTCGGCTGGATTTGTATTCTGTACATTAAAAGCTTCATTTTAGTAATCACTCCATCTTGTTGGCTTTTGTGGTTGTGAAGATCTGGAACATTTAGTTTCAGGTACTTGGAGAAATTTTATTACCAAAGTTTTGTGAAAATTGACTTTGAAAGAGTATGAACAATGACTATTTCTAATCTCATTAAAAAAAACTTTGTTTTAGATAATTAAACCTTCATATTTTCCACGAGAATGGCCAGATAGATGATTTATGAACCCATTTTTTGTAAAAACTTAAAATGCTATAGCGTTTGCTATATTCAGCCCTAGCCAGAAACTGACCCATGCGACTAAATACCTGATTTAACATGCTGGGTCACATAGGTCCATCTTTTGCCAGAATTGCTTTTCACAAAAATCTTTTATTCAGTGATTATTAACAGCAATTTTTTTTTTTTTTTTCGTGTGTACCAAATTTAATCAAACTCCCATCCTAGTTGGAATCTGGTGTTTATTTTCTTTTCCTATTGTAACAACAACAAGAACACTCTTCAACTAATTCAGGGGAGTAAATTCTTCACTGTTTGTCCCATCACATGATTTGAAATCACAATCAAGTTATCAGTCGGTAATTCTCTTACAAGTCTTGTGTATCTACAAATCTATTTATTGTATATACAATACATGAGTGGCAATAATCAAACGGCCATCTCATCGATTGCTTGGAAACTTTGTCGTCCGTTGTCTGATATCAGGTTTAGTTGATTTCTTCTTTTCCTGTTTTCACAGTCGTTAACTGTAATTGGTGTCAAAAATCCGTGGTTGTCTGAGGTTGATGCCTTGAAGGGGGGGCTTTTTGGAGGGCAAAAAGCATCTTTGTCGAACACAGTCAGTTTTACTAGCCAATTGCAAACATTTCCATGCAACCGGTGAGATGGGTGTTTTCTGTCACGATAGTAAAACATACACTTATTTTTCACATGAAGACGGCCGTAGGGCACAGAAACTGAAATGTTGTGTTAAAAAAATGAACCCAAGATGAGGATAAGAGTCCACAAAAAGCTCAACATTATGATATTCCTTCATCTAAAGAATTCAGACAAAAAAAACCCATCTTTTTTATTGCTCATGTTTGGTAAATCTGATGTGTTTTATACTGTTGCATATTTATCATTATTATTATTGAATTGGTGCTCTCTCATCTCCAAGTTTGATGAAATGTTTGTTTGTTTGTTTGTTTGTCATCTGTCATACCTTTTTGTTACCACATGACGATGTAATAAAAATAGAATTTCATATTTTGATGACAGTATGAGAAGAATCTTATGTTGAACTTGATCAATTTGTGATTTTTTAATGGTGGATTGAACTTCATTTGAAAATTTAATGGAGTAAAATGTTTATTTTTTTATTTGGGAATCCGACAAATGTATATTAATATGTATACATACTTTTTTGCATGTGGAATACTTCCCAATATTTATACACACACACACACACACACACAAATCTGACACTTTGCAATTAGTCCATTTCCTTATTCTGGACTACTTTCTTTAATCCTTTTTTGCCTAATTCAACTTTTTCTTATGATATTTAGGAAATGCTGTGCAACAGAATGTTTTTGATATTTTTCAAGTACAATGCAATTGCAAAATTACTTGAATATTCCTGTCTTTCTTCGATGGCAAAGAGTAAACTAGTTATTTATTAAACCACTCTACTAATAGGCCTTTGAGCCTACTTTTTACAAGAGTCTTAAAAAATGCCTGAAATTTTAGAACATGTTAGATTTATTGTAATAGACCTTGTGCCATGCGTAAGAATACTGTGTAAACAATGAAATGTGATGATAGGCATTAGGAAATTCTTGGCAGAATAAACCCAGATTTTGAACCTCCATCAAAGATCAACTAATGATTAGATTTCAATAAAAGTTCAGATACTTATGAATATCTAAATCTATTTATCAAAAAGGTATTTTGTGGGAAGATTTTTTTTCTAAGTAAATCAACTCCCCCTTATCTAATTTTATGAAATCTCTATAAAGTATCATTTGACTGCTAAATTTTGTTTCCTTCTTAAAGTTAAGTATCCAGGGAAATCAGATTGAATCAATTCAAAATTTTATTCAAAACCTCTTGTCAAGGATTGTGTCCTGAATCAGAAAATGAAAACTGCCATATAACTAAAATATTGTTTTGTTTCAAAAGTTTGTAATTGTTTTTCGTATTATTGTTGACTTTGAGGTTGCTAAAAAGGATATTCACTGAAAAATTCATTTTTAAGATTTATTTTCAAAAAACTAAATGAATGTTTTTTTAATATTTAAAAATTTCTTATTCTTCTTGGATGCTTTTATAACATTCTAATGAGATAAAACTGTATTTTAATAATGGGGAAATGCAAAGTGTAAGTAAATACAATGAGCCGGAGATTTTTAATAGAATATTGTACATTTTTTATTACGTACAGACATTACTCAGTTTGAATTTATTGAAGATTGGTATGGTAAGAAATAATTTTTATTACCTCCCTTGGCTAGTCTCACCTTGTTCATTTGCAATTCTATCTTGCATCATTTATTATTCTCTACACACGAAGAAAAAAACGGATTTTTTTTTCTTCATTTTTGATTATCGATACTTGGACTGTAACATAACATGCCCTAAATCTATGTAGACCAACAGTAGCTTTCGCCAAGGAAAGGTAATTGAATTACTACTTGACTTGAATTCTGTTGACAAGTTAACAGACATCTCTCCTTAACAAACGTTTTTTTCACAATATTTGAGTGAAAAGTAAGTAAAGTTTTCAAAAATCCAGTAAATTATTCATTGAATTTGCTAATTTTTTTCAAATAAAATTTTTCATTGTTTGATGATTGTTAAAGATTTTCAAGAGAGTATAATCTTTGCACACTCATCCATCATGACATAATCAAAGTAATTTGTTGACCAAAAATGTTATCAATATTTTAAAATAATCTAAAACCTACTTTAAGTAAGCAAAAGTACTTTTCCTCTTTTGTATAAGAAACTTGCTATTAAAACCAAAATTAAAACTTCGTTTAATTATTGCAATACATTTTGGTAAGATCTTCAAAAATATTGTTGGAATGCCTGCTGATTCCTACTTCTAAACAGTTTTTAAGAGTTTTGGTCATCTTCAAAAAAAAACATTGTTGTTATCCCAAATGGGTTCTAAACAAAAGATCTTTCTAAAAGGAAAAGCAAAGAAACTACATACTGTATATTCTTGATTATAAATCGATTGTGAGTAGAAGACGAGTTCAGAATTTCAGAAAATTGACCGACTGGAATATGCCTGGTCAATCATTTTGCCGTAATGTTGCCATGAAAAATATTCACTTCTTATGAATTCATTGTTTGTGGTACTCCGGAAGCTGTGACCGAAACCTGAATTTCTTTCATCTTCAACAAAGATCATTGATTATGAATCTACTTTTTTAGAATGGATATTGTATAATAAACACAATATGCTACCTGCATAGCATTTTATACAAAGCCATTTTGATGAGTGGAGCTGAAACATTATGCATCAATGTTTGATCATATGCATTGTGTCTATCGTCTCTGTATTCATGTACAGGCAAAAGTATTTTTGATTGTCTAACTGTTAATTTTTTTCATGTGATATCATTGTCATATTGGAAAACATAAGGTAAATCAATCTGCATATATCATTGAATGATGGTTGGAGAATAGACTGGCTGAAATATCGCCAATGAGCAGAAAAAACTTACTCGTACTCATGATTTTTTTTTCATTTTGGAAGTCCAAAATGCTATTGAATTTCACGAAACCAGGAAAATACCCATTCCTTTGCTGGTGGTTTGATCTGAAGCACGGTAGTCTCCGGAAAAAAAATTCATTGTAGTTGCTCGAAGCAACCATCTCTGACATTTGATGAAATCTCCCGCCCGTAGACACTCAAAAGCGAGTTCAATTCTTCCTTTTACTTTCACCCCTTTTTTTCTCTCTTTCCGACAACCAAGTTCAGCCATTCTTCATTTGTAAATATCTTTGTTTTACTTCCCACCTTTTTGTATACCCCATTTCTGCTTTCTTTCTAAGTATGGAAGCCTAAAAAGAAGAAAAAAAAAATTAACAATGTAGCATTTAGGAGCTTTTTTTTTTTTTTTTTTTTGTTAGAGTTTTCATTTTTCCTGGTGAAAGATGAAATGAAAGAGACCCAGCATTTTGGGGTCTTCTCAGGCATGGAAAAGAAAAATGTAACTATTCATTTTAGGTTTCCATACTTCAAAATTATTGACTCAAGTTTTCGATGGGGACTGATAAAAAACTCAACATCTCTTTAGTGGACCAAATTGAAACCTAATATGATATGCCACGTAATAGCATATATTTTTTGTTTGAAAACTACAGCAAGGGAGATAACTGCCAAATGCTGATCATTGAGTTGTCTCCCTCTGTTGTTTTTTTTTGTTGATAATGTGTAAAAAAAATTAATTCTGGCTTAACGTATGTGCAAAAATGCAGAGCAACATAATGTTTTTGATGTTGACCTTTTAAACTGTGTTGACAATTACAAAAATTTTCTGAATACTGCCATCTTTTTTGTTGGCATTGGTAAACTAGTATGTAAATATATAGTTTCGGGTTCAAGTCTTGGCACACCTTCCTTTTTCTATCACCCAGTATTTGTTTTGGTTTTTGTATTCAAGTTAAATTTCATTCCTTGTAATACCATATTTCTTTTGGGTTTTGAATGGTGTTATCTCTTCTGCAAAGGTGAAGGACTCTTCGTCTTTTAAAGTTAATTCATTCTTTCATTTGTTTCTTTCTTTCTTCAATATTTATTGTTACTAGGCAAACCCCTTCTCTTTCCTTAAGAATTGTACACCTGATGAAGGCTGTAGAAAGGATCGGCTGAAATATTGAGTAACAACATCAATGACACAAAGTTGTCTGTACAAAGCTTGGAATAATCTTTTAATTTTTTTACAATGTCTGGAGTTGACCTTGTTTTCCTACCATAACAAGAAAAACCCTCACCTAAATGAGGGGAAATGACTGATGTGTAAAACTCATGACCAACTGATTACCAGGAGGCTTATCAACTGAGCTAAATTGACAAGTCTTGGCTATTAATGAAAATTTATCATACAGATACGTTATGTGCTTATTTAATTCAGAAAAATACTTCTTTTTTTTTTTTTTAAAGAAGACATTTTTATAATATTTTTAATCATTATATATACAATACAAAAGTTGCAGAAATTATCTTCTGTCAAAATAGAAACCAGTCTGGTTTCTCTAATAATTCAACGTTTTTCTGTGTTGCTTCACTTAAACCGTAGGAGACTCCCTTTGTTACACCACTTTCGGGGACCTAAAAACACCATTATAATGAATTTGTTGTTATGACAGTTCAAGAGAAGGAAACTCCAAAAAAACCTCTGCCCGAGGGACCTTGCTCTCATTTTTCCACCTCAGTGGACATGACATGCAAACCCTTGGTTTGAAGGATTGTGTCAAGCAGTGTGCATGCCACACCTCACTGTGAAAGTCCATTGTGCAGGTCTTCAGGCTGCTCATGTTCAGGTCCCCCAGTGACGGAGCTGGATAAATGTGAAAAACCCTCCCGGATCTCCATTTGCATTTGCCAAGCCATTTCAATGAAATTGCTGTTATAATGGTTTTCAAAGTGCATTAGTAATAAGAAATCTAAAAGTACAGACAGAAATTACTTTTTATTACTGCTTCACAGTCTAAAGCTCCATATATGGGTTACAGGTCTGCAAATAAAACAAATGAACCAAAAAGATTTTAGTATAATACTCTGAAATCTACTTGTGCTTCTGCTGCATACTAATATCCAACAATAGTCTTGGTTGAATATAAAATCAAGTGTGCTCTTAGAATGAGTGCATCACTAAATATTGCCGTCAAAACGAATGCGAAAGTGACAAAATAACATTGCTTTGTGCATTTTGCGAATGTTCACTGCTACCGTGGACTGCACAGCAAAAAAAGCATTTCCTTTGCTCAGTACCACAAGGCAGAAATGGAGTCTAGTGCGTTGACACTGCTATTTATAAAGCCTTAATTTGCAACAGAGACGCCATGTCACATGACTCGCATGTGCGTTGTGTGGCAACGAAAGTGTCAACTAATATCTTCTGTTCTGATTTTCTTTTTTCTTTCGACTGTTACAGTGGTTTGAGGGTGTTGAACAGGGTCTCGTGTTTGAGTTGACACACACAGGGATGCCACCCATGAGATTTCAGACGGACAGTGCCACTGCCACAGAAAAGTAAGGACACCATTTTTATTTTTTTGCTCTTCAATGCTTTTATTTAGTTTTGAAGTTTTTTTTCTCTTTCTTATTTCATTATACTGCTTTTGAATCTTTCTCTTTTTTTTTTTCCTCATTCATTTTTTTATTTATTAGGAGAGAACAAATTTGGTATTCAATATTTTAAAATCGTAAAGAATGAAAATGACTCTGCCAAATGTCTTCAGAAAAATAATTCCATGACTTATCTAGACTGGTATCCTCATCATGGTTTTTAACATTCCGGCCAATGCGTTCTCATGATGAAACCTTGTTAAAGATGACACAGATAAAAATACTATAGCTACACAACAATGATAATACTCCCTTTCCATTCTTCAGACAATGACTGAAAAGTCTGTCTGGAAAAGAAGCCATATAATCCACAAAAGAATAGCCTGCCTAATGCAATGGTGCATCAGTCATCTTCGAAGTACTCTCACACACCTATCCCAGAGTTCCATTTTTTTTTTTTTAAACAGTCTGCAAAGTTCTCTTTCAGAACTGCATGAGATGTGAAGAATCTGACTTCCTCGGTCATCATGAATGTAACAGTCATGCAGTATACAAGCTCTCTCAAAGGTGTCTCACTTCCGACTGAGTAACGCTATGAGAGAGTGTCTGTTCATATTCAATTTGTAGTTAGGATCCTTCTTATTCTTGGCCAAGTTACATCAAGGCCACGCAACCAGTTCCTGAGATATTCAAAATAGTTGAATGCTCTCCGGACGACGGAACCCTTATTGTGATGATGTAAATAAACATTGAAATGTTGATAGAATCCAGCATTGTTTGTTTATCAAATGTTGATCATTTTCAAGCGTGTTATTTTTATTTTTATTTTTTTCCAGCTCTTATTACACTTTTTAATCTATTTCTTTTTTATGGTTAGCTTTTCATTTGTTTGTTGTTGTCACTATATTTTTAGCCAAATTATTCTTTGAACGTTGAATTAGACTACAAGAATAAATGACAAAGAAATAGCTTCAGACAAAACTCAATTCCTTGGAAGCTCATCTCTCATAGACGATGACACTTACTATTATTATTATTATCGTTAATGTAAAATATGTGCAATGAGCTATCCTGGACAGGTTGTTAGGCTGGACAACAAAAGTTCAACTTCTGAACCATTGAATATTAATTTTTTAGCATTAATTTTTTTCTTACGCATAACATTCTGAGATAAAATCTTAGTTAATTTTGTACAACTTTCAATTCGAATGTTCCAACTGAATTTAATTGTAAGACTCTCCATATGATATATGTTGTTGTAAACTATATTTGAATTTTGTTTTCTTTTTCCAGGTGGGTTACCGTAATGCGAGAGGCATCTGTGCCATAAAGTAATGGTGACATTTTCGACAGATGTAGCTAACCTCCTGCCTTTGGCAAATTAAGCCTACAGTAGCATTCAAGATCAATGGCCAATCAAATACTGTGCTTAGGTCTGATCCGTATATCGTTCTGGGGACAAAAAGACTCCAAACACTCAAGCAATGACTGGGCCTGAAGAAAAAACCCTGGAACTGGATCTCTTGTATGCAACAATGGGAATAAAAGAAAACCCAAAAAGTGAAAATTTTGTAATAATGAGAAAATGGAACTTTTTCTCACGAAAGAATTGAAATTCGGATTTAAATCATGTCCAGAAGATTCTAATTCGCCAAAGTTTAACTTTTTAAAAAAATTGTTGTGATGGGCATTAAAAAAGGGGAAATAGATCCATCGTGAAAGTATTTGTTATTAAATGGATGAACACTCGGAGTAGTTCAATCAATTCTGTTAATACGATTGCTGAAATGATAATTATGAACGATTTTTTTTATTTATATATACATATATTTTTTTTCCCTTTTACATTAAAAGAAAAAAATGGAAATAAAAAAAACAATAAACAATCATAATTTGGATTTTGCTTGCGAATTTTCATTCTGCAAGAAAAGGTTTGAAATTTTCTTTGAAAAAATTAAAGACTTAACAAAGAAAGATTTGATTTTTTTTTTTTTTTTTTTTTTTTACCCTCCCCCCCGAGAGAATCGGCCTAGTTGCTTCATCTATGGTACAATACCCCCACTCCATATGCTGATCTCTCCGTCACCCTAGACTTTACTAATCCACCTATCCCACTCTGACTCTCCAGGCAGTGATACAAGGATGCATGGGGCACTAAATCAACTTAATAAAATAAAAGGTACCAACATGCAACAGGGGTGACCGAACCTATTGGACAAAAAAAAGGATGTAATTTTCTCTCTTTATTCACAAATTAAATCATCAAACTACTCAAGCTTTAGTATATCTCTGAATTTTTGAGATGAGGTATTATTATTATTTCTATTATCATTCGGACTATCCTCATCTTAGTTGTTTTTCATACAACGTTTCGGCCATTGTACTCTACGGCCTTCGTCAGGTATCATCACATGGACACATTGCGCAGTGGTTACAGCATCAGACAAATTACTGTAAAGTGATCTGATGGTTCTAGGTTCGATCCTAGTGTGAGACAATATAACAATACTACTAATGCTAAAGAGGGGAGTACGGTCAATATACCCCCGTCGGATAAATAAAGGGTTTGGTCTGTTACTTCCCAAATCTACCAGATGATACCTGACGAAGGCCGTAGAGTGCAACGGCCGAAACGTTGTATGAAAAACAACCAAGATGAGGATGGTCCGAATATCAATAGAAATACTCAAGCTTTCCCTCTCATTCCTACCAAGCTTTCCCACAAATGTCTGCAATGTCATAATGCTTTATCACAGTGTTGGTAGGAAAAATGTCTCCATGATGGATTATTATTGTAAATCAAGTACTCTACTGATAACTAATTCAAAAAAAAAAAGTGAAAAAAAAAATTTTTCAGAAAGTGGTTACTCGAGTTCACTTATAAATTTTCAAGGGAAGAATACATAGCTGCCCAATTCTTGTTGTTCGGTCGGGTCGTTAATCATGGCTACGATCATTCAATTTGCCTGACTAAACACGGGTGAATAATGTTTCATTTAGTTGTGAAAACTCATAATTTCTCTTGGTTAACACAAATATTATACACTGAATTATTTTGACTGTTATTGTTCTGGTTGATACAGTCTAAATATTTCTTCAGATGGTTGCCATAATCAAACACCCTATGGGAGCTTTTGATCAGATTAGAACAGATATAAAGAGTAAGGGTTCAGAATTCTACTGCCTGATGATCCATATCTGTATAGGATTTAAAAGGAAGCATGGAGAGGTAATGAGAATTGGAATGGATAAGGGAGAGAATAGAGGATACAGACAAAGTGTGAGAGAAGAGCAGAGGCATGAGATGGATAATCTTGGTTGTCAACATCCATGGAATTTCAGTGAGTGTTTACAACTAAGATAATTCAGCCGGTCCTTTATTTTTTAAAATTTTTTATTGTCTCGACATTTACTTTCTTTATATTACAACTCAACTCGTGCTGTCTCTCGCCACTGTGGATATGTCTTTTTTGTCCCCGTCATGACATAGCATTATGACATGGACATTTGTTGAAAAGTTTGGTTGGAACGAGAGAGGGAGACCACGGCTGTAAGTAAACAGCACAGATCTGGAATCAGGGCTTAATCAATATTTTTCTTCTCAATTCACTGTCTTTCAACTACCTGGGATGAGTTGTAATGAAAAGCCACTGAAAATTTAGATGAAGGGAAAAAGTAGTCAAAATTAATGATGATAATCATTTTTTAAAAATGACTCACTTAAGATACCAACACTTCAAAAGTGTAGGTTTAATTCAAACCTTAAAATGTTTCAAAGAGTTAACACGAAGATCTCTCAAAAACGCAGTTTACATGAGTTTTCTCCCTTGCACTTTCAGACATGTTGAAGAAGAAGTTAGAAACGAGCGGTGGTTTGGGTCGGTACATCAGTGAAGGTCATTGATACTGAAAATACTAACATATTTAAACTTACTTGTAGAAAGAAAATAATCGGTATCTTCATTTTTTCTTTTTTTTTTTTTTTTTTTTTTTCGTTCTTTCACTAAAGTCTTCCGTTTGACCCCAAAACTGAATGTCTTCTCTAAAGAAGTTGTAACAGTTTTTTTTATTTGATATTTTCAACTTGGGATTTCATTATTCGAGAATTGCTGGTTGGGCGTTTCTATTTACTGTAATAGTTAACAAACAGACCGACCATGGTTTTTGTTATTTGGTCAGGTCAGTGATTCAATTTACCTGACTAAACATGTTTCAATTTTGTTGTGAAAAATTCATAATTTCACTTGATTAACACAAATATTATGCACTGAATTATTTGAACTGGTGTTCTCGTTTTGGTTGTTTTAGTCACAATATTCCTTGAACCCAGGACCCCACTATTACCAGAGGACTCCTGATTCTAATCAAGAACTTAAATAAAGGTAGAATGTAGCTTTTCAGAAGTCAGTAATTTAAAATTAATACTATTGACCTTGTGACCAAAATAAGCTATGCTTAGTGTATAACTTGGGGCATCTTGATCATTTTTATCGAGAAGCGAGTTCTACACTCATTGAGTGCCCCATGTTTGTGACCCTGTGTCAAAACTAAGGCAAGCTAAGCTTAGTAAATAATTTCAAGAATAATACATGTTGTCAAGGCAAAAAGAGCATTCACAATTTGATACTCTTGTGATAGTGGGGTCCAGAGTGAAATATGTGTGAAAGATTTAGAGGGCTTGTGAGATTTTTTTTCTCTCAATTGGGGGTCCAGACATACACTGGAGAACTCCCTATAAAACATACCTTAATTTCATCTAAACACTACAAAAACAATTATTTATTGTAACACGAAACAATACAATAACAATACTTAGATGCACAATTTTATTCCAAATTACTTGATGATTTATTTCATTAGTTAATTTTTAATACAATAATGCAAGGGGAATAACTCTTAGCTTTTCTTTATGTATATCATTCCCTGGACCCCACTATTACAAGAGTCCTCATGATTCTAATCAAGAACTTGAAGGCAGGTAGAATGTGGTTTTTCAGATGTCTATAGTTCCTAAGCTTTAGCAGGTGAACAATTTTGCTGAAGCAAATGAATGATAATAGTACCCTATAGATGTTGGCCTACTTACTAGCTGAGGTAATTATATAATTTCTATTATTGCTAGTTGTCAGAGTTAAAAGATAGGTGATATAATGTTGAATTTATTGTTTTCCCCCCTCCAAGGATGGGCTAGCCCTACCTACTTGGAAGAATGAGGCAACACAATCTTCCTACTATTACTCTCCAATTTGGATCTTGTGCCAGACTAATTTGGGGAGTCCAGACATACACAAGAAAAATCCCTACAAAACACACCTTAATTTCATCAAAACACTACATAAACAATAACCTTAAAATAAAATGAATAATCTAAACCCAGCAACAGGACTTGTGGGCAGCAGTGATTAATTTTTCTTCACTGATAATTGTGATATTTAATCAAGGTAATATTTTCCTTCATTTTTAATGGCATAATCCCATCTAAGAAGCAAGTTATTAATGTCTCTTGCATTAAATATTTTGGTTTTTGAGACCAAATTATTGCCATGTCATTTTACACTTTATTTTTCTATTATTTTTTTTGAATTTTTTTTTACACATTATTGATGAACTGTTTCCTGTCCAGGAAATTTGTAAAGATCTGTATGGGTGATAAACTGACAGAGGATAGAGAAAATGATGCAAAATTTCCATATTCAGTGCTAGAAACCTTTCCATTTTTTCCATAACTTTCTGACATGTATTGAAGGGGGTAGCTGAAAAACTAGAAGTATTGGGAATATATCAGACAGTCAGTAATAGTGATCATTATTAGAGATACTTGCACCTCTGAAGAAGGAAAAAAAAATGGCTAACAAAAATAATCAGAATCTTCATTTTCTTTTTCTTTTCTATTGGAAGATTCTTCAATTTGACACAAAAAAACTGAATGCTGATGAACCCTTGAATTCATAAAGCATGCAGTGTCTAAAGTGCGTCTGATTTACACTCACTTTTTGGGGTCAAAACAATTCAAATTTCTTTCAATGGGACATTTCAAAAGAAAAGGGAATAATTAGAACGCACTATTTCATGGTTAGTTTTGCCTCAAATCAAAAAATAATCTCAAAGTTTTCATAGCAAAAAATCAACTGGACTTTCTTTCCAACCAAAGATATTTGACTTTCTATAAGATTATTATTGATTTTGGACTACTATTAACCCTATTTTTTGTGGATTTTTTTTTTTTTTGAAACTTCACTTCTAAGATGAAAGTAAATAATAAAAAGATAAGTTTTAACTCATACTACTAACTAATACAGAAACTAAAAACAGAGCAAACACTGCCATGATGGTCTTATGTGATAATTTGTAATTAAAATAATGCCAAAAAATTCAAAATAGTACTCAAAAATTGATGATGATGATGATTATTATAATGATGATGATGATGATGGTTTGCAATACATTTAATAGAAAATAAATAATGAAATATTCGGGCTTTTTTTGACTCAAATCAAAATAAACACTGCCTTGATGGCCTGATTGTCATTTTAGAAAGACAATAAAAAATGAAATACTCATTTTTCTAATATTTCTAGTACATTAACCAAAATACTACAGACAGATGGTTAAGATTCGCTCAATTGTCACTGCTCTTTTGTCAGCTAAGCACTTACACACACAGCCTATAATTAATTTCAATATCCCACTTCTATCCCTAGTGTTGAGGGGAGACAAAGACAAGTCATGTTATATCATCTTCCAGTTCTTTAGATGATTGTTTCATACCTTTCCCAAAGGCTTTAGTGCATTATTATTATTATTATTATTATGATAATAATAGTGGTTTGCAATACATGTGAGACAAATCTACTTACCAACAAATTAAAGCCAGTGCCTTCAGTGTTTAGTTTTTTTTCTTTTTTTTTTCAGAGTCCAAATTCCCCAAACTTTGTATATTATGAATCTAATTGTATTTGATACTATTCTTTTTTCCTCAACAATTTAATTTCAGTGCTAAATCCAGACTTGGGGTCTAGAGAAATATTTTAATTGCACTGATTTTCTTGAAAATAAATGCCACCCCACCGAAGAAAGAACTGCTAATATATTTTTTACAAATAAGTAAGATGATCATCAGAGACGATGCCAAATGACACTTAAGAAGGAGGGGGGGGGCTGGAAGTACTGTTCGCAGCTGGGAAGTAAAATGAATGGCTGAAAATGTGTAGTTGATCGACTCTTTGCAAAGACTCCTTTTTTACACAATGTTTTACTGCCAGTCAGTGATTTTTCTGCAAAACATTTTGTGGGTGAAAATAAATTGCTTACATTTTGTAAGTTATCAGACTTTAACAAAAGCCTCTTCTATCCAGGTTTTGCAAAACACATGTTAGAAAAAAAAAACATTTCTGGGTTTTTGGGATCATCTGTTAGCGGTCCTCATCCTGGTTTGAAGGAGGGAGTGGGTAGAAAATGATAAATGCGTCTGATGATTTGAAATTTTCTTATCTCCTATAAACATGCCTGGCTTTTTTTTTTCAGAGGATCTTCACAAAAATGGCCTGCACTTTTAGTTTAAAATAACATGGAGTACGAAAATAGGTAGGTAAAGTCTACTATGAGGGTTGAATGAATAAAAGAAAAGCCAAACCTTTTAGTCATGGTTTTGAGGCATTCTAGTTTTTAATAAGCCTTAACCGGGTTGAGTACATGTCTTCAGAAGGCTGATGTGATTCTGTTTCTGGTCATCATTTTTCCACTGTCAAGTGGAGGGGTTTTAACTCAGGTCATTGGAATATCAATCTGTAATAAAATTCCAGTTGTTGGGAATTTAGAGAAAACGGGGGTTGATACTGGAACTCCTTCTAAGGAGGAGAGAGGTAGAGGGGCTGAGGTATCAACATGTGTGAATGTGTGTGTTCACAGTATAGTTGAATTGTATTTTGATATGATTGCAGATTTGTGCTGTAGAGATACTCACAACATGGATCCCCAGAGACCACATGCGAAATGGGGGCCGACAAAATACAAGATGGAGAGATGAACTGGACAAATTTAGAAAATATTGGCTGCGTGATACGCACGATAGAGAAGTTTGGGGAAGATCTATGTCCAACGATGGACGTTAAAAGACTGATGATGATGATTATGATAACATGAGTGTGGTGTATATGAGAGAATCAATGTGTGTGAATGTGTGCATTCCCAGTATAGTTGAATTGTATATTGGTCTGATTGTAGATCTGTGTTGTAAGTGATGATATGAATGTGTATGAGAAGAAGATAATTTTGATTGATGTAGTGGGAGGGGAGAGGTTTGCTAAGGGGTTCATGGGATTTGGGTGGGGGGTCAACTTTATGATTTTGAGAAAGAGGAAGAGCTATATTTTCCATGGGAATAAATGACTAAGTAGTATAAAATGATATATATATTCATAATGTCTCAAAAGCTTTACAGCTTTGAACATTAAAATACTTTTTCAAGATTTTTTTGTGTCAATTCAGTCAGCTATTTCCCAATATCTGCCAAGCCTATGCAATTCGTGTAATTTTCTTCAGCGTTTTTTTCCGTTCCCCCTATTTGTGGGTATCATCAGTTTACCGTCTGTTTCGGGAATTTAAAAAACAGAAGTTATATCAACATGGCACCCCAGCAGTGCTGATCAAACAACACTTCCCTTTCTAATCATATAGTTCGTTTAAGTTTCATGTAAGGTTCTATTGGTATTGTATATTGAAATCATTTTAAACTACTTATTCATTTTTTTGTACCATGTACCTACCTACAGAGAGTGTTGCATAGACATATACACACCTTTCTCTATGCACCTAATAATATAATAATATATTGGTCAATATCAAAGTGCCGCTTGGTAAATTAGTAATAGAAAATGCCGCTGTTGACTCACATTGTCAGTTACAGATTATAATACTCAAAATTGTGTATCATCCACCCAACTTTGAAAACTCTTACCCTTTTCAGCTCAGTTACCCATTGCCCACCCAAGCGTTGAAATCACCCAGTGATAGGTGATATTGCCCAGGTTGAGAAATCCTGTTTTAAACACTGACTCTGGCAATCATGTTTAGCATATGGTTCCTGGTTAAAATTAGATAAGGAGAACAGGAATTCATCAACTTTTCAAAACACCTCACAATGAAATCTGCTGTGAGGGATATTTTTAAAAGAATTTTTTTTTTTTTTTCCAGTACAACCCTTCAGGCATCAAGTTCTGTGGAAACACTGTTACACAATCTAATTTCATTTATTTTCAAATGAACTTCTTATCAGACTTCTACTTGTAAAATCGAAAAGGCGGGGGGGGGGGGCTCTATTATGCTGCAGTCACCTATTTTTTATCAGGATAATCTTCACTGTCCAATTTTCATGTTTCAGTCCTTGTCTCTGGTCATACAAGGGAATGAAAGAACTTTTGTTTACTTTGAACAGTAACTCTGTTCCCAGTCACTCGACAGATGACTTGCGTCATCAGTCAGTTGGCACCATAACCAACCTTTTGCTTCAAGATCAAAGCTCTTACATCAGTGTGCCTCTTGCAAACACAAGCAAAACTTGACACTGCCGAATAAAAAGTGGTAAGAGGTGACACAGTCGTTGTAGAAGCACGGAGCCCCTTCCCATTTACCTATCCAAGATTAACCAGTTAAGTTTCTCAATGCCTGAATTTTTAAAAGAGTCTTAGTAAAAAATAAAGCGAGAAAAACATCAATTTTTATTTAATTTTAATGGCTGAAGAAAAATATTCTTTTATTATTTATAAAAAAAGTAAGCTTGTGATTTTTTTTTTAACTTACTCTCATACACATTTTTATCACTGGAATGGATACATATATATTTCAATGACGAATAACTATTTTTGATAAATATTGTATATCCAGATGCCAATAAAGGCATTTTTAATTTTTCAAATTATATATTCTTGGATGAAGTATTGCAACATTATTGAAAAGTATATAAAGGTACGAATGGGTCCCATCATGATTTCACTTGAAAATATGGAGGATAAAAAAATTGATTTACTCATTGAATAAAGATTGCCTCTCTATTATTAATTTTGACTAATTCTTACCTTCATCCTAATTTTCAGGTACTTTTTATTACAACTTTGAATCTATCCTAAGGTAACAATTAAACAGCCAGGGCTTGCTCTTTATTTTCCAATAATGCTGTTCAGTCGTTGTTGAAGGATTACGACAGTACGATTCGAAAACGTGATGAAAAGCAACTGAAAATTAGGATGAAGGTAAAAACTAGTCAAAATCAATAATAGAGATGTAGTTTTTATTGAATAAGTAAATTAATTTTTATTTCCTTATTTGGAAGGAAATTAAATCATGGGACACATTTGTCCCATTATATATATCATTTTTCTGGGACATTTATCATTGTTTAGCTTTATTTTTTTGTGACACACGTGTCCCAGTAGACTGCTAAAAAGAGATCTACTGGTCAAATATACTACTGGTATATTTATGTCCCAAAAGGATGAAAAGACAAAGTTGTGGAGCCATTTAGGGGAAAAAAAAAAAATCTTCCAACACCCAAGGTAGAGACGGTAGTCGCATTACTTTTATCGGTCTTCTTGCACTCTCCTTTTACTTTACTTGAGCAATCTACCACTATCCACTTTTGCTTGGCCAGTCCTGTCAAAGTTGTTAGACAGGGGGCCTTCCTTCCCCAAGTGAGGAGGCAAGTGATGGGTCTTACATTGCTGGCCTATGACATATTGGAGAGGATGGGGGATACATGGCCTTCCCAAGGGCATCTATTCAAAGTGAGCGCAAACTCAGTCAGAGTTTGCGCTCAACTAGCTCATCCCATTCTCCACCTCCAACGGAAATACATTGATGAACACCTCCATTCAATAAGTTGAAAAGAAAACAGAAAAGGTAATCAGATTTCAAAAATTTATTATTATATATATATTATTTTTTTATCCAAGTCATAAATAGACCTTTTTTTTTGTCTTTTTTTTTTTTTCAATTTTTGAAACAGAAAAACAAAAGTTAAAATAAGGGCATTCAGTACAATCAGCAGCTCTCAAGTCATTTTGAATGTAATTTTCAAAAGTTTTTTTTTTTGTGCACAAGAAAAAAAAAACTCATCCAAAGTGTCACCACTCCAAAATGTTGTCTGGGACACACACACACGCACGCATGTTCATTCAGATCACATACCCAGAAGAAAAAAAAGAAAAAAAAAAAGAAAAGAAAACCCACCCCATCCAACCCCTTTCTATCTTTTTTTTTTTTTTTTTTTTCTTAAACCCTTTAAAGACCAGCCTATAGTGCTTAATGCCTGAATTTAAAAAAAAAATTCCCAGAGGACTTCTAAAGGAGATCTCTGGGACATATATATCCCAACAGTCATAGAAACCTCAGGATATATACGTCCCAGAATCTCTAAAGGGTTAAGTCGGCAAATAGTAGGGTTATATTTATTTTTTTAATTCGATAGAAAAGAAAGAAAAAAACTGTAATGATCTGATATGATAGAAACAAAAAAAAAAAAAAAAAAACTAGTTGTGGGGGGGGGAGTATTATTTATTTATTTTTTAAACATTTGATTAAGTTGAAATGATGGTAGGTAGTGGGGGAAAGAGAAGATCCAACAGGGTGTGTTCATGATTTTAAAGTTATCTCTCATGGTGTAATTGTTGGGTTTTTCTCTCTCTCAATTACAAAGGTCAAAGTAGTTGCAATTATCTAGTCTCCATTTGGGGGGGGGGAGTCTCCATTTGGGGGCGGGGGTCTCCCTTTTTCAACATTTGGGTTTGAAGGACTTCATTAAAAAATAGAGTCCTTCAAACTATTTACCTCCTCGTTGAACTCAGGAATTCAGTCTTGAAAGTATAGAGATTTTTCCCCTCAGAAGCAAAAAAAAAAAAATTACATTTTATTTTCAAAATCATTATCAAAACATTTTCTAAAGGTATAATTATTTATTAAAAACACATTGATTGCAATTTTGCTATTAATAAAAGAAAGTCTTTTTTCGAATTTCAAGTAAGAGTTTCAATTTAAATATACAAGTCAGTTATAAAGACATGATTTTTCTTTCTAAAATTCATAGATACAGTAAATTTTTAAATTATCTGAAGTAAATGTTTCATTAGAGGAAAAGATGTTTTTTATAAATATGAAATAGTCTTATACATAAGCATTTACAATTTTGAAAACAAATCTCTGAAGTGAATTTTTAATGAACTGTTACACAACCTTGCATTTTATTGTTTTAAAGTGAAACTACACCTACCAATGCATAGAATCTTAAAAACAACAAAACAAACCCTGGAATTGCTGTATACAAAGGGAATGTATACCAATCAATTTACATTTGTTTATTATGTTAATTATCATGAAATGATTAAATCATAAACATGGTACGTGGAAATATATAGTCCATTGAACTGGAGATACCATTTCTGTCGGATCTTTTTTTTTTCTTTAGAATAATGTGATATATCATGTATGGATTTTTTTTTGTTCTTGGTTCTTTTTTTTGAACAAAATGTTTCAGCCGTTGTACCTTGCCTGAGGAAGGCTGGTACGACAGCCAAAACAGATTCAAACGAAGAAAAAGTCCCTGAAAAACTATACACATGAAGCTACCATGTTATAAACACAGATTTTATATCCCTTAAACTGCATCTGAAATAATTAATCAACTGAAGCCCAAGAGACATCTTAACCAATGATTTTCACAATAAACTGACATATGAAATTGAAAAAATTCCTCCAGACCCTGTAAGGCTCTAGTTTTATGGATCAAGGTAAAAGTTTTTCTTCCTGAAAGATTTTGGGGGCTTTATGTTGAAAAATTCTAACCATCTCCCATCAAACTTTGCAAAGGTCTTATTCTAGGAAGTTTGTGTACAAGGGTGGAATCGTAGAATAACTTTGGGGTGAGGCTAGAATTCTATATTTACTGTAACATTCTGCTATGGTTTAATCAACAAAGAAAAAACTAGTCAGGTTAGGTATCAGTTCTTTTTTTGTTAATAAGTATTATAGTTTGTTTTATTTTTCAACAAGTATCCTATTGACCATGGTAATTACAAAATATGAAAAACAAATTTTAGTCTTTACCATTAAGGACCAAAACTTCATCTGTATTGATTGTAAAGATACTACTGCAGTTGACAGCATATAAGATTCCCATTCCCCGAATGGCCTAAGAAGTAAATGTGACCTTAGTTGTCTAGAAATAAGGGGGTCTTATATGCCATAAATACAGTAAACAGAATGCTCATAAAAAAGTCTCTAGGAAAAGACTTGGGTTTTTTTTTAACCAACCAATAATAGTGAAATGATTCTTATATTCATGCTTTTTGCAGTACATTTGCATTCTTGTAAAACCAATTCTTTGCAGCTGCTAATATCTACGATAGGTGCACAAGTTTAAACCAAAGCCAAACTTTAATTTCTCTGAAAAATATTCTCCGAGAAAGAATAGATACATAGAATGGCTCTTTATAAAAAAAATTCTATTTTTCGTGACAGCAGAAGTCTTGGTGTAGAAGATGTCTACTGTTTCAAGCATAGATTCCACCTAAAATTGGTTCCCAATTATTTATGGAAAATGGTCCCAATCATGGTAAACAAAATCTTTTCAAAAATAAATAATTGTAAATTGATAATTTTTTGCCACTATTTACCTCTATCTTAAATGTTTTTGCTTTTTATTGCAACCCAACTCAGGCTTGTTTCCCTTCAGCAGTAAGTGAAAAAAAAATCAATAATAATGCAAAGAAATTTCACAATGACAGAAGAGTTTTACCTTTGTAACAACACTGAGAGTCATCTTTTCCATAATGTTTGAAATGGAAACCATCAACTGCCCCATTGGCACCCTAAGGTACCTCGCCAACCAATTACTCCATGATGAAACATTTTAAACAACCATTTATCAATAATTAGAGTACATTGAAAAGTGAAAGACTTCTGAAAGACATCTCCCTCCCGCTGAGCAGGAGTGGGTTGCAACCAACCCCACCCACAAAAAAAAGAAAAAAAAAAAGACTCCCCCAACAAAGGTGAAAGGCTTTTTCTTTTCTTTTTTTTTTCTCTTAAAAAAGATACAATTGCCACCAGAAAATTACTGTCTAAGAGTTAAAGAATGGATCAGACAGGGAGCTCATTGTTATTGACCCTTTCAAGACTAACATATAAAGGTGCTTGATGCCCAAATTAGAATGCCCCAGAGGACTGCTAAAAGGGGTCTTAAGGGACATATATAACCAAGCAGTCATGGAAACCCAGATATATGTCCCAGAAGTCTGGAAAGGCTTGAAGGAGAAAGGAAGGTTACGACATCAAAAGTTCTTAGACAATATTCCGTACACAACTCTAAGACTTGAAAAAAAAAAAGTCTTCATTTTAGGGAGCATGGATACATTCTTAAAAAGAAGAGGGGGGGTAGATTTTCGGTGGAAGATCCGTTCAAGAAAGATCCCCACCATCATGGATCATTACCTTCACATAGAACATCAATCATAACATTGGAAGGTTCTAGAAGAAATCGCCCAATCCTGACCCTAACATACCCCCAATTTCTCTATGTTTTGGTTATTGTTTAAATTCCCATTTAAAGATGAAAAATGATAGACCCTCCCACTAATAGATATACATTTGTTTATTATGTTAATTATGATAAAATAATTAAATTTTAGATGCCAAACAAGGAAATATATAATCCATTCGGCTGGAGAGTTTGGAAAATAGATTTTATGTCCCTCAAACAGCATTTGAAGTAATTGATCAAGTGAATTGAATAGTCAATTACCTACTGTTTTCATCAGAACTTCTACAGGAAGTATTAATTGAACAGAAAGAAAATAATTGAATAAGTATTCATTCCCCAACAACATTGAAAGCTGGTGTAAAATATACCTCTACTTGATTCATCTTACTCTTTTCCCTAGTGGTCTAACAAAAGCTATGGAAATATTCATCTACCTTATGTATTAAGTCCAGAATTTAGGTAGCCATGTTTGGATTTCACTATGGGGTGCTGCTCAAATCTTTCATCGTGAAAGGGCATTTTGTCAAACTCAAGTTCAAGTTGGAATTGATTTTGTTTTACCCCCGCCGTAACCAAACATATACATAAAATTAACATTTCCCTATCGTGGCTTGAAATCACGAGGCAGCTCTAGCAAGCCCAGCTGCCATGCCTTATATGTTCATAAATTTATAATATATTCAATACATAATTTGCAGTGATCATCTTCAGTCAGAATAGAAGAGTTTGTCCCTATAGCAGCCAGGTTTGTTAGTCTACTTATTCTTTCACTGCCAAAATGAACACATTTTCAAAATGGAAACATTGATTCCCTTAAGAAACACTTATTTCAATTTGAGAAGAAAAAAAAAAAAAAATACAGAACCTTAAAGCATGAATAAGCTAAGATATTTGCACAAGTCACTGTAAGCATAGGAAATCTCTACAGCTGCTTGGGATTTTTTTTTTCTTTCTCTCCAATTTCTGTGACCAGAACTGTGATAATTTGAAAGCCCTCTTCTATACTTTTTATAGATAAGCAATTAAAAAATAACACTCTCTACCCAGGAACAGTAAATCTGTTACACGGTATTACTATGTCAAATCAAGAAATCTTCCCTTGCAGATGTGGTTGCAAATTGACATTTTTTCTTCAAAAATCCAGGGAAAATTTTGTTTTTACCTTGATCAACAAAGAGAGGGAGATAAAAGAGACTTGAATGAACAGTTGGATTAAAATAAATCTATTTTTCAAGAAGATGAAATTTCTTTCTTCCTTCAATATTTTAAAAATTCTTTTTACACAAGTTGTTGAGCATATATGTAGCTTATCTCACCAAACTTCAACTAATTTAGAAACTTGATCTTCACAATCTCAAAAGAATCCATATATGTAAAACAATGTGTATCCATGTTTTTTCTTGTGTGCAACACTTTTCAATGAGCACACTGATACTACACTCTGATCCTAGGCCAAAGTGCGAATCCATAAATAATCCCATCATTTTTGATAAGTGCTATGCTAGTATTAAGATAATTTGCAATGAGTTTCTATATTTGCTTTTAGTATTTCCTGTGTCACAATATCTATTCATCAAAGTGAATGAGAGTTGGTATAAAATATACATGGAGTCAGTTTACCTGACTTCTGTCCCTAGTAATACATGTAATTATTAGGATAAATTTGAGTGTTGACAAATCTGTCTATCAAATTCTGACCGTGATATCAATAGTGACATAAATTACTCAGAATAGCAGAAATGGCAACTGAAATTAATGTCAAGGATTTGAAAGATTTAAAAGAAGTTTTGGTGTAATCCACTCATTATAAGATTAATTTTAACTCAGGAGTTTTCGATAAAGTATGAAACTAAAGAAAAAAAAATTGGACAGATATCAACTTGTCTGCTTCTTGTGTTGTTCATGTTTTACCATGAAAAGATCCCCAGAAATTACAGGTTTGAATCTTCATTGTAAAGATCTCATCTTGTAATGGTAACCACTTTACCAATAATCTTATACTACCCTTGTACAATCGATAATACCTTTTGTAATGTTCTATAGTTACTGACCATTTAGTGAATATGAAGATTTGTTTGATATATTATAAGAAACTACTAGGTATATTTTTGAATTGTGCAGGGTGATTATCTGGCAAAATCATCCATTCAGCCTTGACATACTGTTTTTGTTTAATGAAAGAGTTATAATCCAAGGAAGTTCCAATATAAATAATGTAGAGAACTGTTTACCTCCCAAATTTATTACATAAAATCCGAATAGTTCAAGTGAGATCATATTATGTTAATTCCAAAATTGATATCATTTCAGGGAAAAAAGGAGCTATTTTTGTAGATTAAAGTCTAAAAAAATAGCTCCTTCTTTCCTGTAAAAGCAAGTACAAGGCATCAATAAGAGGGAAAACCTTTTGTTTATTTTGTTAGAAGAAGGATGAAGAGGGGGAAGAATTTTAAAAAGTCATAACCCATTAACCAAGCCATTCAAATCATTAACCCTTTCAGGACTAACCTATGAAGGTACTTAATGCCTGAAGTAACCTGTCCCAATAGACTTTTAAAAGACATCTATGGGACATATATATCCCAAAGGTCATAGAAAAAAACCTTGCGATATATATCCGAGGAGTCTCTGAAGGGTTGCACAAAATAACGGTTAACCAGGCAAAAAATCTACAGCAATTATGGCAGTAGTCAAAACTCCACAAGAAAAATTTAAAAGGAAAATCATCAAAACCACATCCATAAATAAAATATTTACTCACTCTTCACACCCAGGTGATTATTTCTCTTCTCCTCCTTCAACCCTGGGGCGTCTGCTGCCACTTGCCCAGTGAGGGGCAAAAAGATATATTCAGGGTGGGCAGGGATAAGGGTCGGGCAAAAAGATGTATCCGGATGTCGGTTGTCAGCTAAAGGACAATAGAGTGCCTAAGCCCTCAGCAAGATGGCCAGATCCAGGGGAAGGTAAATGCCTCATTCGCACTCCCACAGCAGACGCCCATGAAAATGGGAGGTATGTTTTGTTTTTGAGTCAAAATATCAAAATAAGCCAGGAAAATTTTAATCATTCACTTTTTTCATTTTGATCAAACTTTGAGATGAGGTATCATTGCAAATAGTTATTGTTCAGACTGGTATCCTTATCTTTGGTAGGGGGTTTCGGCAGCATTTTGATCAGTAGGTTTTCAGAGAAAGAGAGAGAAAAGAGACAGGCTCCTGTACGTTGAAGCTCAAGCTGGATACTGAAACCTAAGAACATTTGTTAAGACAAATTGTGCAGATATTCTCATTCAACAACTAGCTTGTGTATTTATTTATACAGGGTCGTTCAAAAGTAACACACAATTCATGCTAGTTCTAAGGGAATCAAATCACTATAAAAAGCAACTACAAAATAGCTTCTCTTAGATGGAACTGGAATTATTTTCAGGATAAATGGGGTGTTACTTTTGACCCCACTTTATATCCAACCTATGTACAAATGAATTTATACAACAGAGAGATATGGTATCAATATAACGATACATTGTATTACATATCACTTATTTTGATCAAATGAGACAAAAAGGTCTTATTTAAATAAAATGAAACCCAGGAAATCTGGTCTTCTATTGATCTATAAATAAGAATTTAGATCACTAACTCAATAAATTTTCAATGAATAAATAAATTTACAAATACAGTCAAAGAGAACTATTATCAATATGCATTATGGTTTGATTGTAATTGTTCGGACAGGTGTCCTATACATTACAGTGTGGCACAAATGTAATGCCCAGTTAGACAAAGTAAATGTCATTTCTGATGAAAGCAACTATAACATCACTATTTCAATTTTGAGACAAATCAGGCATTACTTCTGTGACACCCTGTATATACATGCTATTTGTTCTTGTTAGTTGAACAAACAAGCAAAAGAAGATGCTATTTCATTATGAGAAAAGTTCTGTGAATCCAAAACTTAATTTGGATTATTAGATACAATGAAAACCGATATGCTACTCTGGTACAACCATTTCAATAGAGTTTGTTTATACATTTCCAAATAGTGCGTTTTTAAAAATTATTTTTCTCTGAGACGTCTACAATCTTCTCATTCATGCTGAATATAAATGATCTTACTGTGACCAGGGTTCAAGATAGGAATATCAGTCCAAACAAATGTTAGAAGATGACATTTACAGAACAAGCTGCATATGTATTACCGTATATATATATATATATATATATATATATATATATATATATATATATATATATATGTATATATATATATGTATATATATATATGTATATATATATGTATATATATATGTATAATACGCACCCTAATTATGGGGTATGAAATCCTAAGGAAAAAAAAAACATTTTGTGAATAATAAACACTAATTTTTCAGAATTTATAATGGCTAAATTAAATCTTTCTTCAAATCTTTAATGGTTCATATCTAATGCGAATACGATTTTAGATAATTTACAATATGTTTGAAACACAAAATTTACAGTATTTGAAGATCTTAACTCTTTGTTACACATTATCAGTTATCTTAGACAATGATATAACTTACTTACGCTCATGCCGTCCCGAATATGGCCACGTCCTTGGCCCAGGGGAGGGGGGGGGATAGGGTAACATTTAGTCTTCGTGCATAATGTGCACCACCAAATTATAGGTTTAAAAATCTGGGAAAAAGTGCATATTACACACGAATATATACGGTAAACATCGATTACAGCATGTACATATCTTGTTTCATGATGTGAGAGGCTGCCTTAAATAAAATCCAATTTCTTTCTTTCTTTTTTTTTTGTCGCTTCTTAGAAGAAAAACTTAACAGGTTGAATGTTTGATAGAAAGTCCCATTTCCTTGGCAGTGGTGACAGCAGCTGCTGGCCAAATCAAGAGGCTTGTTCCCAAATAGAAAAAGGAACATCCTCCTTTCTCTCAAAGAAAAAAAAGAGAAAATACTACCACTGTCCCATAAGAGTTGTTACATTAGACTTCATTCTCACACACTAAATGTAACAACTAATACAGGACAGAGGTACTATCTCTGAAGATTAGAATTTTTTTTAAGTAATTTTTTCCGAAATTAGAAAAAGTTGAAAACAACAAAAGCCACCATAGTAGCTTGGCTACAAATTCTATTGGTAAAAAAAAAAAAGGGGGGGGGGCTGGGGGGGAGTATACGCACTAAAATCAAGTGGGTCACCAATTTCTTTCACCTTCAATTTGGTGGATCTGCCTCTCTCAGCTACATAATTGGTGACAAAATAGTATATCCCATCCGTGGAAAATGACACTCGGCTTTTAAAAATCAGAATTTTTTTCTTTGAAGGGAAAATCTCAAAAGGAGTCTTTTACTTGATTAAAAAGTACTTTACACAATTTTAAATGGTTTTATATCGAGGAATAAATGATCTTCAAAAACTATTAGGGAAAGAATTTATGAATGAACAATCTTGGATGGCCTTATGTCTTTAAAGATTCAAGAAAACATTTTTGTAACAAATAAATCATCAATCAATTTATATAAAAACAATAACTCGACAGAAACCTTCATGTGACCAATGTCTTCCGGCAGCATGCCGTGTTGGGGGTGATCAATTAAAAAAATTAGAAAAAATACTTTTATTGCCTTTTGTTGGGCAATGATCACTAAAAAAAGTCAGAATATTCAAAAGACTAACATGAACACCACCGGACGCAAACTAAAGAACTAATTCAGTATAAACTTATATCGTAAATTGAGCCTCTCTAAGCTATTCGGGTTGAAAGAAAATGTAAATAAAAACATTTATTCTAGACTCAAGTGATACATGCATAGCAAGCCAGACCAACTTAGAAACTGAAAGAACCTTTGGTAAGTTTTGGTTGACTGTTTCTTATTTGGAGAAAGAGAGAGAGAAAAAAAATACTGATGTGAATCGATAGAAATAAGTATAGAAAATACTAATATTCCTGTAGGCCATACTTAAAAAATTTTTTTATAGATTCTTTTCTCTTAACTCCATGAATATACAAAAGAGGGAGTGTACGCTTTATATGCCTCTGTGTGTGTGTATGTGTATATATATATATATATATATATATATATATATACACATATATATATATACACATATATATATATATATATATATATATATATATATATATATAACCTAAAACAAAGAAAATCATGAAGATGGAGAATTATGAGAAAGAAATGATAATAGGTAGAAAGGGTCTAGAAGAAAATAATCTGAATTTCAAACTATGACTTAAAAACTATCTTTTGAATACCATTTGACGTTTTAGAAATCATTTTTCAAAATTTGATACTTAAATATTGCTATAATACTATTTTTCATACTAACTTTGACAAATTATTTTCTTGAAGAATTTTTGAACAATTCAACAATACTAAAAACAAATATCAAATAATACATAATTTGACTGATAACGAAGTTACATTAAAAAAAAAATCACTTTTAGAAACATCATAATGAAAAATCATTTGTTTTTCAAGTCAACTTTGAAAATAGCTCCAAAAAGTGCCAAGTATTTAGTTCTGTATCTAAGTAGAATTCATGAATTCAGTTTTTGAAGTTAACATTTTTGTTTTGCTGTTATTTGATATTTATTTTTCATCAGGGTTGAAAAAAAAAAAAAATCAACAAAGAAATCAACAAAAAAATTTTAAAAATAACCAGTAAAAAGCAGTTTCTACAATGGAGTACCATTCAAACATTCTTCCCAATTGTTAAAGAAATTTATGATTGTGCAAAAGGTCAGTAGTTTTTTTTAAAAAAAATATTCATATTTACATAGAAAGACAAAGAAATTTGCTTCAATTTCCACAAAGGGGTAGGAGAAAAGGCAGTTAAAGGGGGGGAAAAAAAAAGAAGAAATTAATGCTGAAGGGTGCCCCCAAAGTAACACCAGGCGACTATAAATGTAATATTCAGCACACCAAAAATGACCAGTAAAATTGAAGACTCTTGCGAATTAAAAGGAGAATAATTTTTCATTTCCATTTTACCTGTAGTTTGGTCATCCAATTGATTAGTAAGTCTTCAATCCAATGGAGAATTTTTGGTGTGCTGTACATCACGTTGAATAGTTATTATCTTTGAAACTGGCATTAGTGTTAGGACAAATTAGGTGTTACTCATGGGACACTGTGTTTACTCTGAAGAAATCATCAAAGAATTTAAAAGGAAGTACATTTCAATAATATAATCACTACTATTGTGTGTGTGAAAGAGAGAGAGAGAGAGAGAGAGAGAGAGAGAGAGAGAGAGAGAAAGAAATGGCCAGCCACAGAAGACAAGGAAGAGGATTTTAAAAAAAAGCCCAACAAGCAGAGTTATCTGCCCTTATGTGGTCTTCCAGACGTAAATTCCTGCGCTAATAATAACACCAGCTATGAGCACACCAAATGCTTGTCTCTTGGGTGTTCCAAAGTATTCCACAATGGCCTCCTGAAAAACGAAATACAAGAAAAATACTGTCACAGTAAGAAAAAAGTTAGCAACTGAATGCGGAATAATCCACACATAATAATTAGCAACATACAGATGTCTTCTGTTCCACTAAGGGACACATTTGATAAAGTAAAATACTATTTCATTTATGTTCAAAAGAGAATTTTAAGAATAAAGCATAAAAAGTAATAAAAAAAGGGACACATTTGACATAGTAGAATACTATTTCATTTATGTTCAAAAGAGAATTTTAAGAATAAAGCATAAAAAGTAATAAAAACAAAATAAAAATGTTTTAAACGCTATTTTCCGAGCTCACTGTAATGCAAATCTTTGTTATCCATATATATATAATGGAATGTGTATCATCAACATATTTCATATATGCTGTCATTTTTCACAGCAGGGGTAAACTAGTCATTTCATAAATAGTAATTATTTTTAGCATTCTTAAACATTTTGAGTTCAAACTCTGATCATGGCTGTTTACAGACACTTCACATTAATAGCCTTGGGGAAAGACATGAATCTATCACATGAGCTGAATTTATTTGTAAAGAAATCAATCGTCATTAATAATTATGACAAAAGCCCACTGTGAAATTAAGTCTCATACTCTTGTAGTAGTAGGAGTCAAGGGAATAATCCATCTAAAAGACTAGCAGTTATTCCCCTTGGAAGATTCCCTTTTCAAATTTCGGAGTCCAGACCATAGAAATATAACAACTAAAATGCCTACTTGTGATCGTTTACCCATGGCAGAATGAGGTGGCGTAAAATAGTTATCAGTAAGCGAATATTAAATCTTGATAACTTGTACGTTTATATAGACAATAAAACAGGAGATGCTAGACGAACATAATAAAACAAACACGTTTATATAGACAATAAAACAGGAGATGCTAGACGAACATAATAAAACAAACACGTTTATATAGACAATAAAACAGGAGATGCTAGACGAACATAATAAAACAAACACGTTTATATAGACAATAAAACAGGAGATGCTAGACGAACATAATAAAACAAACACGTTTATATAGACAATAAAACAGGAGATGCTAGACGAACATAATAAAACAAACACGTTTATATAGACAATAAAACAGAAGATGCTAGACGAACATAATAAAACAAACACGTTTATATAGACAATAAAACAGAAGATGCTAGACGAACATAATAAAACAAACACGTTTATATAGACAATAAAACAGGAGATGCTAGACGAACATAATAAAACAAACACGTTTATATAGACAATAAAACAGGAGATGCTAGACGAACATAATAAAACAAACACGTTTATATAGACAATAAAACAGGAGATGCTAGACGAACATAATAAAACAAACACGTTTATATAGACAATAAAACAGGAGATGCTAGACGAACATAATAAAACAAACACGTTTATATAGACAATAAAACAGGAGATGCTAGACGAACATAATAAAACAAACACGTTTATATAGACAATAAAACAGGAGATGCTAGACGAACATAATAAAACAAACACGTTTATATAGACAATAAAACAGGAGATGCTAGACGAACATAATAAAACAAACACGTTTATATAGACAATAAAACAGGAGATGCTAGACGAACATAATAAAACAAACAGATTTTACTCAAAGACGAATGTAGGCAACAGAAATTTTGCTTTTTATAACTGCTAACAACTTGCAAGCTTCAAATTAATCCCCAAACAAAGCTTTGAAATATTGTAACAACAAATATTTGTATAGTCTGTTACTATTGCTTTGTACCAATTAAGTAACTCAATTACTTGGTATTTTTTGGTAAATTTAGATGGATGAATACTAGAGAGGTTTTGTTATTTTTTTTTTTCAAATTTCATACCATGAAGAATAAGTACTAATTATTTCAGTACAATTATTTTACAACTAAAATAAGTTTCATCAGTTGATATTTGGTTTAAAATCACTTCATTCCGCACCATGTATATTAGTACAAATCCAATTTACAAATAAATTCTCTTCAAATGAGCCATATAACAAGTTTGATAAACAAAAAAAGCAGAATTAATTTGCTGATATTTTCATTTTTTTGCTTTTACAGAGAGTGATTTTGTTGTTTTTCTATCAGAAAATTAAAAAATTGTTGTAAGTAAAATTCTATCAGCTATAGCAGTAGACTGAAACCAAAAATCGGATAATTGCAAACCCGAACTTTTGGGTTTTGCAGAGTTTTGTTTAATCATCTATTAACTTCGATTTTCAATCACCAGGCGTTGGCCATGTCACATGAACAAGTGGGCATTCTAGTCATAATATTTCTATGATGTGGACATACACGAAAAAAAAACTACAAAACACCCAATAATCTTACCAACAAACTTAAAGAAAACAATTTATTTTAATACAAGACAATTTAATAAAAATGATTATACAAGAAATTATTTCAATATGATAATTAAGGAGAAAAATTCTTAGTCTTTCACACATTTTACATCCTAAATCCCATATTTCAACAAGTTCTTTTTTTATTCAGTCCTCCAATACGCAACATTACAGCCAAGCATCAAATCGTATGTCTGTAGCAGAAATGTACACTAATGGAAAGTAGAAAAGATTTAAAATTTGTTTTTACCCAGCCTCCTCGGGACAGAATCCAATCAGCAAGATGTTCTACGATGAAATTAATTACCCAATTGATTATTGCACGAATTAGAGGGATTTTATCCAATGCCTGCAAAGAGAAATATAGAGTTTTTCAATACGAAAGCATTATATGAACAATACCTATGAGATCATAATGAGACGAACAAAATTGTATGTTGAAACTTCAACTCAGTATTGTAATTATGATTTCTTTTACCTTTGACCTTGAAAAGAGAAATACAGAGTTCTCCAAACCAGGATGTCTTAAAAACCTGACAATAATTAAAGGATAACAATGAAAACATGGCAGAACGTAGCAACCAAGTTCTATGGCTGCTACTATCATTCAATTCTGATAAAAAAGCAGAAAGAATATACACAAAGAACAAGAAACGGGGAACAACCAGAAAATGTACCATGAGCCAAGCTGAATATATGAAAATATAGTTTTGATATCTGTGTACGGAATAATGTGTTCCTTAAACATGAATTCTTTCAAAAACAGACTTGGTAAATATCGGGATAAACAGGATATTCTATACAGTTACAAATCGACAATAAACACTTGGAAACCATGTGAAAATCTAAAATGATTACAGGATTCTGGAGAGGAAGATTCAGCATAAAACACATTCCAGAAAATATTGCCCACCTAAGAAGATTGAAATGATTTCAACTACAAATTTAGGAAATTCTTACAGCTACCAAAATATCAGAGTGACAATCTTCAAACATATCAGCAAATATAAACTGATATATGTGCACATATTGTATATAATATATATATATATATATATATATATATATATATATATATATATATATATATATTAGGGCTGCTAATTATATTAGCCCCCTAAAAAATAAATTACCAGAATTGGTCTCAGGAGATAAATCCTGGTAAGTAAAGTGTTCACTGCTTAAGCACAAAAACAAAGTTAGTACACAGTTTGGATTGTTAACAAAACGTGGAAATAAGAAAAAACAAAGAGGTTAACAACATGCCAGGTTTAATTCATGAGTAATTAAAATAAAAGAGGACCGGAGTGTCTATTGACACGGATTTGTGGAGGCATCTACCAGGATATAGATGTAGAGATAAGAAGAATGAAGGGAAAGGAATGTCACTAAGTAAATGTGAGATAGAGTCTAAAGAATGTCCGTCAGTTTGGTCATCTTAGTTGTAGCCACTATGAAGTTATCTTAAGAAGTCCGACCTAATTACGATGAGAGTGCTTAACTTAGATAGGATGTGTTCTTGAGATGAATATGTGATGATGCGTGTGTATAAAGAAAGTGTGTATAAAAACTATATTAACTATCCTAACTAAAGAGAGAGAGGACAGATAAGCTTACCTCAAGGCCGTCAAAACACAGAAAGAAAGAGTTTACTGCCACAGTTTTAATACCGTAAAGATAACAATCAATTATCGTATTAGTAGCTCTGTGTGACGTCAAACCGGAAACAACAAGGAATTTACCATTTCTACAGAGATGTAGGGGATAGCAAGTAGATTCCTGCCAATGGCAGATAACTCCGTATATGTATGATTTTCTTTTGCTGGAAAAGGTAGGCACAACATTTTATATATATATACATACACTACAGTTTATTGGGTTACCAGTCAATTGAGAGAATCCTTTAATTTGCACTATTTCTGATAATTTCCTTTGCTTATAAAAAAAATATTACCATGTTCCCAGTCATAGAACCAAGCATAGAACAATACTATGATGTTCCTTGTCGAAAGAGCCAATGATATGACTTTCCTACACACACAGCCAAATATAAAGCAATAATACGGTGAGGGTATTCTATCCTGGTCAAGAGACCCAAATATGTAACAAATACATAACCATACATTGCTTTCTGAATATTCTTCGTCATCAACAAACAGCATCATCCTCCAAGTCTAATGTCTTTGTATCATCACATTGGATTGAACCTAAGAAGTATATATTAATGTGTTCTGAAACATCTATTCCAAGTGTCTCAGATGTTGAAATATCTTTCGAATAAGCAGTGTATCTCCAAGAACTTGTAGCAATCATTCTTATGTGGATAATTAAAAACTGCCAGCAGTTAGCAGTTACCTTATTAGAGTTGGTACACGGGAGAGCCAAGTACAATGAAGATCAACATTTCTCTAGACCAGTCACTTATTTAACAAAACCACCCCTTCAGTTATGGAAAATGAAGAATTCTCTCAAAATTTTATTCAAGATTCTTTTATATCAACTCTCAAATACTGAAACTACTTGATACTGCTCCTAATGACAGTAGAACTCTTCTGTGAATAGAATAAAAAGTAATAGAACTCTGCTCCTTTGGATTGAATTTTTCAAAAATTTTACCTAATGGTCAATGGGAGGTAACTTGAGTTATTTCCTATGGGAATTTCTTTATATGAATTTAAAAGTTACCAGTCCAATAAATCGACACCCCAACTTTTTCAAACAATATTGTTTATCCTTGCAATTCCTTGTATCCCATCTTCTGATTTACGATGTTCATATGTATGAATGTGCCCTTATCAGATAAGCAATGTTTGTCATATCTATCCAATAACTTTCTGTAACCTGTGATATCATGGGTAGGGTTTATTAAACAAATACAAGTTGAAGCTCTTCAATCCAGCCATTCCTATGGTCTGGTCTGGCACGTTTTAAATCTACTGTTACTCGTTCGTGATCTGCCAACAGGATGTTGACCAAGTGGTGCAGAAAACACTGATGGAGTTTGAAAGCATGAAACATTATCTCTGAAAAGGTAGAGTTACTGGAAACAAGGAGCAAAATTTCAAGTTTTTTGTTTAAAGAGAAAGAGAAAGAAGGACAGAAAATAGAGAGAGAAAGGAAGAGAGAGAAGAGAGAGAGAAAAAGAGAGAGAAGAAAGAGAGAGAAGAAAGAGAGAGAAGAAAGAGAGAGAGAAAGAGAGGAAGAAAGAGAAAGAAGAAAGAGAGGAAGAAAGAGAGAGAAGAAAGAGAGGAAGAAAGAGAGAGAAAAAAGAGAGGAAGAAAGAGAGAGAAAAAAGAGAGGAAGAAAGAGAGAGAAGAAAGAGAGGAAGAAAGAGAGAGAAGAAAGAGAGGAAGAAAGAGAGAGAAGAAAGAGAGGAAGAAAGAGAGAGAAGAAAGAGAGGAAGAAAGAGAGAGAAGAAAGAGAGGAAGAAAGAGAGAGAAGAAAGAGAGGAAGAAACAAAGAGAGAAGAAAGAGAGGAAGAAACAAAGAGAGAAGAAAGACAGAAAGAAACAAAGAGAGAAGAAAGACAGAAAGAAACAAAGAGAGAAGAAAGACAGAAAGAAACAAAGAGAGAAGAAAGACAGAAAGAAACAAAGAGAGAAGAAAGACAGAAAGAAAGAAGAGAAGAAAGACAGAAAGAAACAAAGAGAGAAGAAAGACAGAAAGAAACAAAGAGAGAAGAAAGACAGAAAGAAACAAAGAGAGAAGAAAGACAGAAAGAAACAAAGAGAGAAGAAAGACAGAAAGAAACAAAGAGAGAAGAAAGACAGAAAGAAACAAAGAGAGAAGAAAGACAGAAAGAAACAAAGAGAGAAGAAAGACAGAAAGAAACAAAGAGAGAAGAAAGACAGAAAGAAACAAAGAGAGAAGAAAGACAGAAAGAAACAAAGAGAGAAGAAAGACAGAAAGAAAGAAGAGAAGAAAGACAGAAAGAAAGAAGAGAAGAAAGACAGAAAGAAAGAAGAGAAGAAAGACAGAAAGAAAGAAGAAAGACAGAAAGAAAGAAAGAAGAAAGACAGAAAGAAAGAAAGAAGAGAAGAAAGAAAGAAAGAAAGAGAAGAAAGACAGAAAGAAAGAAAGAGAAGACAGAAAGACAGAAGGAAAGAGAAGAAAGAAAGAAAGAGAAGAAAGACAGAAGGAAAGAAAGAGAAGAAAGACAGAAGGAAAGAAAGAGAAGAAAGACAGAAGGAAAGAAAGAGAAGAGAGACAGAAGGAAAGAAAGAGAAGAAAGACAGAAGGAAAGAAAGAGAAGAAAGACAGAAGGAAAGAAAGAGAAGAAAGACAGAAGGAAAGAAAGAGAAGACAGACAGAAGAAAGACAGAAAGAGAAGAAAGACAGAAAGAGAAGAAAGACAGAAAGAGAAGAAAGACAGAAAGAGAAGAAAGACAGAAAGAGAAGAAAGACAGAAAGAGAAGAAAGACAGAAAGAGAAGAAAGACAGAAAGAGCAGAAAGACAGAAAGAGCAGAAAGACAGAAAGAAAAGAAAGACAGAAAGAAAGAAAGACAGAAAGAAAGAAAGAAGGAAAAAAAAAGAAAAAAGAAAAAAAAACATTTTAATTTGTGTAGCTCAGCAATAGCCATTGTCGGTTTAAAGATGTTCAATCCATCAAACAGATCTTTTATTCACTCTAATAATGACATCTTTAGCAATAGAGCAAGTTCAAGGTGTAGGTTGAAAAACGAAACAATAAGTTGTATTTCAACACCAATTGCATTTGAACCTGCCACCTGGAGTCAATTTTTCTGGCTGACTTTACCACTGCCCTACCATATCCCTGTATACCTTTAGTCACTCATGATTTGATTACAGAAAAATGTTGCAAAGGATTTCATTTCATAAATGAATTGTACATGACAGTGAATAAATGATTTTTTACAATAGAACTTTATTGGTAATCGTGAAGAAAGGGATTGTCAGAGGTCAGACATAAACTAAAACTCTGAAGAAATGCTTTTCAGTAAGACAGAATAGGGCTATATGTATAATGTACATGCATTGCTAATGATTTTACTATAGAAATACATGACAAATTGGGAAAAAAAGTGATTGTCAGAAATTAGGAATAAGGGGAAGTGTTACTGGCAAAATAGAGCTATAATATAATAATAGAAATGTGTTGAAAATCAGGAGGAGAGGGATTGTTAATGGTCAGGAATCAAAACTAATGTTTCTGATAGAACATTCTGGGGAAACTGCCTCCAGATCCACACGATTTTCTAATTCAATGCTATTCCAATGCCCAAAATGAAGTTTGGATTATCTCCCCTAGTGGCCAAAACTGGCAACCCTGAAGTGGAAAATTTGGATACTTACTTTGATGGCCATTTTGTAGGCAAAGAAAAACAGTTTTACAACTGTGTCCCAACTTAGACTAACAGAAACAATGGCTTTGGCAACTCTAAGAAATGTGGTCTGCGAATCTCCAGGTTCCACTCTGGATATCAGCCTGTAAAGATACCAAGGTGAATGATAGAGAATGAAAGTATATAGGGTGAAATTTTGCGACATATAAGCAAATTGTAAATTTTTTTTATTCTGGTAAACTCTTAGTGGGGGCATGGGGCCGTTTCAGTATCAAGTAGATTTTTATGGGGTGGAATTGCTAGCCATATGCCTAACCCTCCTCCTCTGAACACGCTTGGAGCCTATTATGGCAACTGCTAAGTTGTAGGCTTTTTTCTGTCAGAATAATCTTACAAGGCTAAAGGGCTCTAACTGCCCTGCTAGTTACCCATACCTGGCGGAGAAGCTGATTCATACTTTTCCGGAGTGAACATAAGCAACCTTGGACACAACTTGAATTCTATTTGCAATTCCATATTGTGTGCTATGAACCATTTCGCCACTCACATCTCTGCTAGGCCTATTTAGGAAGTTATTAATAATTTCTCTACACAAAAATCTGGTAGAAAACCTTCATATTTCCATTTAATCAAATCAAAGTTAAAAATTTCTATTAAAAAAACATAATTTACCACCCCACAGATAGGTAAACAACAATTAACCACCACAGCTATCTTATTCCTCTCATTATTGTTAACAATAGTTGTAGCAAAATTATAATGATATTCTTTTTTTATATCCCCAGCCACTTCAAAAACAACCCAATAACCTTTTCATAATCATCAATATATAGAAATAAACCCTACATAGTACATAAAGAGAATTAACCATCAACAACTAAACTCATTCAAAAGTAAACCCTAACACTAGGGAGCAGATAATAGTAAGAATAAAATACTTCCAGAAAAGAAACATACCACAAAGAGCTGATGTTTTAATAACACAATGATAAAGAAAGTGTCGACAGTATCCCCTGTAAATTAATAACAACCAGAGAGTAATTTATCTCCACTGTATAAAACTTAAAAGCAGTGACCAACAACTAAACAAGGAAAAACAAAAGATACATTAATAGAATATGAGGAAAGTTCACTACCCAGAAAAATAGACCCCCCCCCTCGAATGTCCTAGATAAGGATCTAAAATAAATATTAAAAAGCCCTAACAGGGCAGGAACATAATGATAGCAATACTTCTAATTTAATACAAACATCAAATATTAACTATCATAATCAATGTTAATATTTGATATATAAAAAAATCCAGTGTGAATTTTATAAACTTGAATTTCAATCCTATATCAATTCAAACAATTCAGAAATATAAAGGCCATTTACACTGTACTAAATCCTACTTGTGAATACTACTACTATAGCCACTCAAAACCTAGAATGTAGTATCACATTCATCCCCACTCCACAACAATCTCTCTTGACCTAGTGGCAGAAGAGTAATAAAAAGGATAGGCCCAACCAGGTCATTTTCCTCTCAACCTCACTCTCCCATGGACTTGTAAAACCTTGCATCCTCCTCCACCACTGTACTCATCTCCTCCTGAACTAGGCGTTGCCTCTCCCCCCTCTCGAGGTACTTATTTGGGGAATTGGAAAGGACAAGCACAACCTATAAACACACCAACCACCCTCTTGTGCCAGAGCCTTTCTTTTACTTCCTGAACAGCATCCTCCACCATCCACTTCCAGTCAGTCCTCGGCTCGATCTCTGCATTTGCCACCAGTGGATCACTCAAGTTCTTTGACTGCACCACCATCCCAGATCCTGTTACCTTAGATTCTTCCTCCAAGGTTTCCAAGGGTAACTGCAGTTTGTTGTTGCACCCAGAGTAGAGTGTGATGCTGCTCAGGCTTTTGGGTAGCTCTAGCCTATTCCTGAGATAATTGCTGACTCTCCTCCCCAAAGTTTCAACCATTGAGAGTGGGGATCGCAGAGATGAGGAGAGTCCACAGGATTCTGGGAAGAATGTTAGTGGATCCAGGCTTTGACTTGTCCATGCCTCTCAACCAACCGTCCAATAACTTAACCGGATGGATGCCGTGTTCTTCAGAGAACAATTAAAAACCTTGCCTAAGCTCTCAACTGGCTTCTCTTGTGATAGTTTGGATGGCTGTGCCTAGGATGGTGAACCGGAAATTGTCCTCCCCTTTGCCCTTTTCTTGGCACCATGGATCTTGATTTGGTTGGTTAGAACTGCATCCTTGCCCACTTCAAGATCATTTCCACTCCCTTGAGAATCCACCAACGAACTGTGACTACAAATACCATGAAGCATGGTTGCCTTTGAGCAGATTTCATTCTGGGTTCTCCGCGCTGTGGTGAGCACGTTCATGGTCAAGAAGAACAGCGTCACTGAAATTGTACATTCTGTAATAATGCCAATCTCTACTTTGTGCTAGGTCAATGATATTGCTCCTGAAGAAGCCCTCATCCTGAAATTGCTTTATGAATCAGCGATGAGCTCTTGGATCCTGCGAGGGACATGATGTTAATCCAGTATAAACTACAACTTCTGCAGAGCCACAATACAGTCAGGTTGCTGAGGTTTTCTTTTGCTTCCCTAAAAGAGCACACTTATATGCTCCAGACAGACTGGTATCCCAGTAACACTTCCCTTCTACCCTTCTGGACTGAAGTATCAATATATTTGTTCTTTCCCAGGAAGGTGTACAGTTACCCAGAAACAGCACTGAAGAAGACCTTTGCCTTGGCACACAGCAGAGAAATGACAAAAAACTGGTCTACATGGATAGAGTTTTCTTCCTTCTGGATCTTCCCAGCTCAGGCACTCTCCACTGTTCTGGGATGTTCCCTCTTCTCCAGAAGACCCTCAGGATTTTCCACAGATGCAGCAAGAATTTGGGACAGTTCTTGAATACATCATTCCAGAGCCAATCTTGCTCTTGCTTTGTGGAAAACCTCTCTCAATTCCTTCGGCTGCAGTTCTGAATCTTGTGGGGTGGGGGTGGGGGTAAGGATGTTACACTCTCACAACTGCCCTCTTTCTGGATCACTGTACATCTGCCTCATATGTTGGTCTATTTCTTCCTGTGAGCAAACCACTCTCCCACTACACTTATGTTCCCGCAGTTCCTCTAACTTGAAGGGGTTGTCGATGAAGGCTGCTCGTTTTCAGGCCCTTTCGCGCAGCTGACTCCAATGCCACTTAGTCTTGTGAAAGATACACATCAGCTGGGACAAGCAAATGCCTCCCTTGCCGCCTTGTACTGGATCTTTGATACCTTCATTACCAGCCTGATGTAGCGGATCATCACTGCTTTATGGTTTGGTGTGTATAGAGTTTCAGGGTTTTTCTTTTCTTCTCCAAACCGATCAGCACCAATGCTGACAAGGATGGTGGTCATGGCTTGTAGTTTCCCAATGTCATTTTGTCATTGCTCCCAGAACTTGATCAGCATCGCCGTCATACTGATTCCACAACATGGTCATGTTAGCTGCCGGCCATTTGATCCGCCTCATGTTAGATTTGATGCTAGAGGGGCCAGTCTGCACCACTTGGAGGTTCCCGGCCCTGTTGTGTGAACCCTAGCCTGGGTCCTCCTGTGTCTCACCAGGTTGGACACATGCGCGTTGTGCTGCTTCTTCTCCAACAAGACATATCATCTTTGCTAGGTGGATCTTCAAGCCTCGATGGTGTTAGCAGACTTGACAACATCCACACAGCTTGATCATATTCCTTATTTCATTTCCTGGTCCTACTGACATTGTGTACATCTATTGGGGGGGGGGGGTGCTCATCACCAACCATCTCGAGCAGCCCTGGGGGTATCTTTTCATCGAGTTCACCACTCATGGATAGGTTTTGGAATATGTGGGGCTGGGTGGAATTTTAGAGCCTCACCACCTTTCTTATCTAAGGCAAGCCAAGCCAAACATCCACAGAGACAGGAAACTAACACCTCTTGACCCAGTCTTTCACAAACCCATCTGATTTCAAACCAAATGTCACCCTCATCTACTAATAAGAAACAAACAACGTATATACATGCTCACATGAGACATGCTCACACGACACACACATTCACACAACACACACGCATATTCACGCGACACACACACTCACATGATACATACACACACATTCACACAATACATACACACACACGATACACACACACAAATTCGCACGATACACACACAAATTTGCACGATACACACACACAAACAAACTCGCACGATACACACACACACACACACAAACTCGCACGATACACACACACACACTCGCACGACACACACACACACATTCTCACAATATACACACGCACACACACACATATATTCACACAATATACATACACACATATATTCACACACACATATATTCACACAATACACACACACATTCACACAATACACACACACACACACATATATTCACACAATACACACACACATATATATATTCACACAATACACACACACATATATATATATTCACACAATACACACACACATATATATATATTCACACAATACACACACACATATATATATATTCACACAATACACACACACATATATATATATTCACACAATACACACACACATATATATATATTCACACAATACACACACACATATATATATATTCACACAATACACACACACATATATATATTCACACAATACACACACACATATATATATTCACACAATACACACACACATATATATATTCACACAATACACACACACATATATATATTCACACAATACACACACACATATATATATTCACACAATACACACACACATATATATATTCACACAATACACACACACATATATATATTCACACAATACACACACACATATATATATTCACACAATACACACACACATATATATATTCACACAATACACACACACATATATATATTCACACAATACACACACACATATATATATTCACACAATACACACACACATATATATATTCACACAATACACACACACATATATATATTCACACAATACACACACACATATATATATTCACACAATACACACACACATATTCACACAATACACACACACATATTCACACAATACACACACACATATTCACACAATACACACACACATATTCACACAATACACACACACATATTCACACAATACACACTCACATATATATATTCACACAATACACACACACACATATATATATTCACACAATACACACACACATATATATTCACACAATACACACACATATATATTCACACAATACACACACATATATATTCACACAATACACACACACACACATATATATTCACACAATACACACACACATATATATTCACACAATACACACACACACACATATATATTCACACAATACACACACACATATATATTCACACAATACACACACACATATATATTCACACAATACACACACACATATATATTCACACAATACACACACACATATATATTCACACAATACACACACACACACATATATATTCACACAATACACACACACACACATATATATTCACACAATACACACACACACACATATATATTCACACAATACACACACACACACATATATATTCACACAATACACACACACACACATATATATTCACACAATACACACACACACACATATATATTCACACAATACACACACACACACATATATATTCACACAATACACACACACACACATATATATTCACACAATACACACACACACACATATATATTCACACAATACACACACACACACATATATATTCACACAATACACACACACACACATATATATTCACACAATACACACACACACACATATATATTCACACAATACACACACACACACATATATATTCACACAATACACACACACACATATATATTCACACAATACACACACACACATATATATTCACACAATACACACACACACATATATATTCACACAATACACACACACACATATATATTCACACAATACACACACACACACATATATTCACACAATACACACACACACACACACATATATATTCACACAATACACACACACACACACATATATTCACACAATACACACACACACATATATATTCACACAATACACACACACACACATATATATATTCACACAATACACACACACACACATATATGTATTCACACAATACACACACACACACACACATATATATATTCACACAATACACACACACACACACATATATATTCACACAATACACACACACACACACATATATATTCACACAATACACACACACACACACACATATATATTCACACAATACACACACACACACACATATATATTCACACAATACATACACACACACATATATATTCACACAATACATACACACACACATATATATTCACACAATACATACACACACACATATATATTCACACAATACATACACACACACATATATATTCACACAATACATACACACACACATATATATTCACACAATACATACACACACACATATATTCACACAATACACACACACACACACACACACATATATTCACACAATACACACACACACACACACATATTCACACAATACACACACACACATTCACACAATACACACACACACATTCACACAATACACACACACACACACATATATATATATATATATATATATATATATATATATATATATATATATATATAAATACAAACACTATATATATCGATGGATGTTATTTTACACAAAACATCATTTCATTTTTCCAATCACAGGGCTAACTTATGTAGGTATACACATACACACTTACACCCAACCGAAGACAAATATACAGGATAGCAGATGCCACTTACTCTTGTAGCTTTTGATCTCCATCCAGCTCATCGCCAATACAGCGGAGGGCACGTCCAATTTCTTGAAGCTGCGCCATAGGCGGCCCTATGGGTAAACAAAAGAAGAGATAATCAGTCTATATGAAACCTGATAAATAGGTACCTTTTCCACTTGTGCACCTTTTTAGACACTCATTCAACCCTTAAATACATACAAAGAAAACAGAATAGTGATTTCAAGTGAAGTAACGATTAGATTTAGATTATTCCACTTTGACACATTTTGAAAAATTTGAATATTAATTCACAGCAGAGTTCCTCTATTTTTTATTCTACTCACAGAAGAGATCCACTGTCAATTACAGTTACAGGCGATCTATGAATTAAAGTTAAATTCAGCCTTTGGCAGCCAAAAAAACTCAATGTCCCTTTTATAGAACTTATTTCATAATTATGAATACATGAATATTATTAGATATTCCATAATTAGCATTTGATATACCTGAAGTTATCTCCCCTGAGATGATTATCATATGGATCATCAGGGTGAACACGGACGAAGACCCCATACTGGACTCAAGATTGCTTTATTCTCCAAGTTAGAGCATTTTAACAGTATTGTGCTGATAAAAACCTTGCTACAATGTGCTGTTTTGCTATGTTGTGATTAACATACAAACAAATAAATATGCACAAATTGGATTATTATGATATATACTTTGAGAGTCTGTATACTTCATCATCCCGCAAATCCTTTTCATTCTCAGATGAAAATTGGATAGAGAAATGGCTAACAGGCATGTTACTGATATTAGCACTGAAGTGGTACTGAAAAAATGAAAATACAAATGAATTTACCATTATTGGCCCCTATCAAGATTGACAATGGAGGTCTCAGCTTTTCGCTGCTATTGCCAGAGTATACAAGTTCATGGGAGAGTGACTTGTACTGATTTTAACAACAATGATCATTTGTTGATATTTATCCATGATCATAATGAACGGCTTCTGCTGTATATATTGTTTTGTATGTAAGATTCTCCAATGAGCACAGATACTATTACACTTTGATCCTAGGCAGAGTGCACTGATACTATATTCTGATCCTAGGCAGAGGGCCAAGGAGGAACAATTTGATCCTAAGCAGAAGTATCGATCCATATATTATCAATTTATTTTTGACAGGTACTGTAAACCCTATTAGCAGACTAATAATGGGCCTGTCAATGCCAACTGATCAGTATAACTGAATTCACGTATTGCAAAGCCAAAAAAAAAAAAAAAATGAAAAAAGTAAACAGTTCATAGTTATAATTAACATTGTAAGAGAATATGAAATAATCTAACCATCCAGTTTAATTATACTCGAATGGGATGATCTCATTGATTGATTTACCTTCCTTTCATGACAATAAAAAATCTTGAAAATAGGATACCTGAATTATTAAAAATGAATTACCAAATAAAATAACTTTAGGCACCTTACTGCTGATCCATACATAAATAACTCCATCATTTCTGACGGCTATATTCTAGTTATAAATAAAAGGAACTAACACTAATTTATTTACCTCATCAAGTGGATGATGAATCTTTCCAGCTGTTATCATATAGCAGGGAATAGTTTGCACTGAGGTGGCTTAAATTAATTAGATTTAATTACTAACTCCATTGGTATTACCTAAAACTTAACCCTACCACATTTACATTTAATTGGATAGAAACAATAACATAAGTAATAGTAGTGATATTTACAATATGTTCATATTAAGAGATAATCCTTGTAGCTGACTGATGATGGTTTAGAAATATAGAAAGGCTATGACTTTATGACCTGTACTTTCAAACATTCCCAACATTTCTGTGGGGGAGGAAATATTTACAATGAACAGATTTTGTCCATCATTTCCCAAATCTGTTGATAAGAAGGTTTACAGAACTATAATAATATCAAGAAAAAAGAAGAAAAAAAAAAAGTAGATACCAACATGATCCTAACCTGCTTGAGAAATTTCAGAAAAGTTGTTTATTTAAGGAGAAAAACCAAAAGTAAAAAAAAACCCACATGCTTTATTGACATATTGACAGGATGCTTAGGGATCAAGTTCACAATGCTTGGGCCCAGATTGAGATCAATGTTTATGTATCCAATAAGTTCTTTTTTTTTCATAGAACAAGAGACGAGAAGGACATGCACCAAATAACGCACTCAGATTGAACTCACTTGAAAATGTCAACTGATGAGTGTCGGGGAATTCACCAGCTGAAATATTACATTAAAAACAATAAAAATAAGGATTCTGGACCAAAATAGGTATCAAGGTATCTATTATTTATTTATTCATTAACTTATTCAGGCTGGGAGCAGGTATATATGCACTTTAAACTTTGCAGCCATTTTGAATACATAATGTGGTCTCATGACTATTGTATCTTATTAAAACATAATTTTACCATAAATGAAATCTATATCTTATAATCTTGGAAATTAAAGAAACTTAAAACCATCCATTGCTTTGTACTCCCTGAAAAAAAAAAAAAAAAGGCCAGAATGAGTTAAATATTATTAGTTTTTTTTCATTGTGAGTTTGTGCGTGCGTGTATACCCATAGGTATACCCCACTTCATGGAAATATGCTTCATGCCCATTCACTTTGTTGAAGACCTTCAGCTTGAACTAGGCTCATGACTTTATTTAGAGTTATTTTGTGCATTTGTTAGCAAGAAGAGTCCAAAGGTATCTGAAAAGCATAAGAATTTGTAAAGTTACTCTTATTAGAGGTTGCTTCATCTAGGGTGATGTTGCACAATTTTCCAAATTTTAAAATAGAGCCTAAATAGATTTTTATTTTCTAGTTGCAGATCAGTTTCATATCATTGCAATTAACTATCCCCCCCCTTCTCATTTTGCCTTTATATACAACTAAATTGTTGTTTTTCAATGGGTATTTTTCATTCCATTGACCTGACCCAACACCCACTCCTGAACTCACAGGAAAATAGAATAATAAACAAAAAAAAAAAATAAATAAGAAAACATACCCCGTAAAAGACAACTCTGGTTGTATATAAAAGCAAAATTGAAATAGGAAAAAACAGTCGTCTGTTGATCACACTAGCAATAAGTAACAACAAATACCAACAAATCTATTGAATCATCACATAGTTACCAAAATAATTATTTGGGGTCAATTTTGGGTCAATTCTGGGTCAAGTTAGCAAATTTTTCAGGCAATAACACCATAGTCATAGTATGACCACTTGTTGATTTGTCATGAAATGACCCTTATATAGAATTTATTATTCATTGTGGGCGCTTCATTGAGGTGTAATGGTTATCAAACTTGTCTCACCGATTATTACTACTGAATCCAATTCTCACTGGGTGTCAAATATGTATGGCCTGCTGCCAAAACTAACTTACACTTTGTAATATAACCAAAGTATATAATTTCAAAATCTACGGAAGCCCATAGGTATCAACCATATTAATACACCTCAACCTTTCGGAAAACCTGATCAAAATTTTCTCATTCATTACTTTGCAATGAGACAAATAAAATGGGTTTGGATAGACTCGATTATCTCATGCTGGAAAAAATCAACTTGGTCTATAACATTTTCGTCTGATGCCGTAAACGTAAAATTTATCTTTGGTACAAGCAGAGTTTTGTCAAAGTCCTTTTTTTTGTAGAAATCAATTTGGTATAGAGAGCGGCTCATATTAAATTAATTTTTCAATGACCTTAATCATTTCTTAGGGGTTTGGGTTCATGCCTCTAATTAGTCAACAACGTTTTTCTATTGAGCCTCTAAAACATTGTAGATGAAGTTGATTTTTGCAAGAGTAATATAGACAAGAGTGATGCATCCCAATAAAACATGGACAGTAACAGTTACATTTCCTCAGAATGAAAGTCAACATTTTTTATTCCTGTCAAGATAGAAGATGCAAAACTTGGCAAGGTAGACCACTACATCTACCTAGGACAACAAATCTCTATGAGACCCTCAAAAGAGGAGGAAATCAAGTGAAGAATCACTTTGGGATGGCAAGCCTTTGGCAGAGCAAGCTCAACTTCCAAGAAGCAGATTCCCAATGATCCTAAAAAGAAGAGTATACAACCAATGCATTCTCCCGATAGTCACTTATGGAGCTGAAACATGGAAACTAACCAAGAGACAGATCTGCAAACTGAGAAGCATGCAACGTACACATGAGAGATAACAAGACAGCACAGTATATAAAGAAGAAAACGGGTGTCCGTGACATCATAGAAACTATTAAAAAACTCAAATGGCAATGAGCAGGCCATGTTGCAAGAATGAAAGACAACCGATGGACATCACGTCTCACAACATGAATCCCCAGAGATCACATAAGAAACCGAGGTCGACAGAACACAAGATAGAGAGATGAACTAGACAGATTCAGGATATACTGGCTCTGCGATGCCCATGATAGAGAATTGTGGCAAATCCTGGGGAAGGTCTTTGTCCAATGACGGATGTTAAAAGACTGATGATGATGATGATGATAGAGCTTTTGGGTAAAGATAACTAGCACTGACCACTCATTCACACACTCAAACTAGATGTAACATCATTACATTACTAGCATTTCCTTCAATTTCCCAGGTTGCCAGAAGAGTGTAAGTCCAAGAGGTATGTTGAGATTTATCCTCCTTTACACTAATGTAAGAAAGAGTAATAATGAGAATCCCAGGTTCTGAAAACCGCTCAAGATGTACTATTGATCATAACATGCAAGAAAAAAGTAATTATTTCTGTTTGGCATTTACACAGATATTCCATGGAATAGGAATAGATCTAAAACAATAAGCTCTATTAACGATTCCATCTCTATTGATAGCTTAAAAGACTATAAGATCTGAGAAGAAAAAAAAAGTAGTATTTCTTTCAATTGTGCAAATATGAACGCCTCAGCCCAAAGAAAAACTTTTATTTGAAAACTTAGCACAACTGTATAAAAAGCCATGAATTTCCCTGCTACCTCAGAACTAGGAGTTGGAAGTGGGGACTTCAGTGGAGAGTCATTTTGTACCATTAGTGTGACACCATGGTTGGTGTGGGTTTTACAAGCATAGAATTGTTTACAGGATCTGAAATAATTATTACAGGATTTTTGCAAGAATCGTATAGAGAAGTGTAGAATTATATCTTTCCACAGACTCTAAAATCATTATTCAAACAATTCCTCAAAACCTCTTCCGCAGAGTGTATAAATATATGAGAGTTTGTTTGCTCAAAGTCAGTCATTACAGTTACTGAGCCCCAGTCATAAATGACAGCTGGTCACATTTTCCTATACGCCAAGGAACCAGCCTCAAGAGATATCTTGAGAGTCCATTCCCAAGAAAGTTCAAGATAACAACAAGAGAATTTAATCCGACAGCCACTCTTAACAAGTACTTCATTTAATGCACTTAGCTTCACCTGTGACAATTTTCACTACAAAATTTCATCATTTCCAGACGATTTTTCCAGATCAACTTTGTTCAATAGATAACCAGTTATTACGAACTTCAAAACAGGCGCCCAAAATCTTCATTCCATGTTATCTTCACACGTGACCTGTATTCCATTACTGGACAAGCCAGTAGCAGAGGTCATCTTAGGATCTAGAATTATACAATGTGGATCTGAAGGTCATCTTTGGATCTAATATTACACAATGTGGGCCAAGAGGTTAACTTAGAATCTAAAAGTACATAATTTTTATAAGCTTTTGAAAACACTGTAAAAACAGAATAGATAGAACTTGGCTCATTTTTAGATTTTTGTATTTTTGATCATTGTGTACGATATGATTAGACTATTTTCCTTGTCTAAAAGTCATTTCATTCCCATTTTAGCCGTGTACCTTCCAGCTTTTGTCAGGTGTCTTGGATAGCATGCTTGTATTGAACTAGATGCATCACAATCATTTTCAACTGTAAATGGGACACTGAACCAGTGAAAAAAAAAAAACAATAGATGTCTTATCTAAAGACAATAGATCCCTAATC
>OY735230.1:24128200-24413200 GCA_963457665.1 Thysanoteuthis rhombus | reverse complement strand
GTAGTTTTTAAGGGAAGTAAAAGTGAAATTTTTTTGAAAACATCACCAGGGCTTCTATGATATATTTGCTACCAATATGGCGATTTTCAAGGAAATATCATGAAAAGGAACCTAATCGATTTTCCAAGTATCACCAATCAAAACATGTGTGTTTCAAGTCAGGTTATTACTACTACAACACCATTTTGGGTCACTAACAATCAGTTGCTCTTCTATAGTTTCATACATGCTCTAATTACAATAATTAGTTATTTGTAAAATAGCAATAATCTTCTTGCTAATTACAGTATATAAAGATTTTGGTACCATTGGAAAGTTCTTGGGGAGCACTTTCACGGGATACCAAGTTTCACTAAGATAATTTTGAAAATTTTTGCTACATACATAGTCAAGTTACACTCTAGCTCACTCAATGTTGAAAAAACGGCGCACAAATAAACAGAAATAAGAGAATTGATGATAGAAAAACTGAAATAAATGCATGAATTATATTGTCATTGCTTTGAATAAATAAATTTTTCAGATTTGTGAGCCGTTTTTACCACTGAGTGAGCGAGGGTGTGAATCTACAATCGGGATCACTTTGCTTTCCCTATATTATACCAAATACTCTACCCAGTGTAAGGTCTATGAACAATTTCATGAGATTGTAGCTATGAAAAAAAATTACAATCTTAAAAAAATCTCGCGTACTTTCAAAGCGCCCAATTATGCAGACAAATGTGCTCATTCTTCTTCATCTTAAAGAAAGATTGTGTAGGCCAACATTAAGCATCGTTGCGTTCCTAACCGTTGAAACTAGATTATTCTAATGGAGCCGATTTTGACACTACACCGTCTTTATCAAGTACTATGATGTGTTTTCCTTTCGTGAATTCTCTTATTTTTTCTAATTTGTAAAAATTTCACACCCACGCAAACTTGATGCTGGAAATAGTACATAAATGAAATAAAAGAGGGAAGAATTCCTGAATAAGAGAAAAATGGAACATTACTTGAAAAAGGCGGTGAAACGTTAAAATCAGTTCCATTAAAATTATCCTATTTCGATAGTTACAAGCACCGAGATAGTCAGAATATCGTTTCTTTATCATTTGAAATTAGGAACTAAAAGAATATTTTTGTCCAGAGCAGGTTTACTATATACTACAGGAGCTCCTTCAGGTTCGTCACCAGTCAGCTGAAAAAAGTAACAAAATGCGAGTGACCTCAACTTTTCAACCTCCTGGTTGACTCAAGGACGACTGACCTCTATCGTAAACACACGGGGACTTTTTTAGCGTAACTAAGACTGAAGCAATTACAACTTATGAGCGATAAATCTACAAATGGTAGCAAGAGGTCATTACTAAGTCAACTGAGTCGGCCCAAATCCAAATTTAGGACCAAACCGGAAAACGATTTTAGGACAAAACTGGCGGAAGCAGATAGCTACTTCCGCCGAGGCACTTCAATACAAAACATACGAAATATACAGAATTACCAAAAGAAATGTATTCACATCGTAATATTTAACTTGAAAAAATACGAACATACATATGTTCATTATGATTATTATTATAGATATAAGTGTCAAGATTTTGTGTCAATTTAAACCCACCGGGTGACACCGGCCTAATTATTTTTCAAATCTCTACCCACTCAATAACACGACGAACGAAATAGGGTATGAACTGTTTCAGACCGATGTATTCAATTAAATTCAACCTTTCGGCGATGAAAACGAGAAATAACGTAGTAAAATAAATTCGAAATTTAAAGAAAATATCGATGTTCAAGTTTGATCAGTCCTGTGATTTTGCATTAGAAAAAAGTGTTGAACAAGTTTCATCAGAAATTTGTCAATTCATTTTGAAATGTAAATGACATTCATATCGATTGTTACAAAAGTATGAAAGTTAATATCCTCAACCAACCAAGCCAAATGTTGTTTGTAAAAAATGCATTAGCAAAAATATTTTGAATTTCATGCAATAAAATTCCACTTACGAATTACACGGAGGGGAACGAAATTTTATTGTATTGTATTGTTTTCACTCGAATCGTACCCATAGATTTTTCATGAAAGAGATGCTATCATTAGAATAATCTAACATTATCTATGTTTTCTAATTCCTAAAAAATACAAATATCTGTTCCACCTTTCAGCTTTAAAATGTTTTTAAGGGAAAATATCAATTGATACGCATTATTTTAGTTAGTTGGTTTCCTTACTAGTTGGTAAGTGAAAATATATGTACTTTATCGACCGCTAAAAAAAAAAAAAAAACAACCAAAAAAAATGCAAAGTGGTTGTGTAGTAGAAGTGTTGATTATTCACCAGACAAATTAGAATCAATATTTGATAAATCATACCCTAAACTGGCGTACAAAACATTTCACGTGTACTGAAGATCTATCTTGTCAGAAGCCCAAATGAATAAAAAAGTAAGTCCGATCAATTGAACACAAACAAGTATTTTTTTCTTGATAGGTTGGTTTTCATTTTATCAGTATTAATTTTATTTATGTTATATATTGAGTCTTTACAAATCTGTGCAGCTAGAAGTGTCATCAGGGTGATCTTTGATCATCAAGAAGTTAATTATACTATTCAAAATAAAATTTCGAAAAGTGATCCCTTCGAGTAAATAATAAATCCTAGTAGTCTCTCCCCCCAACCCCAGTTAATGCATAACAACAGTCTTGAAACAAACAACAACAACAAAAAAAACCCAGAATATTACATTCAGCGAGGACATACGCACGGTAAAGTTTTGAAGAATAAAGATATTTAAAACACTGAAATTTTAGTCGTATATACTTCAAATCAAAGCAAATGTGAAGTTCAAAAAACAATGACAAATGCCTTGTCTATACTTCAGGAAGAAAATATTGGAATGCATTAAAACTATCTTTTCTCCTTCACCAACCTATAAAAATTGCTCATTTTTCTTTTTCATAGAACTTTAAAAGCATGTATTATCGAATTACGTGCATTAAAATAGGGAAAATATCCATTTGGAAATAAAAAGCGATGTATAATTTTTTCTTCCTGGGCAAGAAAAGAACAAACGAAGGGAAAAAGAAGGAATGGTTATTTCCTTACTGAACTGAAGCACTAGGAATTAGAAGCCACAGATAATCATACTAATTTCGAAGAGGAATACCTTGAATAGTGCGGATTTTCATGGAGTACTGTTCAGGTATCGCTATACAAATTAATATAATTGATGTATAAGGTGAAAAAAAACAACAAATCATAAGTCCTTGAGCAGTGCAGTTTCGAACTAGACAGAAGATATCGGGATTAAATAACCGCACTAACCGAGGTATACCTGTACAGAAATTTGTTTCAGATCACGAACTCTCAGAGAAGGAATTGAACATCTCCAAAAAAAAAGTTCTTATAATCACATGAAAAACGAGGTTCTGTCCTTTTTCTCAAGACTTGCACAGAATATATATGAGATCAGAACTTGTGATAAATGCATTAAAGCAACTCATTTGCTTACCTTATTTTTTTTTCACAAAGAAAAAAGGGAACAAGACAAGAAAATCATAAGAATCAACAATAATGATCATGAAAAAGCTTTTTTCACGCCCTGTTGTTCTGCCTACCCTTATAATCCAAAAACTGCAGAATAGTAGCAAAAAGATCCACTCACTTGCCCAAGGCGTTAGTTTCTCCTCAGATCCCATGCCTCTTTTTTTTTGTTTTCCCTAAATGCTTTCTTTTTTTTTAAAGTTTTATTCCGTGTATAGGTAATTTATTTTTTATTTTCCTTTTGAGAAAAGAGTCTTCCAGCACTCAGCTATCCATGTGTGCTGGCGAGTTACTAATCGTAAAGGGAGCATAAAACAGGTAGCGCCACCATGTGCTTTCGAAAAGCGATACAATCAGGAGTAGGTAACTCTCATTCATGTAGCCAGGGTTGCCAAAGATTTTAACAAATGTACCAAAAGCTTTGTCCTAAACCTACTGAATCTTCAAGAAAAGTACCAAATAATATACTTTCCAACTAAAATACTAGAAAAAAAATGCACCATTTTCATACTTCTTTTCTCTCAAAACGATTCTAACCAACCGATTTCGTACCAGGCCACCAATACTGCCAGCTCTGCATGCAGCTCTGACTGTTTGGTGCATTCAACCTTAACCTTCATTAAATGTAGTCCACCAATTCTCAATGTGAGCCATAAGGCCGCCCGAAGTGCACTGGAATATTTCAAGGGGGCCACTGACCGTAATGATAATAATTCAATATCTCTCTATTTTTTCATCTTATATTCCTCTTTGACAGGGGGCTCAGCAACCTGAAAACACCCCTTTGGATGAAAAAGGAGTCGACAATAGCTGATGTACAATGAGATTTTTTTCCATCTTATATCTTTGAATCGATCAATTACTTAAAAAAAACCTTCTCCTGCATTCTCCAAAAAAAAAGTGAACTTTTAACTTTAACTCTTTTGGTGTAAACACATTTTATGCAGGAAACACACGTACAAAAAAAAAAATTCGATACAAGTTGAGCAGTGTTGTCCCTACAGAAAAACTATGCGCTCTCCCTACAGTGATAGTAAGGTAAAGCGTATTGTGTCATCTCTTCAGAGATAACGCCAAAAGGAGTATGGAGGCCAGCACTGGCATTTTCCGCCAGATAAACATCTAAAATGGACTTTAAAAAAGTATCTAGATTCTGGGCAATGTTATTAACAAAACTCAAAATAAGGCTCCAAAAAGACCCAAAAAGCATTTTTTCCAAAAATTTTTTTTTTTAAATTTAACTTTTATTGAAGGGGTCTGTTACCAGTAAAGGACTGATGCCAATCATCATCAGTCTTTTAACGTCTGTCAGTGGACATAGACCTTCCCCAGGATTCGCCACAATTCTCCATCATGGGTGTCGCGGAGCCAGTATTTCCTAAATCTATCTAATTCATCTCTCCATCTTGTGTTTTGTCTGCTTCAGTTTATCATGTGATCTCTGGGGATCCATGTTGTGAGTCGTGATGTCCATCGGTTGTCTGTCATTCTCGCAACATAACCAGCCCATTGCCATTTGAGTTTTTTAATACTTTCTATGATGTCACGGACTCCCGTTTTCTTCCTTATAGACTGTGCTGTCTTGTGATCTCTCCATGTAAGGTTGAGCATGATTCTCTCGTGCGCACGTTGCATACTTCTCAGTTTGTAGGTCTGTCTCTTGGCTAGCTTCCATGTTTCAGCACCATAAATGACCATCAGGAGAATGCATTGGTTGTATACTCTTCTTTTTAGGATTATTGGGATCATCTGGTTTTTGAAAGTTGAGCTTGCCCTGCCAAAGACTTGCCATCCCAAAATGATTTCCTTGCAATAATTCTGTCTGATTCTATAACCATATGGACACATAGCGTAGTGCTTAGAGAATCAGACAGAATTACTGCAAGTAATCTGATGGTTCTTGGTTCAATCCCAGTGTTGATAATTCGAAAATACTACTACTGCTAAGAGGGGAGTGCAGTCTATATACCCCCGTCGGTTAAATCCGTTTCAGTCCGTTACTGAACGGTTAAATCCGGTTCAGTCCGTTACTTTCTCCACACCTACCAGATGATACCCTATGAAGGCCGTAGAGAGCAACGTCCGAAACGTCGTATGAAAAACAACCAAGATGAGGATAGTCTGAATGATAATAGAAATAAGGGATGATGTTATCAGTATGGAATGTGATTTACAGTTGTGGAAGAAAAAAAAATAGATACAGACAATGTCAACAATAGCAGGAAAATTCTAAATTTCTCTCAAAAACATTCCTGAAAATGACAACCAATGATCGAAAGATCTCTAATTCACAATTTCAGAACTTTGGAAAGTTTTATATAGTTCTGATCCTGCTTTGAAACAGTTTGCCAGCAAACGAGAAAAAACTAACAAAAGAAAATTAAATAGACAAAATTTACCAGTTATTTTTAATAGTATATACACACACACACATATATATATATATGCTCCTCTATTCAGGATTGAGCACTCTTTAAGTGAGGTAACTCATCCACTGTAAGCTTATGCAATGCTCTTCTATAGGAATTGAACACTCTGGTGGATGAGGGATTTCTGTGTAATTTAAATATATTGCTTAAATTCAGCCTTACTGACTGTCCAGTTCCGTAGTCCAGTTTGGTAGGATATCGGCCTGCAGGTCTGAAGTGAAGGTTTCAATTCTGCCTCACGGTACTGGATGGTATTGGAATGTCTATAGCGACACTGAAGAGATGTAATACATCGAAACAGCTGTCTGTGGATGACACAATATATATATATATATATATATATATATATATCACAGCCTCACATAAATGACTCACTGAAGCTTGCTCAAATACCAAAACTAATAATCAAAAAATTATCTGAAATTACAAAAAAAAAAAAATAGATCTTTTATCTGAAATTAGCTTTAAAAAAAATATCTACACAAGATTTGAGCATTGTTGGTCCAAAATGACCACAGAGACCCCAAAAAATCATTTTTTGAAAAAAACAAAAAAGTAGTTTTCAGATGGTGCCTAGTAGTGTACTCCTGCAAAATTTCAAGGTTGTAGCCCTGAAAATGGGACCAGGAGCACCCAGAGATGCAGATAGACACACAGATATACAGATAAGCAAAGAGAGAAGAATCTGTTGTCCTTCCAACCAGTCACTGATATGGTAGCCACTTCAACGTTGTCTGCAGCTGCCCCATTTTCTATATTCATTTATATCATTTATATTGTCTGAATTGAGTGATATATTAACCGTGTAGCAACGGGAGGTCATTTCAAATAAGTTTCTATATAATATAAGACAATTTATAATTCATGTTAATTATCATTATAATTGACACTCCCTTATTCAGGGTTGAGCACTCTTTAGGAAGGGTAACTTGTATTTTGTCCATTATAAGCTATAAGCAATGCTCTTCTAACTCTGGAATGGAGCACTCTGGTGGATGAGGAATTGTGCATAAGTAAATATATTGCTTAAATTTGGTCCTACTGACCATCCAGTTCTGCATAGGTCAGGGGTAAAATGCCAGCCTCTGGGTCTGAAGCGAAGGTTTCGGTCCTACCATGTGGTACTGGATGGGATATTGGATAGTCTATAGCCATAATGAAGAATTGCGATACAATGAAACATCTGTCTGTGAATGACAAAATCATTAATTATTATTATATGTACATATGTATGCAAATTTATTGATACATGCATACTTGTGTAAGAATACATATCATCAGCAGCAGCTTTTTAACATCCATCGTTGGATATAGACCTTCTTCAAAATTCACCAGATCTCACTATCCCTGGTGTCATGGCATCAATGTCATCTGAACCTATCTAAATGATCACACTATCTAAAAATTTCGGGGATGTTAAGTTGCACAATGTTTCCAGCAGACCATTTCATACCAGTATCAAAATCAAGTAAGAACCTAATTTTTAATCTATCTTCTTTTTTCTATGAATTTTTTTTGAATCAGATTTGAAAAAAAAAAATATTTGTATTTCATTTTCAGAGGAAGAGTTCAATTCCTGGAAGTGTGGTGTACTAATCCATTATGTCTCATTCAAAATATTCCTAATCTGTCCAGGGAACTTTATTCCATTTCTAAAATGTGATTTTCAGGAAACATAATAACAAAAAAGGGTCAAGGGTCAACTTCGAGTGGCAGGGTCACTGAAAGGTTAAACAGATTTGTAAATTAGGAAGTTTCCAATCATTCTGTTTATCAATGGAAAAGTTTAGTCTCTCACCAGGAAGTTGAAGATCTGTAACACACGCATATATAGATATATATACTTACTGAACACTGCCTTATCAGGCGGTATTCAGCAAGTCCCAACAGAAGGTGACATAACAAAAAAATCCCAACATTGCTTGTTTCCTCCCACTCCTCCCATATATGTCTGAACTTACGCATCTATGGTCTGACTTCTAAGCTTGTTTATCAGTTTATTGAAGACTTAGTAATATTTGATCTGTTTAACATTAATCATTGACCTTTAATTGTTCCAGTGCAATCTAAGGCGAGATATATACTTTGTAGCTTGTCAAACAATTAGCTGACTGCACCCTATTGGTAAGCAGAGGTCACCAACCCTTCCCTATAGGGAGGAATAAAACAGTATATATTTGATGAGTTATTAAAGAGAGAGAATGAGAGTTTTGTGATAAAGTGACCTGCTGGACTCTGTTTGTGGGTAAAGTAGATAAAGTTTCCAATGGAGCTGACCATTTTTAAGCTGAAGTTCTTGATATTACCCTTTGTCGCAACATACTTTTTGGGGCTTGCAAAATGTGAGAGGTAAGAAGTTTTTTGGGTATTTTTAGGGTTTGATTTTGTGTTGTTTTGTTTTCTATGCTTTGATTTCTCTGTAGAAGGTAGACAGTGTGAGGTAGGTAGATATGAAAAGACAGATAGGTAGATTGATATAAAAAGATAGATATGAAATGACATTGATAGATAGATAAGAAAAGATAGATAGATATGAAAACATAGATAGATATGAACAGATAGATATGTAAAGATAGATAGGTATGAACAGATAGATATGTAAAGATAGATAGGTATGAAAATATAGATATGTAAAGATGAGACAGATAGATAGATAGGTATGAAAAGATAGATATGAACAGATAGATAGGTATGAATAGATAGATATGAAAAGATAAGACAGATAGATAGATAGGTATGAACAGATAGATAGATATGTAAAGATAGATATGAAAATATAGATATGTAAAGATAAGACAGATAGATAGATATGAAAAGATAGATATGAACAGATAGATAGGTATGAATAGATAGATAGATATGAAAAGATAGACATGAAAATATAGATATGAAAAGATAAGACAGATAGATAGATAGGTATGAACAGATAGATAGATATGTAAAGATAAGACAGATAGATAGATAGGTATGAAAAGATAGATATGAACAGATAGATAGGTATAAACAAATAGATAGATATGAAAAGATAAGACAGATAGATAGGTATGAACAGATAGATAGATATGTAAAGATAAGACAGATAGATAGATAGGTATGAAAAGATAGATATGAACAGATAGATAGGTATAAACAAAGATATGAACAGATAGATAGGTATAAACAAATAGATAGATATGAAAAGATAAGACAGATAGATAGGTATGAACAGATAGATAGATATGTAAAGATAAGACAAATAGATAGGTATGAACAGATAGATACATATGTAAAGATAGATATGAAAAGATTGGTATAAAAAGATAGATTGATCTGAAAAGATAGATAGATAGATATGAATAGATAGACAGACTGAAGGAGATAGTTATAAATAGAAACTGAATGACTGTAAGATTTGAAGTTGCTAAAAAAAATAAATAAATCAAATATACAAATGATTATAGAGAACTAAACATACTTAACAAATACATGTCGACAAAGCTGAAGGAGACTAAAATCATAACACTGCATCTATGATTATATATTGAATAATCATGGCCATCAAAGATAGTGAAGGATTTTCCTCTTTATATATGTGTTTGTGAATTTGTTTATGTGTTGGCACATGTGTGCATGTGTTCCAGCACTCTTGGCCATACAATTTTGTCTACAAGCTTAAAAATTGGCATTAGTACTATTCTAGAACCCTTCAAAAAATATTATTTTTTGATGTTTGGAAAAAATTTTTTTAAACTTTTCGGGGTCTATTTCGACAAGTATAGTTTATCAATGACATCCAGATTCTCCAGAGTCCAGATATTTCTAGATGTTTTTTTAACTCTATTTCAGATATTTTCCAGTGGAAAACGCCAGTGATCACATAAAGAGAACTGATCATGGCCATATTTATTCTTTGAAAGAATTTTTAAATGACTTCAAATTTTTATGTTATGGTTGTTCAATTATTGACTGCAATGGCAAGTTTATACAGCTTTTCAAAACTCTTTCTATTTACAATATTGTATATACAGACACAAGGTCTGTCTGGAGAGTATCAAGCGATTTTGAATACTGTTAGAAAAGGCCAACCAAAAATAGGTTTCTTCAGTTTTCAAGTTAGTCAAGCTGGCTGGTTATGTGTTTTTCATGGATACAAGCCATATGAGTAAGAGGGCTGAAAATTTAATCATTTACTCCTGATTACGTCTTGAAAAATCATCTATTTTGTTTTTTGAAAATCCATCCCCAAAATATTTTTTTTTTAGTGTGGCTCAGTTTATAATCAAAGTTTATGCTAAATTGGTTTTTTAGTTTGTGTCTGGCATACCATGAAAATATCTTTTCTAATTACCACCAAATTTTTGGATGGCTCAAAGTTCTAATTGATTGAAAGCGCCCAATATTGAAAGATAAAATTTTTTCTTCCAGGAGGTCTACACAGCTGCATTCCAAGGGTTGGTATCACCCAGCATGATAACAGTGTTGCCAAGACTAAAATTTTATTGTGCTAAATTGAACTAAAGAAAGTCAAGAAATGTCAAACAAAAAAAACATTGTTGGTATTTTTGATGCCATTTTTAATTGGTGAAAATGGCTAGAAAATAGCTAAAGCTTGGCTAAGTTCCCGGAAAAATAGCATTAAAAGTAGCGGTAAATGTTGAATTTTTGCATTATTATATAAATATAAATATTATGGTGTCACCCCTCTGATGGTGTCATCCCTAAGTACGCCAGTGGACCTGCATGCTGCTAACAAACAAATCTTAACCATAATCTTTTATGATGAATAGAATATTACTGATATTTTTAAATTTTGATTTTTTGCAAGGATGCTGCCTGAGAAAAAGTGTTATGATGGCTACAAATGCCGTACCTGGTTTGGTTACCCAGTATTCCTGACTGCGTAAGTAAAACTAAGGCTTTTTTTTCCATTGTTTTTATCCTTTGTCTCGTACTCAAGGTGTTTTGGGGAGTAAGAGATGGAATTTGCTTCGTTTCGGCTGTTCATTTTTATTCTTCTTTAATATATTTGTGCAATTGATCATTATCCTTTTCTGGCCCCTTGTTGGGCCCCTTGGAGTTTCACCAGAGCCCTGTTAAGCAAACATTTCATGAACATGTCCCCTACTCAATCTGTTGCCAACCTCCAGGATGACGGTTTGGACATCCCTGTTGGAATTCAGAGCTGTCCATCTCCTAGACTGATTGCCAACCAAGGCCAACCTGCTATCTATCCATAACTTAGGGGAACAATAGATGGATTCATGCCTTTCCCCAAGGCATAAGTGCAAAGTGAACACAAAGTGTCTCAACGGGAGTTTGAACTCTGCTCACCTATTCCATTTTCTATGATGCCATCCACACCTCCATATATATATATATATATATATATATATATGTATATATATATAAACAGTCCCTTATTCAGGGTTGAGCACTCTTTAAGTGAGGTAACCCGTTCATTATAAGCTTATACAATGCTCTTCCAACTAAAGAATAGAGCACTCTGGTGGATGAAGAATTATGTGTAAGTGAATATATCGCTTAAATTCAGCCTTACTAATTGTCCAGTTCTGCGTAGGGCAGAGATAAGATGCCAGCCTCTGGGTCTGAAGCAAAGGTTTCTGTCCTACCTCATGGTACTGGATAGGATAATGGATAGTCTATAGCCACACTGATGAGTTGTAATACAATGAAACAGCTGACCGTGGATGACACAATTATTTAATCATTATTATATATATATATATATATATATACCTATAAATTAAAGACCGAACAGGAATATATGTCAATGAGAGAATTCATTTTTTATTCTTCCATATTATTATGTTGAGTGGATAGCAGACTAGTTTTGACTTGTTTGTCATTCTCAGAGCATAATCAAGAAGTAATGTAGAATTATCTGTGTAGCCATTGATGTATGAGTTGAGTGGGTGCTGTAAGGTCTGTTATCTACTGCTCTCTACCCACTGGCTAACCCAAGAAAGGGTTAGAACTCAGGTAAGAATGGTTATTTGATATAGCATTTTATGCAGATCAGGAATTCTCAGTGCCATGTTAGGTGGTTGGTATGCGTGTGTGTGCATACGTGTATGTGTGTGTGTGTGAGTGTGTGTGTGCGTGTGTGCCTATGTGTGTGTGTGCGCATTTGGCATCTGTTCATGTATGTGTTTGGAGTGTAAGTGAAAGTGGAATATATGTGTGTGAGCATGTGCGAGTGTATGTGCTTGTGTACTCATGACAGCAGCAGTAATTAAACCTTCCCCAGATTGTTCCCATTTATGAATGACTTTTTGGAATTTGTGTATAAGAAACACAGATAAGGTTATTTCATAGAGTCCTATATGTGTGTGTATATGTGTATATGTGTGTGCATATGTGTGTGTGTGTGAATCTGTGTATTTGGGTGAGTAGGTATGTGAGTGGATTACTTTGTGTGTAAGTGTGCACAAGGGAAAATGACAATAGTAGTTTTTGTACTCAAATTGGGTTACTTAACCGGCCATTTTTTTGATGATCTATGGTGATCTTATAAAAAAATACCACTTGGAATCACTAATAAAATTCAAAAACCATAGATAAAAAATAGCCAAGTTCCATGCATTTTAAAATGCATAGGTTTGACTGGTCATGAACAATATTTTGATGCCTATATAATTTTTATCGTCAAAATTCTTTGTTGCAGTATGGATTATCCTTTGTTTTCATGGTCCAACATGTTCTTTTTCGAATTGTTGGGTGGAATAGGGTATTGATTGGATGGTTTAATTTACTTTTGAGCCCTTTTGATGCTGGGTTTGTTGAATTTGTACTCCATTTTTTCTATGATAATAAATTTAGCATGTCAGTTGAAATCAAGTGTTGTTTAATCAGTAATAGCTTGTCATGGGTTAATGTTCTTATTCTATGTCTATAATTGTTGAGTCTAATGTTAAATTGTGATTTGGCCTTCCCTTGTACATTGCAGAGAGTGCATCCTAGGAGATTCCATGAAATTTCCACTTTTGCAGTTCAAATTGTGGTAAATCTAGTGAATAACCCTGTGAATAGTAGGTGGTCACAACATAAATTGCTCTTCCCATTGCAAGGTTGACAAAATTTGATTGTTTTTATGATAGTTATCTTTTGTATAATTCTGTTATTGATTATGGTGCTGCTATGCATCATGTCTTTGAGATTTTAAGGACGACAGTAGGAGACTAAATCTAGTTTTGGTTCAAGTTTAGGGATATCCCAGCTGTACTTAATTATTTGTGTCAATGGCGGGGGGATGATTGTTCTTGAATGTCATTATAAGAGGTATAAGATTCGATCTATCCTTGTTAGTTGGTTTTAAGGTATCATCTCTAGGGATATTGATCACTCAGTTAATTTGATCTTTCACCAAATTATGTTGGTAGCAAAATGTTGTGAAATGTTGTCTGGATTTGTTGCTATTTCTACTTAATTCTCCATTGTTTGAGCAAATCCTTCTGAGTCTGAGAGCTTGTGAGTAATGGTGGTTTTCTTCGAGATGTTTTGGATGTGTGGATCTGAAATGGAGATATCTGTGGATGTCAGTAAGTTTAGTGTATAGAGTAATTTGTGATTTTTTTATTATAATCTACATAAATAAGGGTGCCTAAAAATGCTATTGATTGCATCAAAGCTTCATGGTCAAATTTGATAGAAGCATGTTCACTCAGTATATATTAGGAATGTTGTCAATGTATCTGGCATAAAAGAGACAGTCATTAATAAATTATGGATAGATATGTTTCCTCAAATCTCTCCATAAAAATATTAACATGGTGCTGTGACAGTGCCTATGGCACAGCCCTTGATTTGGAGAAATTGTCCTTCATTGAACTTTTGATGGCAAGTCATTTTAATGTTTTGAATTTTGTTATGGAGATCAGTTGTACCTGTTATGTTATAAGATTATAAGACTTTACATTCTCATTTAAGGGCTGTATGTAGTGGTCACCAACTTTGGATGATTAGGAGGTGAGGCAGTTAGTTGATGTGATTACTGATCTTTCCAGATTGTTTTTCTTATGCATTTCAGGTAGAAGGTAGAACCATGCAGGTTCGCATATGAAGTAAATTTTGACATTTTTAGTTTTACACCAGAAAACTTTAGAGTTTGTAAATCCAATGTATTTACTGTTTCCCCCTGCAGATACTAAGTCTATTAATTTATTCAGTTCTTCAATAAGATCTTCATATGGAACCTTTGTATAAAAAGTACTAAAATTGTAGGATGAAATAGATTTAGCCCCTTTACAGGTATTTATAATATCCAATTTTTCTTTATCAGGCATAGGATTGTTTACAACCAAGAAAGATTTAAATTACTGTAAAATTTAGTTTTGATATGGATTTCATATATTTAATTGTACATTAATTCAAAAACTTTAGAAACAGCTTTGTGAAGCAGTTAGATGCTACAAACTTTAGACGATACAATAATTGGACTTCTGTGCATTTTAGGAATCCAGTACATAATTGATAATTTTTATATATTTTCATCTGTGTTGAGTCCTATTTTCTTACATGATACAATGTTGTTGAATATAATATTATCAGGTTCGCAAGTAGATACTTTATACATGGATGATTTTTTCACTTTTTTTCTGGAGGGTGGGGCTGGCCTATGAGAAGGGGGTACAGATGGAGAAAAATGTTTGGGAGATCTTAGAGGTAACTGAACTGAATGTAGCTGGGAGTTTTGAATTTCCTATCATTTCAAGACCCGAATTCCTTGCATTTTAGCAGTCTAAGATGATGAAATATCATTTTCAGTAGTCTGATACGTGCATTAAAGTATATATATATAAGCGGTTTCCGGGCAAAATCTCTGAAATTCTGTAATTTTGGTGTATTACATGCGAATGCCTGATAAATGCATGATTAATTTCAAAATGTTATAATCTTTCCTTCATATTTTGTTTTGCTCTTATTTCCTTTCTTTTTTATCTGTAAAAAGTTTGAAGGAGCTGGGGCCCTGAAATTCCCACTCATTACAACTCAGGACATATATATATATATGTGTGTGTGTGTATATATATATACATATATATATATATATATATATATATATATATATATATATATATATATATATATATATATATATATATATGGTGGTCCTGATTATCTTCAGTTTTCCACAGTTTTAGTCACCAGCAGTCAACCTCAGAAATGAACGATTCATAAGTTTTACTTTGTAATTATTCTAAAGCGTGAGAGATTGGATACTGGCAATTCGGATATGCTAAAGAGAAGCTGTTTGGTTTTTCCTTTAAGTGAAAAGATGAAAGTTGATAATAACTTAATAAGGAAAGAGAAATAATCCTCTGACAAGATTTGAACTTGTATCCATACTGCTTACTCCATGGTTGTAGAATGGAAAAACAACCAGAGCATTGTGACAAGAGGCAGCCATAATGTAATGGAAAAAAAACAGGTCTGATTAGTCATTCAATAGAAACCATTGTTTACACTAGATTGATTCCTGATTAGTGCTCGGCATTAGTCAAATTTGCTTTTTGAAAAATCAGACTTTTTTTAGTGATCACTACCCAACCAAAGGCAAGAGAAGGAACTTATTTATCGATCACCCATTTTCCCAAATTTTTTGAATGATCACCCCCCCCAACATGGCATGCTGCCAAAAGACAAAAAAAGGCTGATGGAAACAACTTCAAACTCAATACTGCACTACCTTGTGTGCTCAAAAAAAAGCTTCATACAACAGATATTTGCTGAGTAATTATGGTGTACACACACACACACATACATACAGATTTCTTCAATTGTAACGCTGAGGATGAAAATGAAATAAGAATATCTTGGCCTACTTTTGTATTTCAATTCATTGTTTGGACACAAAATTTGTGTATTTATATGGCATGATGAGGATTGGTCTGTGATCAATATGTTTATAGCTGAAAGAATGTTACTGATAAGATAGTATATCTGTGTTTGATGCTATTGGTTTTATGGTTTTTAAATTGAGTGAGGAAGAATAGTAATTGCTGTTGGTTTCTGGGGCAAAGAGATTATGTAGTTGTGGAGGACAAAGGACTCTGTCTCAACGTATTTGATTTTCAAGGCCACATGCCAACCTCACTGGAAATGTTGAAGGAGGAAGGGAGACGGTAGTTGCCATGACAGAATGAAGGATGTGCGTGCCAAGTATGAGTGTGGACGAGGAAATCAAACAGAGAATGAATAACTGTAATGAAGACACATATGAGTATTTAGACAAACATATAAAATGTACAATTGATGAAGAGACATTTATAACAAAACAAGGCTGGAAAGAAATATATGTAAGGTTCCATGATAGAAGGAGTAATGTAAATTTGTAGGTAAGTAAAATAAGAAGATAGTGAAAGGTAGGAGTTTTGTGCCAAGTAGTAGTAGCAGTAGCTGTACATTAATGAAACAGAAATGACTGAAATGCTTTGAATCTATACGGCTCGGAGAGGACCAAGGAATGGTTATGGAGACAGGGTATCAGTGGTATGTTTAACTGCCAAGTTTTGGGTGATGTATTTGAGATCTTGCATGAGAAACTGGGAGGCCATTCTCAGACACTGAAAAACACACGACAGATAGACTATTCAAGTCACAGAAAATACACTGAATCCAACCCATGTGTACTCTCTGAAGTAAGGAGAATTAGAAGACAAATAATCATATTGTTGTGTAGAAAAGGCATTGAGGTTACCCTGTCAGAAGAGACACAGCAGGAGGTGGCCCAGTTAGTGGTGGCACAGTGGAAGCTTGCCCTGTTGAAAGAGGAAGGTTAGTAACCAGGGACAGTGCAAAGTCACATTCCTGGAATAACTGTGCACATGCAGTGTGTCATCACTGTAGCATGTTTCTAATTGGAAGAATGAGACTTGTTGCAGCCATCCCTTACAATAATGCAGCCTCTCCAATAACATAAACCAATGGCCAAATCCCAATGCTTCTAAATTCTGTCTGCCCATTTGTAGGGTCAACCTGACAATTTATATTTACCTCACAATGACTTGTTTATGTTGAAAAATATTGTTGCATGGTCTGTGTTTAGCTTGCCCATGGTGTTTGTCTAGCCAGAGCATGGTTTTCTGATATGGCTGATAGCTAAGGGACAATTGCAAAAACTCGTTGCAACCATCTTACACTCTATCAGTCTTGACAGAACATTTATGGCTAGCTAGACACACTGACTTTGACACATGCTAACCATGTCCCTTTGAAGTCAATAAAACAATGGTTCACACTGTTATGATTAATTCATGCAAATGGTCGGGGTAGTATAACAAAAATACAGCTAATGAAAAAAATTACATAGCTCCAAAACATGTTTCTTTTGTTTTTAACTTTGGACAGTTCTTTCATTCTTGTAACTCAGCAAAAAAAACAACTTATTTACAAACAAGAAAAATTGATAAAAAGTTGAGTCAACAAAAAATCCATCATGTTTTATGAAACTTGCTTGAAATAAAAATTGCTGCCAAAATATAAATAATTCAATATACATATATATATATATATATATATATATATATATATATATGCAGTACCAGGCGTTGAATGTGTCTTCTGTCTTCCTGGTGAGAAAGAGGGTTTAACTGTGCATGAGCAGTACAAGTGTCTAGCATAATCACTCTAGCATATTTCTAATTGGAGTTATAAGACCTGTTGCAACCGTCCACAGTCTCCCCTGAAACATGAACAAATCAATATACTTCTAAAGCGGATTTTACTTCATGTTTAGTAACCAACATAGAATTCTCAAAATATAGAATGTAAAATATAAATAATAATATGAAAAGTAAACAAAGAAAAGTAAGGAACAAAAACGTTCATAACTTATACAAATTAATCCGCTTCAAAAACTGGATCAGTTTTAAGTTTAATCAATATAAATCCACTAATCCTTATCAGAAGACAATTCAACCATGACATTAAAACAAACAATGGCCGAATAAACAGACTACTATGGCTTCTGCTGTATTCAAAAGTGGCCAGTTTGAAAAAATAGTAATTTCCTGGTAATTCCAGTTTTCTGGAAGCCAGATGAATGGTCCTGTACTATGTTAGCTTTTTTCTCTTGGAAAATCTTTGATGAATAAATTCATTCTTTTCCTTCTTTTCAGATATCGTTTTCCAGATGAATGTGGATGCTGTGAAGGGTACATAATGGAAAACTACCGGTGTGTAGGTTCGTATTGAAGTCAGTTTTATCTAATTTGTCAATACCTCTTTAATCTGGCAACTTTATGAACTGGCCATTGCCGGACCACAGTAATGAGTTCAATGACCCAAACGACCCATGGAATGATAATGACTCATCTCAAAAGTATCTTAGTGCACAAGCTGTAGTACGGATCGGCCAAAGTGTTGTGGTAACATGTAATAGAAGAATAACAGTGAAAAGGCTTCATCTAATAAACAATAATAAGATGAGGTAAAACTAGTAATAATACAAAATCAAAGATAAAAATGCTTCATCTAAAGGGAAACAATAATAAAATGGTTAAAATAGTAATATAACAAAACTAGAAATAAAATGATAATTATGAAAATGTTTCATCTACATAACAATAAGAAATACGTTTTCTTTTTTAAATGATCTCTTAATAAAGATTTTCTTTTCATTCTCTCGTTTTATTATTTACCACATTTTAGTTTAGTGTGGGTGAATCTTTGGGTAACACCTAGTTTCGAACTCCATTCATGTTCAATATTGTGTTGGAATGGGTGAGAGGTTCCTCTTAGGAATATGATATGTGAGTGGGTGGGTTCCATGTCACTGGATATCTTTTTTACCTTCTCACTGTCTGAAAAGAATTGGCGTCATCAAGTGAAAAGCCCCATTTTGATTTACGGGCAAGGGGGTTGTTATTGGTTCTGTCAGTTTTTCTGTCAATTAAATGTAGAGTGATTTGTGTGTCTGAGCAGTTAGTGTATATTTATGTTACATACTTTTCTTAAACAGTTATAATCATATCACTGTCTCAAAGTTCTTTTATTTGATCAATGATATAATCAAAAATAGTGAAGTTGGTATGATTGAAAATCATCAGTGCCTTGGATTTGTTTATAGACCAATTTTGTACAATATTTTGATGGCTTATCCATTATTTTAGAATTTTGATTATTTTAGATTCTATATATATAGTCTAAAAAGTTTTACAGCTTTAAACACCAAAGATGTAATAATATTTTCATAAACATTTTTTCAGTCTATTATTTCCAAATATCTATTAAGGCAATTAATGTAAGATTTTCAAAGAGTTTTTTTTCACACAGAATTAGCTGTTACAGAACTATATGTGAATTTTTATGGTGAGTTATATGGTATACCATATAACTGTTTTGAGGATTTCAAAACAATACATATACAGATAGATATTTCATATATATATATATATATATATATATATATATATATATATATATATATGTATTTATGTATGTATGTATATATATGTGTGTGTGTGTGTGTGTGTGTGTGTGTGTGTATTATTTCAAGAATTTAAAAACAATATTTATACATATCTTTTTTCAAGGATTTAAAAACAATATATATATATATATATATATATATATATATATATATATATATATATATATATATCAATTTTTCTTGTTTGTGAAAAAGTTTTCTTTTCACTGAGTTGCAAGAATGAAGGTTTGTACTAGTTCTTCAAACACTTTCATTACTATGGACATTGGACTTTGAAATCCTTAAAAATACTTCCTGAAAATGACTGATGATGGTAGAAAGCGCTTGGAGAACTATAGTAAGAACTTTGGACAGTTCCTTTATTCTCGTAACAAAGCAAAAAACAACTTATTTACAAACAAGAAAAATTAATAAATAAGTTGAGTCAACAAAAAATCCATCATGTTTTATGAAACTTGCTTGAAATTAAAATTGCTGCCAAAATATAAATAATTCAATATATATATATATATATATATATATATATATATATATATATATATATATATATATATATATATATATATATTATATGAATTCATGTTTTTTTTTTTCATTTGCAGATATTAATGAATGTGAAAAGAATATAAATCCCTGTGACCAAATCTGCTTGAACACAGAGGGCAGCTATAAGTGCCAATGCAGAAAAGGTTTTGTATATAACAAGAATAGAGGCAAATGTGTTTGTAAGTTATTTTACATTATAAAATGTCTTTTATCTGTCTTCAGTGAGTCACACTGATAATATTCAGTAGTTAGGATTTGAATTTGTTTATACATTCTACCTTTGCTTGGAGAAGTATGAATGGATGATATTAGCAGTGGTGGGAGTATGTGGTGGTTACAGTTTATTCAAACTTATCAATTTCAGTATAGCTTATATAACCACAAAAAGGCCCCGGAATCAGCCATAGTTTAAAGAGATTATCCACAGGGACTTAAAGTGCTCATAGTTCTCAGCTGTACTTTTAATCAGAATTTGCGGCAATCTTTGTGATAATGCATTGTGAGAATAGCCATTTTTGAATCAATCATTTTGAATGGATAAAAGGGGTTGGATTTTTAAAAAAACAAAAAACGACTTAAATTGGGTAGATTTAATTTCCAGGTAACTATATATGCTCTGGTAAAGATATACAAAGGTTCCAATAAAGTAAAAACATACAACGTATTGATCAGATATTTACATAAAATAACGTTATTCTCCATCTAAAATTACCATTCATAATATTTATACAGAAATATTTATTTTATCAATATCTATTCATACTACTAATACCACTGCATCTACTTCTACCACTGTCGTTGCTGCTGCTACTACTACTCAATTTTCAACAAATCTAGCCACTTTTAGCTATTCAAAATGACCAAATAAAAAATGGATGTTCTTAGCTAATGCTAAGATTAACAAATTTGTCAATACTTGTTTGGAATGGAGGATATGAGCAATGGTGTAAATTGGGGTACACAGGGGTATGGCTAATACCCAGTTCTAAATTTCAGGGTAGTTTATATGGCCACAAAAATGACCCTGAGATTAGCCATATTTTCAAAAATCACCCACAAGGAATTTCAGTGCCCTAGAACCCTGAACTGCATGGGTTCACTTTTCATCCTAAATTTACCCCGGGTGATTCCTTAAGCTTAAATCTTAGGTACGGTTTACTGTATACCTACTTCACAAAACCAATTTCTATCACTGGCTATAAGTCCCTCAAGAAAAAAAAGGAGGAAGTATTTTTTCTTAAACCTGGTTTGTTTTACCCATGAACATTTAAAAATTTTATGCTCGCCTTCAATTTGCTGAAAAATTTTTTCTATGCAATATTATCATAGATAGAAAATAATCTTTTTACCTCTTATAAAAAGAAACACATTTCCCTTTGTATTTAAGAAGATTCCCTGTTATTAATTGTTTGAAATCGGGTTATCATTAACTTCTTGAGAGCTGTTGTGGAGAAATGTATTTCACTCTGGCCTTTTTATTCTAGCATTGATTCACAAAGATATTCAGAGTACAGTATCTTGTAAAAGGTTGGTAATCCCTGGTAATTTTATGGTATTATTGAAACAGCTAGAAATTTTACAGTATTATTGGAACCCCTGATCAAAAAAATTTCTTTCTCTAATTGAATATACATAATATTCCATTTTCTTCTATTCTTTTCATTGAAGAGTTCCAAAATAGTCCAGGTACACATCTGGTAATATTACATTTAGAATGGCAAGTTCCAGATAACTCTCTGATGCTTAAAGCAAAGCAATTATTGAATTGAAATGTGCAGGCAAGAGTCATGATGAAATATGTAAGCATCAATATCTGCTGTTTCAATGATCTATAGTCAATATGCAAAACCATTGTTGAGGTGCATAAAATTCTATAACAGAACATTGGATTGGACTGTGGAGATTCAATCATTGATAATGCGGCCTGATGAATTGACTAACCATCTTTTTTAACAATCTAATATGCATGTATAAAAACCATGATAATCAGACTCAACCAGTAAATGATTCATACAACCAACAATTAAACATCCTCTTCATGTTATGATCTGGGGGTTATTTCTCTGGTAGTGACAGGAAGGATTGTATTTCCTGCCACCAAAAGTGACTATGAATTCAGAGAGGTATCTTGTTGTCTTAAGGTCACATCTACAACCATTCATGCAGCTAAGAAACAGCATCATTTTGAATGCTGAATGGTGCTCCGTGCCATACCGCTAAACGAGTAAAAAAAATGGATTCCGGATTATGATATCAAGGTCTTGAAATGGCTATCAAATTTGCCAGACCTCAATCCAATAGAGAATCTGTAGCATATTATAGAAAGAAGGATTCCACCAATGGGAATCAACACTATAAATCATCTGAAAGAAATAATAATGACAATTTGAACTCAAGAAGTCAAGTACGGCCTCTGCAACATTATTGCAGTATCAATGTCCTCTAGAGTCAAAGCAGTGATCAAAAACAACTACTTTCTTTGTAAATACCAACTTTTCAACTTAATAAAAGTAATGAAATATTTATTACTAATCAAGTAAGTTTTTTCATACAATAAAAGAGTGCAAGATCTTAAAATTGAAAAAACCTTATTCTCATAATTTTTGCGTGGGCTTCCAAACTTTTGCAAAATACTATATACATAAAACAAAAAAAAAACATTGAAGAAAATTACATAGATTGCATAGACAGGTACTTGGAAATAAGTGACTGAAGTGACATAAAAAATGATCAAGTTTTTAATGTTTAGTGTTAAAAGCTGTGAAGCTTTTTAGTCTATACATACATATGTATGAGTATGTGTGTGTGCACGCGTGTGTGTGTGATCATATCCTTCCGCCTTTAGACCAAAACTGCTACTCCATCTTAACTGTTTGTGGGAAAAAGATAATCCACACTTTTAATTTTTAGTCTCAAACTGCCACTTCACAAAAGCCAGACTTTCTGTTGCTGATAACAAGCTTATATTCTGCAAATCTTGATGGGTCCAACTTTTGGGTGATGACCAATTAAAGTTTGGCGCACACTTCTAATACACAAGGGTTTTTTCTTCCTGTGGGTGATCATCCAAATCATATTTTTTGTCCTTTCCTGAGATAGAGGTCATGACTAACAAGAGATGACACACAGTAACTACCAATTCTAACATTGTAAGCATTATAAGAATGAACGATATGGAGGCATATGGTAAAGGTGGAGCTGCAGAGTGGTGTAAAAGATACCAGATTGGAAAAGGGAATAAAGAAACCAAGTTCAAATCTTGCCTGAGGCTAATTTTGAGAAAGGCATGAATCTGCTTCTCCCTGTGCTCTGTCTCAGATATCTTGACAAAAGATTTCTCATCACTAACATGTTATAATGGTTGATGGAGAAGGGATGAGTGAGCACTTGGGGTAACCACTCTCCCATAATTGACTTACCAGCCCAGACAGTTGCAGCAGAAATCTGTTATGCCCATTTTAGATGGATCCATGTATCTCTATTACACACTTTTTGGTCAGGTGGTTGGCCCCTGAGATGTTGAGTAGTTTTCTGAGCTGTATCACTTAAGATTGATACTGAACTTGATCCTGATCCTTGGGTGACCCATCCTTATCTTCTTCCTTCTCTTCCTTCTCCTCCTACCACTACCATTGATGCTGGAAACATTGTTGAACTTATGGTTCTTGTTTTGCCTGTGAGTCTCTGCTTGTATATTTTTCTGTTATTTTCAATCATTTTGTTTGAAAGATTTCTTTTACTGGCTCTTTTTTCATTTTGTTTTTTGATACAAATCAATAATGCAGCAAGCGGTCCATGTTTTAAAGAATCTCATTTCTGTGAACATATTTGTAAAGCTTTGGGAACTTACAGATATCGTTGTGAATGTCGCCCTGGCTTTGTACTTGCTTCTGATAACATTTCCTGTACACGTAAGTATTTATCAATTTTTTTAATCAATTTTTTCTGGTTATATACATCATATTAGAGTTTTCACCCCTAGATTGTTTCCCGTAGAGCCACACTTCAAGATATACAGGTATCTATTTGCTAATTTAAGCTTACTAACATGCAAAACCACATGTACACTGGTACTAAATGAAAATTGAACTCATAACAGTGGTAATGGTCTTTGAGATTGACTAGCTAACCCCTTCCCTAAGGCAATGAACCTGATGGTATTTACAAAGCTAAACTTATGTGACTTGGCAATCATAAAATTTGTGAATGGCTTTGAAAGAACATGTCAGTGACTCATGCTTGAATGAAGACAAAGCATGTTAACTAGTCATGTGATTTGAGTACATGTCTTGGTTACATGGCTTGACCATGAAACATAAATAAAGTGGCCACCAAGCCTCCTGAGCATATCATTCCCACTTAAGTCTCTCTTCTCTGCCTTTCTATGCAGTCAGAAGTGATCAAACAATTTGAAATAAGGGAAGGTTGTCCCTTATGTTAGTGTTAACAACCTGTTTATATATTTATATGTATTTGACTTATTGTCCATGGACACTGGAAAAGTGTTGTTAACCTTGAAACCAACTAAAAAAGTCAGGGCAAATGAGTGAATGGACACATACATTCAGAGCTTCTATAAACAGTAGATAAAGAGAGAGACATTTTGCATATATGGCTACATTTAAAGGTTTTGTACCTGGAGATAATACTTATTTTCGTATTTGATTTTAACAAAAATAAAGGTGCCGCTACTCAAAGTTTAGCTTAGTAAAGCACTGAGTCAAATGAGAGGAAGCTTGCATTGTGCCATTCTCCTAAAAGGAAGATCTGTCTGACTTGGAAATCAGCATTTGGAGTAGTTTATAATTTTGCATCACCTAAACTTTGTGAATGTTCCCAAGAATATACTCCTTAAGATCTTTACAATTTTTTAATGCTTGTTCACTAAACCCACCTTTTGATAATCTCTTGTCCATGAGTTGACTTACATTTAAGCGTTATATACCTAGATGCTGGAACTTTGGTTCAAATCAAGTTCTATTAGGATTTCATTGAGACATTCAACAATTTCTCTATTTATGTTATTATGACAACATTTTGATCAATCCATGGTACAGCTGGTGTACATAGACAATCACTGGACGAGAGAAAAACTAATAAAAAAACTAATATTAACTCACCCTCACAATCAATAAGTGAACAACTGTAGTGTCAAAATTTGAAGTAATATAAATAACTTCCATTGAAGCATAAATATGGTTAGAATAAATTCTATTTATGACATCACTGGTGTTTTCTACGGGAAAACAATTTGAATAGAGTAAAAAAAATTCTAGATTCTGATGAATCTAGATATTATTGATAAACTATACCTATCAAAATATGGCCCCAAAAGGTCAAAAAAGCTTTCTTTAAATAAAAACCCAAACATTTTTAGAAGGTGTCTCGTGGAGTATTAATACCAATTTTCAAGTCTGAAGACAAAATAGAATGGCCAAGGGCGCTGGAACACACAAATAAACACACACACACACACACACATACACATAGAATGGGACAAGCCCATCACCAGCTTTGGTGACTATGGTCGTTCAATGTCAATGCTTTATCCAAGAAATTTGGACAACTTCATTATGTCTACTTCATCCCTCATCACCACCACTACCAAAACTACCAAAAAATGAAAGAAAAACTACTAAAAAATTACTAATAATGACTGATTCATCTAAGAAATTCAAACAACTTAAGCCAATATATTTTTTTAACATTTATCAAATTTTATCAAAATTGATTAAAATTATAGAAAAGAAAAATAAATCCTATCGAAATTTCAAACAACTAGAACTTGAAATAAATTATTTTTCTTGTTTCTATGACATAAGAGTTACATTTTGTATTTTTTTTTATTCCAGCCATTTGAATCCTGGTGACGTTTTCTGGCACAGCTCAACTTGAATACTGCTTACTCCTACCAGCTCAAAGAACTTGCATCTTCCTTTTGCCTTCTGATCTAATTTCTATAGGGACTTCTTCTCTTTTAAAAATGTTATTAAACACTCAATTTAACTGACCCTGATACAAGCAATTTTGGATTTAATGGACATTTTTCATGAATATTCTCTTTTAATCCCGTGTATTAATAATGAATAAAATGTTTCAAATTATGTGTTCTGACATTCATATGTATCTATGTGTTGATTTGGGTTTCAGTTATTCATGAGTTCTAACATTTATATGAATCTATGTAAATTTGTGATGGGCGGATTTTCTGATGGGCACTTTTGCAGGACACATTAATCACCATTATCCACAAAAAACTGGTTTAAAAACTTTTCGTATTCATGTGTTCAGACAAATATATATATGTATACATATATATATATATATATATACATATATATGTATATATATATATATATATACATATATATATATATATATATATATATATATATATATATATATATATATATATTTATATATATATATATATATATTATATATATATATATATATATATATATATATATATATATATATATATATATATGTGTCTATGTATCTGACTTTGCCAGCTCTAAGCGCTCAGAGTAGAAACCCCCCCTAATAGATTTTTAGTGGGGTTCTAATTTTCAATCTAAGTTTATGTTGAACCGATCCCATTGTGTCCATCAGTGTTCAAGCTTTATGAAAATCTAAACTTTTTAGTGATCACTTGCCAACTAAACGGGAGAGAAGTAAGTCATTCATTGATCACCCCTTTTTCAAATTTTATTAATTGATCACCCTCAACACAGCATGCTGCCAAAAGATGTTGGTCATGTGACAGTTTCTGATGAGTGACTTACTAGACCTGTATGCTTGATGATTGAGATCTTATCGTCTTTTAAGGTGCTATATGGACAGTAAAACTCGACAAAATCTTTATATGCTGCTACATCTACATAAAGCTTTGAAAATTTTTACAAGTTATGTTGGATATCACTCAGCAATTTAGTTCATCAAAGCACAACTTCCAAAAAGTGATAGAAGTTTGGGGTTTGCGGTACTAAGTATATGGTAAGGCTAGGATTTATAATCAGGGGTCATAGGGTTACCTAAGTAAACCAGTGAAGCTTGGGATCTTGTAAACCCCCATAGATAATTTAACAAAGTATAGCTAAGGCTAGGATTTATAATCAGGGGTCATAGGGTTACCTAAGTAAACCAGTGAAGCTTGGGATCTTGTAAACCCCCATAGATAATTCGACAAAGTATAGCTAAGGCTAGGATTTATAATCAGGGGTCATAGGGTTACCTAAGTAAACCAGTGAAGCTTGGGATCTTGTAAACCCCCATAGATAATTCGACAAAGTATAGCTAAGGCTAGGATTTATAATCAGGGGTCATAGGGTTACCTAAGTAAACCAGTGAAGCTTGGGATCTTGTAAACCCCCATAGATAATTCGACAAAGTATAGCTAAGGCTAGGATTTATAATCAGGGGTCATAGGGTTACCTAAGTAAACCAGTGAAGCTTGGGATCTTGTAAACCCCCATAGATAATTCGACAAAGTATAGCTAAGGCTAGGATTTATAATCAGGGGTCATAGGGTTACCTAAGTAAACCAGTGAAGCTTGGGATCTTGTAAACCCCCATAGATAATTTAACAAAGTATAGCTAAGGCTAGGATTTATAATCAGGGGTCATAGGGTTACCTAAGTAAACCAGTGAAGCTTGGGATCTTGTAAACCCCCATAGATAATTTAACAAAGTATAGCTAAGGCTAGGATTTATAATCAGGGGTCATAGGGTTACCTAAGTAAACCAGTGAAGCTTGGGATCTTGTAAACCCCCATAGATAATTCGACAAAGTATAGCTAAGGCTAGGATTTATAATCAGGGGTCATAGGGTTACCTAAGTAAACCAGTGAAGCTTGGGATCTTGTAAACCCCCATAGATAATTCGACAAAGTATAGCTAAGGCTAGGATTTATAATCAGGGGTCATAGGGTTACCTAAGTAAACCAGTGAAGCTTGGGATCTTGTAAACCCCCATAGATAATTTAACAAAGTATAGCTAAGGCTAGGATTTATAATCAGGGGTCATAGGGTTACCTAAGTAAACCAGTGAAGCTTGGGATCTTGTAAACCCCCATAGATAATTTAACAAAGTATAGCTAAGGCTAGGATTTATAATCAGGGGTCATAGGGTTACCTAAGTAAACCAGTGAAGCTTGGGATCTTGTAAACCCCCATAGATAATTTAACAAAGTATAGCTAAGGCTAGGATTTATAATCAGGGGTCATAGGGTTACCTAAGTAAACCAGTGAAGCTTGGGATCTTGTAAACCCCCATAGATAATTTAACAAAGTATAGCTAAGGCTAAGATTTATAATCAGGGGTCATAGGGTTACCTAAGTAAACCAGTGAAGCTTGGGATCTTGTAAACCCCCATAGATAATTCAACAAAGTATAGCTAAGGCTAGGATTTATAATCAGGGGTCATAGGGTTACCTAAGTAAACCAGTGAAGCTTGGGATCTTGTAAACCCCCATAGATAATTTAACAAAGTATAGCTAAGGCTAGGATTTATAATCAGGGGTCATAGGGTTACCTAAGTAAACCAGTGAAGCTTGGGATCTTGTAAACCCCCATAGATAATTTAACAAAGTATAGCTAAGGCTAGGATTTATAATCAGGGGTCATAGGGTTACCTAAGTAAACCAGTGAAGCTTGGGATCTTGTAAACCCCCATAGATAATTTAACAAAGTATAGCTAAGGCTAGGATTTATAATCAGGGGTCATAGGGTTACCTAAGTAAACCAGTGAAGCTTGGGATCTTGTAAACCCCCATAGATAATTTAACAAAGTATAGCTAAGGCTAGGATTTATAATCAGGGGTCATAGGGTTACCTAAGTAAACCAGTGAAGCTTGGGATCTTGTAAACCCCCATAGATAATTTAACAAAGTATAGCTAAGGCTAGGATTTATAATCAGGGGTCATAGGGTTACCTAAGTAAACCAGTGAAGCTTGGGATCTTGTAAACCCCCATAGATAATTTAACAAAGTATAGCTAAGGCTAGGATTTATAATCAGGGGTCATAGGGTTACCTAAGTAAACCAGTGAAGCTTGGGATCTTGTAAACCCCCATAGATAATTTAACAAAGTATAGCTAAGGCTAGGATTTATAATCAGGGGTCATAGGGTTACCTAAGTAAACCAGTGAAGCTTGGGATCTTGTAAACCCCCATAGATAATTTAACAAAGTATAGCTAAGGCTAAGATTTATAATCAGGGGTCATAGGGTTACCTAAGTAAACCAGTGAAGCTTGGGATCTTGTAAACCCCCATAGATAATTCAACAAAGTATAGCTAAGGCTAGGATTTATAATCAGGGGTCATAGGGTTACCTAAGTAAACCAGTGAAGCTTGGGATCTTGTAAACCCCCATAGATAATTTAACAAAGTATAGCTAAGGCTAGGATTTATAATCAGGGGTCATAGGGTTACCTAAGTAAACCAGTGAAGCTTGGGAACTTGTAAACCCCCATAGATAATTTAACAAAGTATAGCTAAGGCTAGGATTTATAATCAGGGGTCATAGGGTTACCTAAGTAAACCAGTGAAGCTTGGGATCTTGTAAACCCCCATAGATAATTTAACAAAGTATAGCTAAGGCTAGGATTTATAATCAGGGGTCATAGGGTTACCTAAGTAAACCAGTGAAGCTTGGGATCTTGTAAACCCCCATAGATAATTTAACAAAGTATAGCTAAGGCTAGGATTTATAATCAGGGGTCATAGGGTTACCTAAGTAAACCAGTGAAGCTTGGGATCTTGTAAACCCCCATAGATAATTCGACAAAGTATAGCTAAGGCTAGGATTTATAATCAGGGGTCATAGGGTTACCTAAGTAAACCAGTGAAGCTTGGGATCTTGTAAACCCCCATAGATAATTTAACAAAGTATAGCTAAGGCTAGGATTTATAATCAGGGGTCATAGGGTTACCTAAGTAAACCAGTGAAGCTTGGGATCTTGTAAACCCCCATAGATAATTCAACAAAGTATAGCTAAGGCTAGGATTTATAATCAGGGGTCATAGGGTTACCTAAGTAAACCAGTGAAGCTTGGGAACTTGTAAACCCCCATAGATAATTTAACAAAGTATAGCTAAGGCTAGGATTTATAATCAGGGGTCATAGGGTTACCTAAGTAAACCAGTGAAGCTTGGGATCTTGTAAACCCCCATAGATAATTTAACAAAGTATAGCTAAGGCTAGGATTTATAATCAGGGGTCATAGGGTTACCTAAGTAAACCAGTGAAGCTTGGGATCTTGTAAACCCCCATAGATAATTTAACAAAGTATAGCTAAGGCTAGGATTTATAATCAGGGGTCATAGGGTTACCTAAGTAAACCAGTGAAGCTTGGGATCTTGTAAACCCCCATAGATAATTTAACAAAGTATAGCTAAGGCTAGGATTTATAATCAGGGGTCATAGGGTTACCTAAGTAAACCAGTGAAGCTTGGGAACTTGTAAACCCCCATAGATAATTTAACAAAGTATAGCTAAGGCTAGGATTTATAATCAGGGGTCATAGGGTTACCTAAGTAAACCAGTGAAGCTTGGGATCTTGTAAACCCCCATAGATAATTTAACAAAGTATAGCTAAGGCTAGGATTTATAATCAGGGGTCATAGGGTTACCTAAGTAAACCAGTGAAGCTTGGGATCTTGTAAACCCCCATAGATAATTCGACAAAGTATAGCTAAGGCTAGGATTTATAATCAGGGGTCATAGGGTTACCTAAGTAAACCAGTGAAGCTTGGGATCTTGTAAACCCCCATAGATAATTCGACAAAGTATAGCTAAGGCTAGGATTTATAATCAGGGGTCATAGGGTTACCTAAGTAAACCAGTGAAGCTTGGGATCTTGTAAACCCCCATAGATAATTCCACAAAGTATAGCTAAGGCTAGGATTTATAATCAGGGGTCATAGGGTTACCTAAGTAAACCAGTGAAGCTTGGGATCTTGTAAACCCCCATAGATAATTCGACAAAGTATAGCTAAGGCTAGGATTTATAATCAGGGGTCATAGGGTTACCTAAGTAAACCAGTGAAGCTTGGGATCTTGTAAACCCCCATAGATAATTCGACAAAGTATAGCTAAGGCTAGGATTTATAATCAGGGGTCATAGGGTTACCTAAGTAAACCAGTGAAGCTTGGGATCTTGTAAACCCCCATAGATAATTCGACAAAGTATAGCTAAGGCTAGGATTTATAATCAGGGGTCATAGGGTTACCTAAGTAAACCAGTGAAGCTTGGGATCTTGTAAACCCCCATAGATAATTTAACAAAGTATAGCTAAGGCTAGGATTTATAATCAGGGGTCATAGGGTTACCTAAGTAAACCAGTGAAGCTTGGGATCTTGTAAACCCCCATAGATAATTTAACAAAGTATAGCTAAGGCTAGGATTTATAATCAGGGGTCATAGGGTTACCTAAGTAAACCAGTGAAGCTTGGGATCTTGTAAACCCCCATAGATAATTCGACAAAGTATAGCTAAGGCTAGGATTTATAATCAGGGGTCATAGGGTTACCTAAGTAAACCAGTGAAGCTTGGGATCTTGTAAACCCCCATAGATAATTTAACAAAGTATAGCTAAGGCTAGGATTTATAATCAGGGGTCATAGGGTTACCTAAGTAAACCAGTGAAGCTTGGGATCTTGTAAACCCCCATAGATAATTTAACAAAGTATAGCTAAGGCTAGGATTTATAATCAGGGGTCATAGGGTTACCTAAGTAAACCAGTGAAGCTTGGGATCTTGTAAACCCCCATAGATAATTTAACAAAGTATAGCTAAGGCTAGGATTTATAATCAGGGGTCATAGGGTTACCTAAGTAAACCAGTGAAGCTTGGGATCTTGTAAACCCCCATAGATAATTTAACAAAGTATAGCTAAGGCTAGGATTTATAATCAGGGGTCATAGGGTTACCTAAGTAAACCAGTGAAGCTTGGGATCTTGTAAACCCCCATAGATAATTTAACAAAGTATAGCTAAGGCTAGGATTTATAATCAGGGGTCATAGGGTTACCTAAGTAAACCAGTGAAGCTTGGGATCTTGTAAACCCCCATAGATAATTCGACAAAGTATAGCTAAGGCTAGGATTTATAATCAGGGGTCATAGGGTTACCTAAGTAAACCAGTGAAGCTTGGGATCTTGTAAACCCCCATAGATAATTTAACAAAGTATAGCTAAGGCTAGGATTTATAATCAGGGGTCATAGGGTTACCTAAGTAAACCAGTGAAGCTTGGGATCTTGTAAACCCCCATAGATAATTTAACAAAGTATAGCTAAGGCTAGGATTTATAATCAGGGGTCATAGGGTTACCTAAGTAAACCAGTGAAGCTTGGGATCTTGTAAACCCCCATAGATAATTCGACAAAGTATAGCTAAGGCTAGGATTTATAATCAGGGGTCATAGGGTTACCTAAGTAAACCAGTGAAGCTTGGGATCTTGTAAACCCCCATAGATAATTTAACAAAGTATAGCTAAGGCTAGGATTTATAATCAGGGGTCATAGGGTTACCTAAGTAAACCAGTGAAGCTTGGGATCTTGTAAACCCCCATAGATAATTCGACAAAGTATAGCTAAGGCTAGGATTTATAATCAGGGGTCATAGGGTTACCTAAGTAAACCAGTGAAGCTTGGGATCTTGTAAACCCCCATAGATAATTCGACAAAGTATAGCTAAGGCTAGGATTTATAATCAGGGGTCATAGGGTTACCTAAGTAAACCAGTGAAGCTTGGGATCTTGTAAACCCCCATAGATAATTCGACAAAGTATAGCTAAGGCTAGGATTTATAATCAGGGGTCATAGGGTTACCTAAGTAAACCAGTGAAGCTTGGGATCTTGTAAACCCCCATAGATAATTCGACAAAGTATAGCTAAGGCTAGGATTATAATCAGGGGTCATAGGGTTACCTAAGTAAACCAGTGAAGCTTGGGATCTTGTAAACCCCCATAGATAATTTAACAAAGTATAGCTAAGGCTAGGATTTATAATCAGGGGTCATAGGGTTACCTAAGTAAACCAGTGAAGCTTGGGATCTTGTAAACCCCCATAGATAATTTAACAAAGTATAGCTAAGGCTAGGATTTATAATCAGGGGTCATAGGGTTACCTAAGTAAACCAGTGAAGCTTGGGATCTTGTAAACCCCCATAGATAATTTAACAAAGTATAGCTAAGGCTAGGATTTATAATCAGGGGTCATAGGGTTACCTAAGTAAACCAGTGAAGCTTGGGATCTTGTAAACCCCCATAGATAATTTAACAAAGTATAGCTAAGGCTAGGATTTATAATCAGGGGTCATAGGGTTACCTAAGTAAACCAGTGAAGCTTGGGATCTTGTAAACCCCCATAGATAATTCGACAAAGTATAGCTAAGGCTAGGATTTATAATCAGGGGTCATAGGGTTACCTAAGTAAACCAGTGAAGCTTGGGATCTTGTAAACCCCCATAGATAATTCGACAAAGTATAGCTAAGGCTAGGATTTATAATCAGGGGTCATAGGGTTACCTAAGTAAACCAGTGAAGCTTGGGATCTTGTAAACCCCCATAGATAATTTAACAAAGTATAGCTAAGGCTAGGATTTATAATCAGGGGTCATAGGGTTACCTAAGTAAACCAGTGAAGCTTGGGATCTTGTAAACCCCCATAGATAATTCGACAAAGTATAGCTAAGGCTAGGATTTATAATCAGGGGTCATAGGGTTACCTAAGTAAACCAGTGAAGCTTGGGATCTTGTAAACCCCCATAGATAATTCGACAAAGTATAGCTAAGGCTAGGATTTATAATCAGGGGTCATAGGGTTACCTAAGTAAACCAGTGAAGCTTGGGATCTTGTAAACCCCCATAGATAATTCGACAAAGTATAGCTAAGGCTAGGATTTATAATCAGGGGTCATAGGGTTACCTAAGTAAACCAGTGAAGCTTGGGATCTTGTAAACCCCCATAGATAATTTAACAAAGTATAGCTAAGGCTAGGATTTATAATCAGGGGTCATAGGGTTACCTAAGTAAACCAGTGAAGCTTGGGAACTTGTAAACCCCCATAGATAATTTAACAAAGTATAGCTAAGGCTAGGATTTATAATCAGGGGTCATAGGGTTACCTAAGTAAACCAGTGAAGCTTGGGATCTTGTAAACCCCCATAGATAATTTAACAAAGTATAGCTAAGGCTAGGATTTATAATCAGGGGTCATAGGGTTACCTAAGTAAACCAGTGAAGCTTGGGATCTTGTAAACCCCCATAGATAATTTAACAAAGTATAGCTAAGGCTAGGATTTATAATCAGGGGTCATAGGGTTACCTAAGTAAACCAGTGAAGCTTGGGATCTTGTAAACCCCCATAGATAATTTAACAAAGTATAGCTAATAATAAATTAGTAGACATTGAACATATGAGAAACCTGAAAATTGAGAAGTAGGTATACACCATATCCCCACCCTATTACTACCAGTTAGAGACGTTTACTAAGCAACCGAGAACTCACTTGAATTGAGATTAAACACGTATAAGCAATAAAGAATCATCAACATGTTTGGTTAGTCACACAATAGAAACCATTGCACGATTGACATCTCTTGGCAGCATACTGGGTTGGAGTGATATATCAAAAAATTGGAAAAAGGGGCAATCATAGAATACGTTATTTCCTTCGTTTTTTGTTTTTTTTTGTGCTGTGATCACTAAAAATGTCTGAATTTTCACAAAATGTGAATGCTGCTGGACACAAACCAAAGGATCAATTTAGCATAAACTTATATTGCAAATTGAACGCTTATCTTAAAAACCTACGAAGGATTTTCAAAAAACACAAAAAATGTTTTTTCTCGACATAGTGAGTAAATGTTCAGAATTTCCAGTCCTCCAGTTCGATTAGTGTAGACTGCACATGGGATACTTACATTGCCAGCAAGCCAGCCAGACCAATTAGAAAATAGAAGAAACCTATTTTGACAGTTTTGTTGACTGTTTATAATCAAAATCTTGTCTTATTTTACAACACACTGCAAAACTCAGAATTCTCTGATTAGAATTACAAACTACGTATCAATATACAAATAGAACAAACACAAATTTCATTTTATGTCTGAATTTTTTAGATGGGGGATTATCATTATGTAAAGTTTGGTTTGAACTTTTGTCCTTGTCTTGTTGTATTCTAGAAATGAACTGAGAAGAGGAAGTCTGAATAAAACTTTACATGAAAAATTTAATTGCTAGACTTCAAACCCCACCTTCTGTTTTCAATATCACTTGGATTTGTGATCTATCAAGTCAGAAGTAAAAACATAAATTCCTTTGCATTAAAACAAATATGAACAAAATGAACAAAGAATTCCAGCATGACATTAACTCCTGGGAAATTCTAAAATCTGGTAAAAATCAGCATATTCTTCAATCTAAAAAAAAATTTTGATGCTTATTCATTAAGGAACAAATTTTCTCAAAAAAAATTTTCTATTCCAAATTTTGGAGAAAATTCTTTTTTTCCATATACATATGATTCCTACCTCAGCATTTTATCAATTTAATGATTTATTTTATTTATACTTTGCTGCTGTCATTAATTTTACACATTTTGAAGATAAATACCTTGAGATATTAACTATGTTTACTTTTTGATATTCTGGAACTGCCTGGACAGAACATTGGGACTAAAAAATCAGGAAAATTAAGTAAAATATTTTATACTAAATTTTTAGTTTTTTTCAATTAATTATAAATTGGGCTTATAATCTGGAATGGAAGAAAAAATTTTTCACTCAATATTTACAAAAAAGAATTTCCATAATTTTCATAAATCATTTTGAGTTATTTGATATTTTGAAAAAAAATATTAACTGTCTGTCCATGTCCTATAACAAATATCAATCACTGCTATTGAAAGATGTTGATAGTGTTAAAAAATCATTTTCCATTCTTCAATGCAAATTGTTGGACATTTTTTGCAATTCAGTTGACTGATGATAAAACTGAGTTTTTTCACAAAAAAAATACCTGCACTTCACAATAATTTTTTTTTGTAGATTTTCAACTATGCAATTTTGAATTAAACAAAAAATTTCCAGTCATCGATAATGGCATCATGATTAATTTATTTCTAGAAAAAACATTTTAAAAATCGAGAACAGAATTTTTCAAATATTAATTGCGTTTTTAAAATCAAGTGTCGATTTCATGTTGAAAATGTTTTTTTCATTTTGTTCATGTTTTCATTCTCTGTAGAAGAAATTTAAACATTCAGAGTTACCTCCCCCTACAATCCCGTAAAAACCAGAATTTCGAAAACCAATAACCAAACTATTTATCACGATACAAGTAACCGAGCAACCAAGAACTGATTTGCACTAAGATCGATTGACTAATAAAGTTCAACAAACTTGTCACATCGGTATAAAACTTTCAACCACAGATCTGGACTCTAAACCCTCCAGCGATAATTCTAGTATGGATCAGCGTTGCCACTTCGTTTCAAATTTCTATATCCAAAATTGAGTGTGAAAATATCTAAATTTTTCCGAAAAATATCTTTTAAAAAATTATCCCAAAATAAATTACGTATTTATTATGATTTTTCTCGTGGCAAATGATAAAAACGAGATCTTTGTCAACATTTGTGACTAATGAGACTTAATTTCTGTAACAAAAGTAAATTGAAATGTAAAATAGAAGGCCAGAGTCGCGTTTTCAGATCTAAACTCTTTAGATGTTTTTGGATGGATATAAATTTCTTTTAGATGATTTTTCTTGATAAATATCTAAAGATGTTACCGATATCTTAGAATATCTAAAAAGTTTTCAAAATATCAAAGTCTCATAAAAGAATATCTTATGTGGATCTGAAATATTTAGAATATTTGAATATTTAAACACAATTTTTTACATCTAAACGCATCAACAAATATCTAGATCTGGATGTAAAATATATGCACCGGTATAGACTTACTATCGACCTCAGTGTTACAAGTAGAATAATAAACCCTAACGTTTAAAATTATACTGTAAATTCCACCTTCTCTTTTCTATTGCACTTGTTAACATCTTGGTTGATAACATGTTAAGGTTTACATCTCAACTAAAACACTCGCCTGTCAACAGAAACTCAATGTTTTCCATATCAATTACAACGGGTGGAGGGGAAGCAGAAACAATTTCAGAACGATTCTTTTCTTTGCCCCACCCCCAAAAAAACCCAACTTACTATTATGTCATTTCCGATGAGCTTAAACCTAACCCTAATTCATCACTTTTCACAGAACGAAAATTGCAGTGTGGTGTACGATCTATTAACTCAGAAATAAATATGGGTAATTATCAGCCTCCCCACAATGGCAACTGCCAGAATGTGACACAAGGTTGTACGAGACAAAAATATCCTGTTTTGGTATGCCTCACAAAAAGAGCACCGGACAAAAATTCCTAGGATATAATTTCCCTGGACAAAATTTTCCCACTCGAATGCCAAGCGGGACAAAAAGTCCTTGGTTCGATAAAAAACAGGAAAAGAATAAAAACCTGTAAATGGTGACAGCATAGTATACAGGTCTCTTGATCTAAATGCATATTACTAAAGCTTTTTTCGTCAGCATTCCAACCAAGACATCAGGGATTAACTCTGACTCTATAGGATCCATAAGGGAAATCCTATGCTGGGGAAATGTATTCACTTTCTAGGAATGGAAATGTTTTTTTGGTAAGTAGGTATACTGTAAAGCTGTATCTAGGATTTATACTAAGGGATCACTGAGATGTCCACGAGGATGAAAGAAATGGCCCTGTGCAGTTAGGGGTTATGGGGCACTGTAGGTCCCAATGAGTAATTTTTTTTAAAGAAGTGTAGGATTATGGTCCCTATACGTAGTTCTGGTTGAGTTATTGTTGAAGAATGGGTGCCTGCTTAGTTTGTGGGCCCACGTAGACATTAGTGAAAATGTCAAACAAGGAAGGGAGATGTAAAGAGAACTTGTACGCCAAGTATGAACGTGGATGCGGAAATTAAACAAAGTAAAAAGAACACATACAAGTATTTAGATGGATAAATAAAATATACATTTAATACATGAACATTAATGACTATACAGGACTCAAATGGAAAACAAGTGAGACCGTATAGATACGATTGTGTTGAGAGAAGAGGAGAGAAGATAGGAGATAGCTTTTAAGCGAAAGGTGGGAGCTTTGTTGCCATGTTAGTGCAATCATCTGAGTCGAAGCGGAAGTGCCTGAACTGCTTTTAATCCATAAAGTTTGGAGCGTACCAAGGGATGGTTATGGAGACCGGGTTCAGTAAGTATGCTGAACGGCCAAGTTGCGTGTGAATAACTTGGGAGCCATTGTCTGACGCTGGTAAAGACACGACGGACTGACTATGTAAGGCCGAGAACACATGGAGTATAATCCATGTGGGCTCCCTGGAGTGAGGAGAATCAGGTGACAGATCATTGTGACTATCAGGTTGTAAGAACCATTGCCATTTAATTCATGGAAGTTTGAGGTGTATACGTGTTTGAAGCTATTGGTGAATAGCTGTGCGGATGTGAGATGCCTTGACATTGGTAAACTAAAATGAGCATACAGTGGAAGAATGGTAAAGTTCAGATCAGCCTGGAGGCCAGCAAAATGATACCGATCTTAGGGAGAATGAAGAGAGAGAGAAAGTAACCAGCTAGAATTGCCGGGGCAAGTAAGCGATTGGCCATGTGTTCAGGGTTTTCATAGCGGGTCATCAGAGGAAGTGACGTTTTTTTATATCTAGCTAAAGGAAGGGTTTTGTATTTAAATCTTGATTAAAAGTATATGGGGTGCTACGAAAGTATGGCCAATTTCGAACCGTTTTCAGGCTATATATAACTTACACTGAAATTGAGAAGTAGCTATACACTGTACCATTATGTGCCCCTTGGGGTGTGCGGATTAGAATGGCGTAGTGCACCCCCAATGCTCTTTCTTTCAGCATATTCCCTCATCTATTTGATCTGCACACTCACTTTGTCAGCTAATTAGAGTTCTGTATACCCACTTTGGTGGCATATTAGAAGCCTGCAGTCCTTCTCTGCAAAATAAATCATTAGGTACACTTCTGAATAACTTACCAGTGGGTCATTCCTTTATTTTTCAATCATCACCATTGTTTCGCTCACAACTGCAAATAAATCTGTTCAAACACAATTTAGTTCCTAAACCGTCTTTCTTTATTCATATAGTCCAACATGTATGCATACATACTCATGTGAATACATACTATTTAGCAATATTTCATATCATAGAATGATAGGATGTTATTGAATCAGCCCTTTCTGCGTTGGAACTTTTTGCATTGGATGTTCTATCTTTGGATCATTTGCAACGAACATTATATATTTGGAACATTTGTTTTGTACATTTCTGATATTGGACCTTTTCAATTGGATATTTTGACTTAGCACTATTTTGTAATGTGCTAGACAATTATTTCTTGAGTGACTGCCACTAGAAAAATTTATAGGAGTGAATTGAGTTTTGAGTTAGGGTATATCAGCTCCGGATTGGCGTTCTTTTTTTTAAAATTCATTTGTCAACGTTTTACAGCAGCTAGATCTATATTTTGAACTTTTTCCTTGCCTAACTTGTAATCAGACTATGCTGCTTGTAGAAATATATGAGGTCTGTTTTCTATTTGTGCCAGGTTTTCTTGGTAAAAATTTAGTGGTTTCAGAGGAGGTGAAAAATCATATTTTAAAAATAATCTGGTATTCTTGTGGATTATGAGTCATTCTAGACTTTAAACACCATTTTCTAAGTTAATGGACAGAATATGAGTTATGATTGGATCAAGATGGGTGATAAATATGACAAAAGACAAGCATGTGCATAAATACAAGATAAGTTTAATTCTGTGTACATGTAAGTATGTGACATCATAGCCAAGGGAAATGATTAGTCCTTTTAGTATAAGTATTATTAGTTGCTGTCAGTAGCAGTTGCAGCTTTATTGTTTAGTAGGAATATTAATGTGATTATTTAACGACAATTAAACATTTTTGAACATTTTCTTTACAAAGACTTTTCTATATTTCAATCTGAAGAACATTTCAATTAACATTAATTTCTTTCATGAAAAGAAATTCAGAATGCAAAAATATATTTGCTCAGACAAAATTTGTATGGAATCTTTCCATTATCAAAAAATATTATTACAAATATTTGTACATTTCTACTTTTATGTCTTTTCACAACAATAAAACTTTTTGATTTACTTTTAACATGTTCTTGATTTTTTTAATACTCCTTGCCCCCCTCGATGTCTCACCGCTCAAACTGCACATGCCGCATTTCAACTGCTCACAAAGAGGAGTGAAGTTTGTTTCTGATATCAAGAACTAAAGTACGGTATCTTGTCACAATAAAATTTAATGAAGCCTCAATATGCAATGGATATTTGAGCTCCAAGGTGAACATCCCTTAACAATCAATGGTGACCCTGGATGGTATCATTTCAGCATAGACACTACATTTATTTCCCACACTAGAGCATTGATCTTGTGAAGATGTCTTAGCATTAGGTAATAATTATGGTTCGTAAACTGGCTCTCGCAGTCATTACTGTGTAATAGGTTAGATCCTACTGATTGCCCATTGCTTGAGGCTTGTGTGCCAAAACTACTCTGTTCTTTAATAACTGAAACACTAATCTAGCTTCATGGTTTGTCATTGTTGGTTGATAAATATTAAACACAACCTTCATGAATTGTTTAAAAATTAAGACACCTCTTTGAATGAGAATTAAATGGAATCAGTTTTTTGTTCAGATTTTAAAAGTATATTTTCTTTAAATCATGCTTTAAAAAATATTTTAAATCTAGCTATAAAAAACTGTACTAAAGATTCATTTTAACAAAAGATATTGTGCTGGCATACTTTGAAAAAAGTTATTTTTGCTAAAATTTCTTGAATTATTATCAAATTGTTAAAAAGCTTTAGCAGTATAAGGTTTAAAGGCTTAGTAAGTTTGTTCAAGCAGCGTGGTTAAAGCTTGGATTTTAAAAAAACGATTCCAAGTGTTGGGTGGGTGAATAAATTCTGAGTTTAATGTTATCCATGATATAATTTTTGTGTAACAATTCATATCTGAAAGGTGAAATGTTTCTAAAAAGTTGAAGATTTGCCAATTTTGTAAATTTTCGACAATTCCCAAGCGTTATCCCCAGAAACAGAAGCCTTTCATTCCGAATCGAGGCTTTTAATCATTTCATAAGGAATCTCCGACATCGTGGTACGTTTGTATATTTGCAGGTATCATTTGTTTATTAATATCAATATTTCAATAACAATTCTAATTATATTTTGTATTCTATACCTATTTACTCTCACCTTTCTTTAAAAGATGCATTTATTTGTTTTGATAGCTTTTAAAATGAGTTTAAAACAAAAGAAATCCCGGCTTCTTAGAAATTGTTGACGTTCGAGTTTTTCTTTTCGTTGGGAAGTTCGATTAATAAATCAATTCGATTGTTGCTTACTGAAAAAAGCTTTTTATAAACAGAATTCTTTGAATGATATTAAAACCTCATTTGAATTTTTAAATATTTAATTCGATTATCTCAAGAATATTTGAGTTAAACAAGAAAAGTCTGCCTATTTTTTATTTGAAAGTCTCCATGGTTCAATTTTTCAGAAGTTGTATTTCTTTCAGAACTGAAAGGAAATGTTTTATGGTGATTGTATATAATTATAGTTTTGAGTCGATTCTAACCAAACATGAAATCAGGAAGAGGAAGGCTGGCTTTCGAACTGTACCATTTACGGTATTATTCTCCTCGTGTCATTCATATATTTCGATTTAATTTGATATTTAATCATTTTAATCATTAAATTTCTCTAGTTTTTTTTTGTCCGCCCTCTATTCACAATTTACCCAGATAGGGTTTGCTAATAATTAAATCAATTATTATTTATATTCAATTATCAACTTAATTCTTTTATTGTCATATTAAAAAAAACAAACAACAAATCTGATAAATAAAATAGTCTTTTTAGGACATTTTTTTTTTGCATTTTTCTCATTAATTTTTCAGTATTATTATTTGTTTTCTTTTTCATGTTTTTTTTTTGTTTCATTTTTTTTATGATGAAATAAATAAGAAGGAAAAGGAATTAACTTGACAGCAGCACCAGTCAAAAATGTTAAATATTTTGATATTAGGTTCATTCATTAAAGTTTTTCTTCATTAAATTTTTTCTTCCTTAATAGTTTTTTTTCAATAGTTTTTATCCTTATTTGAATTATTTGTTGCACTATCGTTTGTGGTGGTTATATGATGATTATTTATTTTCCTATGCACACTCAACGACCAAACACAAAAATATAGGCAATCTTTCGGTGAAGGGACCCGTGCCGTTTTCAACATTTTAAACCATTGGCAAAATTTGCTACGGAAGAACATTTCATTTACTCTCAAGAAAACTGGATGTTTTCGACAAAGAAATCATTTTGGCGTATTTCTGTCTGATTCATTTTCGGAAAGCTGGAACTGACTAAAACGTCTTCGTCTTAATATTTATTAAGATTACATGAAATGTTAGAGACGGGATTACACCATTTGTTATATTTCTTCATTCATATTTAATCATTAATTTTATAATAAACATTAAATTATTAAATTCAATTAAGTAGGGACTGGATTAAATGAAATAAAATATTAGAGATGGGGGTACAAAATTAGATGTATTTGCTACTGAACCAGTCGCAATCTGTTGAGTTTCAAGTATTTTCTCTAATGCCTTCCAACCCTATCAATCTATCGACTCTGAAGTTTTTCCTATTCGTTGGGTGTCCGTATGAAAAATTCACAATTCCTATAGAACTTGGTCCAGAGAATGCGATAAGAAAAAGAAAGAAATTAAAGGATTTCTCTATCAGCAAAGGGGGAAAAGATTGAAAAGTAAGATTTTCTCTTGGTTCATTTTATGTCATAAATAAATATATCAATAAATGCATCCAATGTTTTTCCCATCTATAATACTGTATTTATCTTAATCCCGTCCCAAATACTTCAACTTGATTAAGTAGTTTAATATTTCTTGTAAAATAAATATTACGAAGGGTGTAATCCTGTCTCTAATATTTCATTTAATCCTTCAAATTCTGGCGTATTGAGACATTGACGTTATTTTCAATTCGGTTCTTCCGAATTAGTGACGATTCTCGGAAAAAATGCCATTTTTCATTTATATTTATTCGTGCTATCTTTTGATCTGGGCTATTTCAAGTGTTGACGAAATTGACCACGGTTGCCCTGAATGGACAAAAAGCAAACACTTTGAACAAAATTGATTGCAACTGATTAAACATTGTTATGAATTCAATTCAATAAACATTTTAATCTTATCCTAATGATATTATGGGAAAAAATTGATAAAAATCAACTCATTTAAATATTTGTCTTACATTGCGCAAAGATGAAATAAATCGATCAATATATTTAAAAGAAACATTTTGATTTATATTAATTACCCTTTTTATATATTGTTTATTATTCTTCATTTATTTGTATTTATTACCAAAAAACTCGACGGAAAAACAACTCCTTTAGATATTTGTCCTACGATTCCATCAAAACACGTGCGTTTCTCTTTGAGAACTTCCATCTTTAAGATTTCCGCATTTCGATGCAAAGTGTTATTTCCGCTTCAGCATGGAATTGATTTGTACGAATCTGCCACGTTGAAAAAAATATATACCCGTAAAATATCCAGATGGCACACGTATAAACAGTTATCTTCACATGCAACATTAGTGCACCCTACAAGAAAAATTACATTGCTTTTGATGAGTTGATGTAACAGTAATAATATGTTTCGTTGGTATTATAGTGACGACTTCTTTGTTGAAGAATGAAGAGTGTGTTGAATATAGAAGGTTCTCCGAACTGGTTTGATGTTGGCACCGGCGTTACTGGAGATGTAGGAAGGAGAAATGAAACTAAGTAGAAAGAACATGTACAAGTATTTTGGATAGACAATTAAGATGTACGTTTAGTACAAGGACATAAATGACAAATGAAAATGAAGTACATATAAGAATAACATAAATCTGATCGATCGTGTAAAGAGATGAGAAGAGATAGCGAAAGGTGGGAGCTTTCTTGTCTTTGGTAGTACTGTCGTCGGTGTCGAGCGGAGTTTTCTGCTTGGATCATACCTAGAGATACGTGGAAACCGAGTTCAGTGCGTGAGCCATACTGCCAAATTGTTTGCATTAACTTTGGGGCTATTCTCTGACACTGATAGACTCTCGACGGACAGACCATGAAAGTCAGAGAACAGAGTTTTATCTATGCGTATTTTCCTGAAGTAAAGAAATTTAGGAAAGATTATCGGGATTATCGGATAGTAAAAGACATTGCTATTTCATTCACGAGAGTGAGAGGTGTATTCGCATTTGGATCACGTGGTGAGGACACGGTGTGTGTGATGCCTCGACATCGGTGAAGTGAAATGGGCAAAGTTAGTACAGAGATAGGTCACGGTGGAAAAAAGGTCAAGATCGGATCGGCTTGGAGGTCAGCGAAATGATAATGATCCTGGGTAGAAGGAAAGAGAGAGGGAGCAGCCGGCACCGAAAGCATAACCCAATAGGAATGCCGGCACTAGTGAGCATTGGACCATGTGCGTCAAGGGGTTTTATAGGGGTTGTTGGTAGAAGTGACGTTTTCGATATCTAGCTAAAAGAAGAGTTTTGTATTTAATTCCTAACTAAAAGAATAAGGGGGGGGGCGCTACAGTATATTATATTAGGTTACACATACAGTTGTTGTGTCATAAAAATGAAGTAAGGAACTTTTATTTGTAGAACACATTTTGCACATTACCAAAACCTGTTGGTAGTAGATCTTCAAATGATCGTCTCCTCTTCATGAACAGTTATTGTCATACATCACTGACACAGTTTGCATCTGCCCGTCTGTCATACGTTGGAACTGTGTTGTGTTCAAGAGTTCTGAGGTAGTCAGCCTCAACAGTGACCTGAATAGAAGAGGTTCCCTACCATGAATAGAAAAGCTTCTCATACTTTACCAAAATTCACCCAAATTGATCATGCCGTCTTTTCTTTTTCTCTGAATGGTTATTTTGTGTCAGTCCCAGTGAAACTGTACAACAGTAAGTGCTATGGACTTGTTTCTGCTAGGTTTTGTGTTGATTGTTTTCACATCATACATTTTCCTCTCCTTTCCAATGCAAAAATCAACCACTATATCCATCTGAGGGAATATGTTATTGGGAATTCTATAACTTCAATAAGTAAAACTAAAACGTGTGTGTGTGTGTGTGATATTCATACTCTGATGTTTTTGTATCTACACTGAAGTGCATGCTTCATGTGTACAAGTATATGCACATCAGCTTCTCTATATGGTGGATCATGCATTTTCCAACCTGGTCCTTTGTGTATTATAGATAACATGTCTTGGTCTGGTAAGAATTCTGTCTTGCTTACTCTATGGCTAAGTTCTTTCAACTCTTCCTTGTCCTGAGATTTCTTCAAAAAGTCTTTGAAATGAGTTTTCTGTGTGATTTCTGTTGATCTTGATTTGTTAATTTTACATTCTACTCGTCCGTTGTCACAGGTTCCACTCTAAATGATCTTGGAGCATGTCCGTTCTTTTGAGTCTTCAGTTGCACAAACTAAGTTGTATATTCTAAGAAGGTGTTTCCTGTTAGGTGAATTGTGTGCAGTAGTAATCCACCATCTTCAATTATGAAATCAAATATTTTGTCAACTTGACTAATTGGCTCGTATAGTATGAGTCGTTCTGACTTGGTTCCTGTGTAAAGTTGTCCAAAATCAGAGATGAGAAAAAAATTTCTGCCAAGTCTTCCTTGTCTCTGCTGATTTGCAGTAACATCCTTCAGCACAGTGCTACATTAGACTTTAGTGATGCAGTTTTTTTCCTAGGGATGTCTCTCTCGGGTTTTGGTGTTTTGAATAATGGCAGAGAACTTTGTTCAATTGTTGTTTGTACAGGTCTTTCTTGTTTGACATGAACTTCTTTGAAGGACTCGTCTTGCTCCTATCCTATGTTCTTTAAATTCTGGATAGTTGTGATGGCACTCATCAGTGCAAGAACATGTTTTGAGCACCAGTATTTCTGAACATTTGTCTCCAAATGGGTTGCCAAATTCATCTTCAATTGTTGTCAGAAGATTCCTAATTTGTCCCAGAAACTTTTTCTGCGATGCGGCTCTTTATTTGTGATGTTTGTAATCATTGCTTACAATAAAGAGTAAATTGCTTCAAACTTATGAAGAATGTGTGCTTGCTCGATCCCTGCTAACTTCCAGTGATGGAATGCTTGTGGATTAGGGGTCGAACCTATAACTCCAATGTCTTCTACACCCCCTTTCATTTTGCAATCCTCATGTTAATGCGCCTGATCTATGGCCATAAATGAAAGATGTTTGTCTGACTTGTTCACAATCTTGTTCACAATCCGATTCCTTCCAATCTCATGTAGGGACATCAGAAATGAAATGCGTTTGTTTTTCTCATCTTAGAAGGTAGCTTTTTGTAATTTTGTGTGAACATATATCTGCATTAGCTTCACAGACTGTGTTAATTTTATGTTTCAAAATGTTATGTAGAGTACATAAAATATTATTTTTAGTTTATACCAAGTCGAAAATGTGTTTCTGATGACCGTGGAATTACCTCTAGGGGACAAATGATTTATAGTGGGTTGAATATAAAGTCATTTTTGGAATCCCCAAACTAGTAGGTAGTAGGCTTTGCAAACCAATATCTAAATACCGGTTTTGAAAATTCATGAGCAATATCATTACTGAGACGCCAATACCAGTTTTCTGAGTTTTCCTCTTTAACACTCGAGCTTTATAATAGAAATTTCTCATCAAGGAGATCCACTTGAAAAGAGAATTTCTAAAAACATCTCAGATATTTTAAAAAATATGAAGTATGAGATCTGATATAAGAAGGTATATGTGTCAGGTTCACTACCTTCTTTACCTTACCTTGGCCCTGAAAAAATGATGAAATGAGATGTTATGAAACAGGAACAGCCTGTTTATTTCAAAAGAAGGATTTAGTTTCTTTGAAAACTGTAATGGACCCTTATTTTTGTTGTATGGACTAAATGAACTGTTATGCATATTTTAAAAAATGAGTTGGGAGAGAGTGCATGATTAAACATTTTTTAAGATTTTTTAAGATTTTTTTTTTCATTATAAACTTTTAATATCAATCAAAAGGCCTAATACTGAATATTTGTCAATTTCTCTCCTTCTGTTGTCTATATGGTGGATTGGGGGAATCAACTTTCTTCTCTAACATTTAGTTCTTGTTCTCTCTTACCTTCATATTGCCACCCACTTCTCCTTAGGGCCCAATCTTATTTCTAAAAAGCGTATGTGTAACAGCAATTGGTGCCCACAAAAGGTCCTGTCAATGCCATCTATGAAAGAAAAAAATATAACTCAGAATCGGCATTGAGAAATTCCATTGGTGATTTACCGGTAATTTTTCCAGCATGTAACACTTCATTCCATTATTTGCACTTAGGGAGCAGACTAATCTTTCTTCTACTTTGAAAACTTTCATCTTTTTCTGTGAAACCTTTCATAATTTCATCGGTCACTTTTTAAATTCAAAAGTTATATCAATAAAGATAAACGTAAATAAAATGAAATTCAATAAGATTTGTGTCATTCTAATTCATTCATTTAATTATTGAAGATATTTTCTTGAAAGAAAAAAATTATTATTCAATATTTTTTGTATGCTTTTAATATAAATACATCTTATCTTGAAAAACAAAGTTTTCTTAAAAGCTGGAAAAAATTTATGTACGATCTTCTGAAGTAAATATCGGCAATGGTTTTAAAAACTGAAAATGGCATGGGTCTCTTAACCAAAAGATTACCAAGGTTTTCCACGTCATTCTGAGTTCTTTACTTTCCTCAACTGCTATAACATTTTTTTCAAATTTTCTCCCCTACAGCTTATTAGGATGGATCAATAAGTCCATAGCCTGATATGTAGTTATTAGCTGAATTTTGATCTGAAAATTTTTCTGTATAATGTTTTATCTATGTGATTAATATTCACCGCTGAATTGAGTGAATTGACAAGGAAGGAGATTATGTTGAAAAATGAATGCTTTTTTTCATTACTAGTCTATAGACTTATTCAGGTATACTGAATATGCTATTGTTTACTATTATTTCTGAGGATTAAAAAGTTTCTCCTGGTATTTCTATGATTTCATGTTTGAATACATGAAATGAATAACAGCAAGTGCTTTTTCTTACTCATATACAAACTGTTTTTAATTTAACTTGGATAGATTGGATTATAGGTATAGATCTTGTGAACTATCCAGAATACATTGTTCAAATAATTAACAGGATTATTTGGTTCAATGGTTTGTTTCCAATTTTCTTGTTTTTCAGTTTTCCTCCATAAATTGTTCTTGAAGGAAAAGCTGCAAGAGCAGGGAACCTGGCGATGAAGGCTTCAGACTTGAAAAATCACAACGCCCCTTCCACATCTCATCAATCTTCAAGAAATCTACCTTCCCAATTGCTGTATCAGCCACCTGCAAAACGATGGGCAAACAAGCCACTGAAAAGTTCCTCCCCCAAATCTCAGACTGTAAAGTCTGAGGGACATTCAGAAAATTCTTCTTCTAAAATGACTGAATGTAAAAGAGAACCCCTTTGTGAATCCGAGAATGCCAAGGAGCAAGAAGTACTGGCCTATTCTAGAATCTCATCTTACTCTCCCAGTTCCCAAGAAGATTTGGGGGGAGCTTGCTACACAAGATTAAAACCTACTCGGGACCAGTGTTTGTCTGAAAGAAAACGTGGACTTGGACGAGGAAATCTTTTGAAACTGCAACTCCTCTATGAACAGAGATTTGCGAAAGCAGATAAAATAGATGATGAAGGGGATGCTGCTCATGTCCCAAGTTTGGCTAATCCTGGCCCTTACTTATCTGCAGATTTGAACCATAACAATAATAACATCAACAACAATAACCACAATTACCTTAGTAAGCCTTTCTTGAAAATACCAAGTTTGGATTGCCCATCTCTCAAATTCCACAATGCAGAAACTCCCGAACAAAATGATTTTAAACCTTTTATGTATGAGAATGGAGTCAGCTACCGACCCCCCAAATGTCAAGAAAACATTCTCTCTCCACCGATTGGAGTACCTGACAAAGTCCAACATGTCGCAGAAGAGGATGTATGCCGAATGAGAGGAGTTCAAGTAAAGAATGTTACCAAATCCTTCGGGTCCGGAGACTGGGAATCCAGAGTAGAGGCTGGCTCCAATCTGTCATTACTCTCTCATCAAAAGAGCCTTAGAGACAGAAATGATTACAGCTCTCTAATTGATCAGAGTTCCAACTTGACTATTTCCAATAGTGACTCCAAAGATACATCCAAAATCTTTTACAGTAGCAATCAAAGTGAAGACGAGGAATCTGCAGATGTCTTTGATTCTCAAGCGTCATCTCTCACTGATGAAACTTACTTGACTGTCTCTTCTCATTTAAGTGACGTGGAAGAGAATACTGGAGGTATAACCAGATCTATTGATGATTGCGACCAGGAAAGTGTTTCGTCAAAAAGTAATAGTACAGCTGAGAGTCTATTTGAAGATTCTTCTGCTGATGTCATTTGTCCTTCTGCCAAGACTTCCTTCAATGATAGCCGAGGAGATGAGAAAACAGAGATCTTGGAAAGTCCTCTATCTTTCCAAGAGAAGGCAAGAGATGAAGTTATGAGCACTGTCGGTTCCGGGAACAGAATCAGCCATCATCTTAATCATCAGTCGGGAGATGATCAACTTAGCTGGAGCACAACTCGCATGAAAAATCCCATCTCTAAAAACGAATGTAGTGCACGCCAACCAAATTTGAAATTTTCCCTCAAATCTGACAAGCACCAAAAGTCTGATTTAAGTCGAAACGGTTCTACCAAATATTCTTCACTCTTTTTACCAAACTCTGGTCAGAAAAGTTTTGTTCCTGTCTGTCCCTCCACTGTCAATTACCAAAGCCCTACCTCGTTCTCGCCTCAGCCCCTCACGGCAAGTAGTGTGACGTGTGAGAATTCATCTTCCCAATATAGGGCCTCACTCCCTCCCACTTTCTCCGTATTGCAATCTTGTAACAAGGAAAAGATTTCAAATCAGCTGGTAAGAGGTGTTTCTTGCAAACGGGTTACCCGTATTCAAAGATGTTCCTGGCCCAGGACAATGAGTGGAGATAGTTTCAATGATGCTCCTTGGTCCCGTTTCAAAGAAATCTCCTTCACAAACCAGGATCGATGGAAGCAGTCCGCCCTTCAATACAAGGAGACATTTGGCAGTGTTGAATCCTCTCAAGATTGGAAAGAAAAATACAAGAAAAGATGTTCTGAGGCTGGCCACAAATTCTTGGACACTCATTGTCACATCGACTTGATGTTGAAAAATTTTAAGAGAATTTATGCCACCTTCCAAGAATATCGTGAGGCACATGCTGATTCCTTTCCTAAAGAATTTGGTGGCTGTGTTACTATCTTCTGTGATCCAAAGACTTTTAATCCTCAAGGTAAATTCATTAGTTTGTTTTTTTTTCTCTCCTCTCCCACCATTTTCAATATCATTTCAAAAAAGGCATTTGAATAGAGGCAATTCTTGAAAATTGGAAAATTATCGAAAAGTTGATACACTGTCTTCTTTTTAATTTTGAAATTTGAATCTTGTGAATCTAATTGTCAAACTTGAAGATTTATTTTTGAACGTGAACAATTTAAAATTTGCCAAACGAATAATATCATAAGTGTAATGTATTACTTTTTTTGTTGGTTTCGCAACCTCTCTTTAAAAAAGCTTCTCTTTTTTTTCCTGTCTCAGTTTGTGAGGAGTAGATTCACTGAAAAAGACAGACTAATTTAGTGCTTGAAAAAAAAAGTATCTCAAACTTTTTGGCATCCAAGTTTCCATATAAACTTTTTCATTTTACTTAAAAAAAAAAGCCATACAAGGTTTCTGAAGAAGCTTGGATAAGAATGTTGGGTGCCAAAATAAAATGAATTACTACCATTAAAAGTTATTCCTTTATTGCTATAAGCAAACATTTCTACAAACTGCATTAAAAGTTTAGGATTATATTTTAGATTCAATGCAACTAGGTTTTCACTGACATATTTAATCGACTAATAAAGAACCTGAAGCAAAAGAGAAACAGTTTTTATATGGGTCACATCCTTTATACAGAAATGAATAAACCTGCTCCAATTTGGGTGTTGAAATGAAAACAAATTAGAGTTGAACTTATTTCTTACCTTAATATTGAAAAATCCTTGAGGCTCCTCCCTCCAACAAGCATATTTAGTGCAGTGTTTTCCAACCTGGGACAAGGTTGGCAGACGTCTAAAAGTTTGACTTCTTGGGAGGCCTCTTCTAATGTTTAGTGTTATTTGTTATTGTGTAATCTTAGTAGGAAGGGGTCTAGTGTAGTTCTGATGCCAATTTTCAAATCAGAAGACAAAATGGTATGGCCTGGAGCACTGGAACACTCTAACAAACATGCAAATATAAAAAGGATAGAAACCTTTGTGATTTTTGATGACTACAGTTGTTCAACTATTATGATATTTTCAGGCTTAGTTGAGTATTTAATAAGGGTTTACCATATTAAGACCCAACCTTATGTACTTTCTACTGTTTTTGGGGTACCTCTTGGACTTTAATAAATAAAAAACATTAAGCAAATGATTACTGACAAAGAGATGTTCAGGCGAGAATTCAGTTTAGCTTTTGTAAAATTTCATTCGTCATTGTCTGGTATAGACATTTGAAGGCGTCTTAAGTATTAGTATAATGTCATTTGGTATTAGATTTTATCCAGACTAGTTCATGACACATTACTTGGCAAATGGTCATCATAAGTGGCTGATGGATTCTTGGTGATACTATAACACACAGTAGGAATGGAGAGGGGAGAAAAGTAGGTCAACTAGTTTATTAAGAGGGTAGGAAGGGAGTTGTCCTGTTGATAATCCTGAATTAGAGCAGCCCAAACTCTGTTCCATTAAATGTTGATAGGCTGAATTTTCAGTTTGCTGAATGCTTATTTTCTCAAAGGTTTAATTACTCAAGAAACAAAGGGAAGCAACTCTACTGACTAAATATGCCTTTTTTTGATAATGTATCATTAGCAAAAACACTGCTTGATTTTCTTTTTCTTATATTGGTGTGATGGTGGTTGTATACTTTGTATCTACCATTAAGTAAAATATGCCACAAGTTTGCAGTTTATGAAAAAAAATGGATGTGTTGTAGTTTTAGTATTTGTGATAAAATGAATTTTTTTTTTTCTCCATGATGGACATATGGCGTAGTGGTTAGAGAGTCGGACAGAATTACTGCAAGTAATCTAATGGTTCTAGATTCAATCCTAGTGTGAGATTATAATAATACTACTAATGCTAAGAGGGGAGTGCGGTCTATATACCCCCAACGGTTAAATAAAGGGTTCGGTTCGTTACTTCCCCACATACCTGATGAAGGCCGTAGAGTGAAAAACAACCAAGATGAGGATAGTCTGAATAATATTAAAAAAAATTTTTTTTTTCAATGCATTTTCCATTTTCTCTTGTTTTTCAGGAAGTCTTTTTCGTAGTTTGGTTAACGAGCATAATGTTTGGATTGCTGTGGGTTGTCACCCAAAGAACGCAAAATCCTTCGATAAACGCGCATTGCAACATTTGAATGAGTGCATACACATGCCACAAGTGGTAGCTGTTGGTGAGATGGGCCTAGATTATTCTGGAAGGTAAGTGGTTCTTCTTGTTTATTTGCTAGTGTTTGTGATTGTCACTCCAATTAAATCTTTGCCATGTGATAATAGTTCCTTCTAAGCTGTGTATGTGTGCAGGCATTCACACGTTTTGCAACCGGGGTACAAAGGAGTTTAATGTGCGTACCAAGAGTTGAACACCAGCAAACATGATATCCTTTCATTATTATTGATCACCATTAAAACCGGTTTGACCACTTTCGCTGCGTTTAGGTAATTCATGTGTTTTGACAATTATACTTATGTTTTTATCTATGTTAAGAATAGAAACTTTAAATTCTGCACACACTCTCTCACCAATAAGTAGTGAAATTGTTTTCTTATTGATTTTTTGCCTCTTCTCCCAAGTTTTCAGCAGAGGGTTCGATTTACAATATGAGTTTATGCTAAATTTACATGATAGAAATATGCATACATTGATGGTGGTGATTCATAATTTACCTTGGAATACCAGTTATTTTTTCTTTTTTTTTTTTTTGCTTCTACTGACCTTCGTCTTGTTGCTTTTTATTGGAATTGAGATGAAGGTAAACAGTAGCCAAAAATGTAACTATAATGATTTAATGTACTTATTATGAAAGGTTAGTTCATCTGCTTAGAAATGATCTTGTTTATAGCTATCAACGAACAGAATTGATTAGTAGATATCAAAGAAATCAAGACAGGAGGCAAATTTTGTTTGCACTTGATATTTTGATGTGGAGAGAGCCAGCTAGTGAAAATAGTACATGGAGCAGTACTGGAGAGTTGTAGTGGCTTCGTTAGCCGATCACTACATAAAGTCTACTCTCTGCTTTGTATTAATAAGCCCTCAGAAAGGTGAGCCATCAAATCTCTCATAGAGGCTGTAGAGAGGGCTTCCAAATGGCTCTCAACCAGAGGGAGCAATCAGTGGACCAATGTCGCTGGGACACAAGTCGGTGCTTGGTCAACTGAGTGGGGGTGTATGATGTTGAAAAACCCCAAACATCACTGACAATATGTCCCAGCGCATTTGTACATGTATCATCTTGCACAAGTTCAGAGTGCATCTTGTCTGAATCAAATTCATTGAAAACTCATTATTTCAGCTTCAAAGGGTTTATTGAAATCTTAAAAGAAATACAATTGAAATAATCAATTCGTGTCACTTTCAATAAATCTTTGAGCAAATCAACCAGATTGAATGGTATTTATTTCTGGGTAACAAGCAGGATTCTGGCAAGGGGAAAATTGGGAGGATGGATATCACGGGTACTAGTTTGCATCATGCAGATACGTTGTAGACAACCTTTTTGACAAAGTGACGTTTGGCTAAATGCCATGTTGTTGAAAACTTTTTATTTTTCGTACCATTTAGAGGTTAAAAAACTGAAGTTTCTTGAAAAATGATTTTATTTGACATCTTAAATAAAAACATTGGAAGAATAAGATGATAAAAACACAAATTGTCAAGTGCATTTTTGCAAATGATCAGAGAAATTATCTCATAGACATTGACAACCTATATTAAAAAAGTAATTAAAATTGAAGAAAAATTACTTTTTTTCTTGGCTTTGTTAGAGAGTAGAGAGAAAAAAGCCCAAATTTAAATTTAAAAAAACAAAACAAATTTTCATTATTCATAAAGTAGATATATCACAATGTTTTGAAGTCATTTCATGTTTTTAGCAACGTACATACACTAGTTATCAAATGAAACTTTTATATGCAAGTTTTTTTTTCTCATCAGGTCTTTTTTTTTTTTTTTCTGCCCCCCCCCCCCCAATCATTTTATAATTCCTGCAAGTTATATACGCATAGATTTATTAATCATAACAGCCCTGAATAGGACTCTTTATATTTCACAAGTTGTGCAGGTCTCTTCCAGAGTTTTGAAATAATTGAATTGTGAACAAATGTATTTTTGCAATGTTGCATTGAATATTATCAAGGTGAATAATTTTTTTTTTTTTTTCTCTCTGTGTTATTTTGCTTGTAGGTTTCATCTGGAAGCTGACATTCAAAAAGAAGTTTTCAAAACTCAAATCAAGTTGGCACTGGATGTTTCAAAGCCTATTGTTATCCACTGCAGAGATGCTGAAGATGATGGCTTTTCCATACTTAAAGCAGTAAGACTTATATCTGCATGCACAATTGTTTCTTATGAATTCTGGAAGTTGATCAATTCTTATTTTTGTTTATTAAAACTTTCAACATGGTTCTCTTCAGTTTTCAAGTATGGCTGGCTCTCCTGCATACCGGCCACATGAATGGAGCTGAAAATGTCTAAATTGGATTAATTGGTTGCATTTTTAGCTATTGATTTATATCTAAAAATGCAACCAAAATAATCTAAATTTAGATGTAAAACATGTATGTTTCTGTATTAAAATACTGAAGACATAACAAAATCCAGTCTATTAACCATCAAATTAATTAATTTTTTCTTTCTTGAATCAGTTTTTGGAGGCTTACTTTGTTTTTAAAAGATTTCTTATTAAACATTCTTGACAGAACAGTTCGATTTTTTTCCCTTAGACACACACAACCTTCGAAGAAGTTACTTGTTGACAAAAAATGTAAAACGATGTCGGCGAATAAGCTCATTTAATCTATGCTTATATAACTATAAAAGAAAGTAAATAAATAAAAAAAATACTTCGAAACGTCGCAATATTCTACTTAATAATTATGATCGTTTGCAGAAATTAATTTTATAATATTCCATATCATCCTGTCACTTTGACTATTTTTTCTTCATTTTCAACCTCTAATTGGTAGGAAAAAAAGTATTCGACGAAAATCCAAGTCAACGTATCATCACTGACTCAGAAAGATTCTCAATGAATTGGCTGCATGGCTATACAGCATTCAACAAAACAATTTGACACAAAGAAAAATGGCTGTCAAAATAGCCATTATCTAACCATTACTTGTGAACTATGTTCTTGTTTAGATGCTTGGGAATGAACACCAACACACTCATGGATACATGAATGCATAGTTTTTTTATAAATTTCTGTTATAAAAAAAATTTCCCCAATTATATTTTGGAGGGAAAAAGAAGATAGTCAAATTTGTGAGATAATTCAAAATTTAGGGTTAATCAGCTCTGAAGTTTGATGTAAGATATTATCTTTTGAAATGACAGTTTGTGGTACACGGTAGGTTGTAACGTGTAATATGCTTATAAGACTTTGAGTTATTCCCCTTGCAAGATTTTCTTTTATCCAGTAGTGCAGACATACATAAAAAAATTATTAGCTTCATTTTTACAGGCAGACAAGGCAAGTGATCACCCTCAAAGCTCTACATTCATTATTCCTTGTAAGTTTTATAATGGCTACTGGTCTTGATTAGGTCTATTCTGAATGTTCAACTTAGAATATTCATTTTCAACTAGTGGTGACCTCTATCTGAAAAGAGAGCATTTCTATGAAAACCTTTCATAAGCCAAAGAAGCAATCATATAGCTTAATCTATAGGGGAAAAACTTTTAGCATTCCCAGATCTCCAAATGGTGATGATGGTATTTTAGGTTGGGGTGATGGGAGGTATACCACACTTGAAGGACGCCAGGTGGACAGAGGTTGTAATGGGATCAAGTATAAATTATGGACAGAACAATTGGCAAATACGATGACTGAAAGAAGTGGCACACATTTTTTCTTCAGTCGAACCTATTAGCCAACCAAGCGTTGATATCAGTAGCATCTGGGAGCTTCTCATCATAAGAGACTTATTGAGAAAAGCAAAAACAGATTATCCAATGCAAGGGAGGAACCTCGGAAATATCCTGATAACACAACCCAGTTTTGAAAAAAAAAAAATCTTGATATGACTTCCAATCTATCTCAGTAGGAACTCTGAGTAATGATTCCATATTCTAGAACTAATGACACCCGATTGTGACCAGAGAGTACATGTAAAGAAATGGACATGTATACTAGGAAAATAGTCTGACCATATCATACATCATGGCTATTTACAACTTTTTTCTTAAAAGCAATAAGTGGCACAAAGTCAACTTTTTGAAAAGTGGAGGATATCTATAAACCTCTCTGTTGTTCTTTTCTATATCAATTATTACTATACGTTGACAAAATCTTTTTTTCTTGCAGGAATGTCCATTGAATTGGCCAATCCATCTCCACTGTTACACGTTGGATTTTGAACATGCCAAGAGATGGCTGGACACCTTTCCTAACCTCTACATTGGCTTAACACCAAAAGTCACTTATGGAAATGCTTTCAATGTCCATGATACTGCTAGTAAGATCCCATTGACCAGATTGGTCTTGGAATCTGATGCTCCACATTTTGTACCTAGTATGGTAAGTAAATTTTTCACCTCTTTTGAAGGTTTTCATTGAGAGAAGGACTTGAAATAGTTTGACAAGCCTGGCTGCTGCAGGATCAAACTCCGCTCCAACTGAGGATATTTACTGCAACTTTTGTGTTGTATATATGACCTTGTGTCAGACAATCACTCCCACCTTGACCTCTTGTTTTCAGTATAGCCGGTAATCTTGATGGAACAGTCAATCTCCGTCTACCAGTTGTCTCCTCAGCCCACACTATGTTCAAGATCCTTAGTCATTTCGCTGGGCTTGAAGTTGATTTGTAACCCTTCCTGTGACTAAATATATACTCAGTAGGTCAGCTAAAAAACAACTTTTACAGGAGTGTGTGTGTGTGTGTGTGTGTATGAGAGGGGTAGCAACGTTGGAACTACCAGGGAACAGGAGGTTCAAGTCTTCAGTCTGAGGATGTTGGTATGAATTCTTGGTTCTTATGTGATAAGTTTTTTTAGTTTTTTTTTTTTTTCTTTGAGCTTAGAAGTCAAAGTCCTAACTTAGTCTCCCTTGAAGTGTCTCAGAGACGTGTCTGACAGGGTTCTGTGTCTATTGCTGACTCTTCTTTGATGAGAAAAATTTCCCAGCTAATATGGAAGAATTCAAGAAACAACATGGGGGCCTTGGTGCTTTTAAGGTTTTACAATTAACGTTATGTTTCTCATTAGTTATTTGCTACAGAGAAGTTTCCAATTTCCTCCCAGCAATTTTTGCTATTTTCTTCAATCGTTATTTTTAATTATTCAGGTGGATTTCATTCTCTCTCTTCAAGGACGTACACATTGACCAAAATAGAAATTCCTGATTCATAAGCCAGGTGATCCCTAATGGCTTACTAATTACACTTTCAATAATTCCTTCATCCAGTTCAGTCAGATGCAGTGTTTCCCCCATAAAGTAATTTCACCTGCTCATAGGTCAGGCTTTGGGTTTTTCAAGTCTATTTAACAATGATCATTGAAATAGTTTCAATCCGTGAACAATTGTGATAAATTGTAATCAGAATAAACAGTGATGGCCGATAATGTCTGATTCTCAAACTTCTCCTCCTCATACATACAAGGGTCTCCAATCATTCAAGTCCCTACCAACATTTGTTCAGGAGCCTTTTTACTTCTCTTAGAGAGTGCTTGTCAGATTTTTTTTTTTTTTTTTTTTTTTTTTTTTTCAGTATAAACATTTTTATTTATCAGAATGAAATAAGCCCTTGCACACCTGTAAAATAAATTTTCATACATACGTAAGACTTGTCAGTAAGAGAGTCGTCCACCAATCAGTCGTGATTTCAAATTACGGTAGAGATATTTTAATTTTACTCATCTGATTGGTTTAACAGGACTAACAAACTGAAAACTTCTTTTTTTTCAAAATCTAAATTCATGCTTAGATTTCGTAGCACTGAAATATGATGGGATCATTCTGTATGCCCCGCCCTCATACGGTTTCATGAAAGAAGGGGTGAAGTTGATTATAGAATGACCTAAAAGATTCAATACAGTTTTGGTTACATTTTAAGTTATAATCATTGTGTGTTTCTCCATAGTCTTAGATAAGTTGAAGTACTATATTATTTTTTTATTTCTTTTTTTTTTTTCCCCCTCAATTATCCATTAGGAATCTCTTGGTCTAGAGTAGAGATAGCAAACCTTTTTGGAAACACTTACTCCCATTGGTGAAAATCTTTAAAAAAAAAAAAACAACATTCACTTGCCCGTAGGAATTTTTGAGCAGCAGATTACTTTTGTATTTTACAAAATATTTTTATAGGAAACCAAAATATATATCTCCTGTGTGTCAATGTTTTTGTGTGCCACAGGTTTGCTACTCCTTGTCTAGAGTGACATAAATATATCACTTCGATATTATCAAAGCCTTTGTATAAACAGCAGAGTAAAATAATCAATAATGATTTATATGTACATGTTATTGTTACATGTTTCTATCTATTAAGCATATTTAAACATCAAAGATGTAAGTTGTTGGTTTTTTTTTTGGGTTTTTTTCATACCTTCGACCACCTTGAGTAAAAATTTTCAGACTTATGTTTAAAAATGAAAAACTGAATTCATTAAGCAATCTTGTCATTGAAAATACTAAAAATGTTAAAATTCTTCAAAAAGACGGAGTAAAAACAATGTTTGGGAGCTTCAAAAAAGATAAAGTTGCTTCTCTATAGAAATGATCAGAATGGCACAATGTTTATGTTGGAAAATTATTTCTAATTTGCTTATGATTACATCATCATGTGGCTTTCTTGGATTTTGGAATTTTTAGAACAACTTTTTAAACATTTTACAAAAAACCTGCTCATCTAACTCACATGTTACGGCAAAAATCTAAATAAAAAACAACAGTACTTTACTCCAGAATTATGCCAATACATTTGTGCCATCTATTGGCTATACACAGAGCAGATTTTCAGCTGTATTTTCGTTTATATCAATCTATTGAGAGTGTGTGGTTGCAATTCAGTGACAATGAAAGGGTTAGAATAAGTTGTATTGAGAATCAACTTACATTGAATAAATTTGCTTGAAAAAAATGAACTGAATACTTATCTACAATAATCATTGGAATTGAAACCTTACAAGGCCGAATTAGGGTGGGTTTGGAAGATAGTGCTGCACTAATCATCCAAGTGAGGTGGGCTTACTTATCTCAAAAGATCAACATTTGAAATCTTGGCTTTTTAGTGATTGAGGTTGGAGTCAGACTAAGCTATCATCAGTTGTAAGCAACGGCCTCAGCCATTAAACAAGTTTTTTTTAAATTATTTGATTATTCCATGATTTTATTGTCTCACGTGATTGAAGAATGAAAATGCCTAATATATATATATATATATTTTTTTTTTTTTTTTTTTTAATCTGTAGGTACCATATAAACAATTAAAGTCTTCACATCCTGGTTTGGTGTTCACTGTTGCTGAGAAAGTAGCCAACCTTCAAAATCGAGATGTCAAGGAGGTACTGAAGGCATGTTGGGACAATAGCCACAGGCTGTACAGAATCAATTCTGACACTTAGATGTGTTGCTATTGAAAACATGTTGGAAATTAGTTTGTGTATCAGAGAGCATCTCCTTATTTTCATTCTTTTAGAGTCAAATTTTCACATTTTCAATAAAATCTGTAATGTTTCCAAAAAATAAATACTTGTTCATAAAACAATTGAGACTTCTGTTTTGTTTAGGAAAACTGCTGTAGGTTGAGAGAGAATCCAAATTTTTATTGCTTCTTACCAAATGCCTCAAAGAAGTAAATTAAGGCCTTGTACCCATTTTATCAAAATATTTTAAGGGTTTACAGTGTGAAAATTCATTAACCATATACAGAAAAATAAGTATGTGGATTCTCACTTCCTGTCATCCTGCTGGCACAAGGCCAAGTACTAATTTTACCTGACATTATAGTGGGGTTTCTTAGCTGAAAAATTTCAAGCTATTTGTGCATTTTGCAATGAAAGCATGTAATTTGCTACCCATAGCTAAAGGTATTCAAAAAGAAATTGGATATTGAGCCATTCTGGATTTTCAATATGTTACCCATGTGACCTATCAGCAATGGATATAGTTATATTGAGGACATAATTAGTTGAATTTATTTACCATACATAGTTCTTGAGAATTACCATTTGGATAATGAATGCAAATCATTGAAAATTCAAGATAGCAGTCATGACAAGTATGAAAATCATAATAGCAATAAAGTTGCATAGACTAGTCTGATATGGATGATCTTGGTGTCAAATCATACATGATGTAGAATTTGATTTTGGAACTTAAGAATTTCACACAATTCAAGATGACCATTATGTGAGGGGTCAGCTGCTGACAAGAACTACCATCAGTGTGTGGATGGGGGCCATTCAAACACAGCTTGTAAGTACTATGAAGCTACCTACCAGATGAAGGGCAGTCTAGCTATGTGTTCTGTAAATGTAAGGAGAGTTATGTTAGAAGGGGAGAACTGAAAAGACTTCCCTGCAATAGACCCTAGCTTTCATTACCATTCCAAATTCAAGCCATCATCTTGAAAAATGTTGGCCATCTTGAATTTTCAATGACTTGAATCCATTTACCATACATAGTTTGGATAATGCATCCAATTAATTCAGTTCTCAAAATCATTGGGGGGGAAAAAAAAAAAAAAAAAAATTGATCTGAAAACAGTTGTTGCAGGCAGCAATTTTTAAACATCATTTCATGATTTTAATCATCACCATAACCACCATCATCAATGATAATGAAAGCCCAAATAATGTTAAGGTGCATCTTTGGAACCGTGATTAGCATTTCAAGCTTCTTGCAGTCAATTACACCTACATCTGAGGTCAAAATTTCCATAGGATGAAAAGATTAAATTCACTGTAAATGGTTGCAGTGAATGTATTCTTCACCGCCAGCTCAAAAACTTTTAGCTTTCGACACAGAAAACTGTTCATTGTAGACTTGAAGTTTGTGTCAACCAGAATTCAGGCTTGTTCATCTATCTTCGAGGGGAGGCAAGTTGCTGTTGTACAAATGGTTATTAGAGTGGTATGTACTATTTTTTTTTTTTTTTTTTCCCCCCTTTTTTTCAGCTAAACACTGGGTGATGATGATTCATAAATTCCCCCGGAACTCTTATTGATAGATTAGCTCTAAAGTAAACTGAGTACTTTACTCAAAGAAGAAAAATGGCTGCCATGGTTGACATATTGAAAATTGATGGCTCAACATTCACATCTTTTTGGAACGTCAAAGTACCAAATTATATGCTTTTTTTCACAAAATGCTCAATAGGCTTGAAATTTTCCGCTAAGTGAAGGGGAACGCTGATTAGACTTTCCCTTGCTCTGGGTAATTGTTATCACTTATTTTGTTTTGAATTGTGAGATAGGAAGCTTCTGGACAATTCTAAAGTTACAAATTTGAAAAAAAAAATGTATGATTTGACACAGATCATCCATATACTATACAACTTTATTTCTATGGCAATTCCCAAGAACTATGTATGATAAATAAATTCAAAAATTATGTTCTCAATATCATACATCCATTGCTGATCTGAAAATAATTGTTGATAGCTACAATTTTGAATAGATTTGAAAATTCACTCAATAACCTTTTTTTTTTTATAATACCAAAATGTGCAATTATTTGGCTAAGCTGACAAGCTAATTAAAAAGATATTAATTGTATGTGTGATGCTTGAAAAACTCTTCCTTCCCCCTGTGTCAATTAGGTGACATAAATTGATATTTACAAAGCTTGGCTTAATCCGACACAAAGCCTCAAGTGTAAAGCCCCTATTGATAATTGAACTCACTACAGTCGTAATGATCTTGAAGACTACCCAACAGCAAGGCACCCAGGAATTACCTTAAATTTTGGTACTCTTGTAGTAGTAGGGTCCAGGACATATGCATAAAAAACTAAAAGTTATTTAAGTTGCATGATTGTATTGCAATAAACTATCAAAAAACATTCTATAAAAATGTATATCAATTTATTAAATTGTTTTGGATTTAAAAAATCAGGGTTGCACAATGTTTATCGTGGAAGATTTGTGGGGATTTTTTTTTTTTTTTTTTTTTTTTTTTTTTTTTTTTTTTTGGTGTATATCCAGACTACCATCCCTGGACCCCGATTTTACAAGCATACTGAATTTCTTTCCACAAAGACTGGCCATTTTTTAAAGATAAAAGGCAGAAGAACAAATATACAAAGTAGAAGTTTATTTTCGAGACTCAAAATATGCAGTGACCAATTTTTGTCTTTCTATTTAAAGCGTCACCAATTCTCAAACAGGTCATCAACTTCACTGAAAAAAGAAAAAAATTAATCAACAAAAGTCTAGATTTTCTAAATAATTTGATTTTACATTAAAAACTTTTTCTTCCAAAACCCAAAGATATCATTTGGTGTAAATCAGGATTCGAAGTTTTTAAAAAGAAGAAAGGTATTAGACACTTTCACAAATTTCTAGACATCCAATATATCAAGAATGCGACTTTCTCTGTTCTCTGTAACCATAGACTCTTATACTAATGTAAAAATTTTTCAGATAAAAATATCTCCTAAACACCATTCAAAACAATGAAATCATCCACAGAAATGATTTCAGTATTTTTTCTCTTTATTGTTTATCTAACCTGGCTTCCCTTTGACAAAAAGGACCCGAGTTCGAGTCTCACTCAGCTTAATCTCTATTTCCAATCTGTGCTTGATTACTCACTGCTGTAGATTGATGGCCTGAATTAATTTGCTATAGATAGATAGAATTAAGATAAAGGAAAATAGTAAAAAATTAATGATTGTTCAGAATCCATGAATTTCTTTTACAGGAATCGACTGGTCATTAATAAGATATACTGATATTTACATGTAAATAAAAATATCTAAGTCATTTAAGACAAAAATGGTTACTTACCTGTCAGACATGTGAGATTGAGAAAGGCTTTCAGAATGAATCTCATCAGACTGGAAAGATTAGAAAATACCTTTAAAGTGTCATGATAAAATATGATCTATCATTTGTGAATAATAAGATATATATCTATCTTCTGCAGTGGTGACCACAACTAACAGAATCGCTAAACCGATGAAACACTAAAAGTTTAATGCAAGCAAGGATAACCACTAACTTTTATTGTAAGAATTTAGTTTGGGTTCATTTTCTTTACCCTAAAACCCTTGACTGACCTAGAGAATGGAAATTTTATAAGATATTGTTTAATGTTCAATTTCATTTGTTCATCTAATTATCTATGCACAACTTGATCATCATCTCATATTGGCATACACTACCTTTTTGGAGAGCTCTACATCCAAGCTACAACATATTTCTGTGTGTTGCACTCACTCCACAGATATATCTTCCGTGTCGAAATACACTTAGCATATTTGATAATGTAATAAATTCCACTGTGAATAAATTAATCCAGTGGTTTTGAAACTTTGAAGAATCATAGACCCCTTCTAAAAAAGAAAATAATCTGGTGGACATCCTTTTTTTAACATTTAGTTTTTAGACTGAACTATGAATTACATTTATTTGAAGTCTAATGCATGGTACAAGTCTGTGTAGAATAAACACGTTTTTTGATAGCTGTGCAATGGATGATGATGTTTCTCTGCCACAAGATTCATAATGGCAGGTTCAAAGGGAACACTGCTGTGGACCACCAAGGATTATTTATCAAACCCCATCTCCAGGTTTGAAAGCACTGAAGAATTCTCTTCTCCTGACACTTTGGACCAGCAGTAATGACATTCTCTGCAGTATATATTCATGAAAAGTGTCTCTCATCATATAGTATGTATAGGGTTCCATATATAAAACAACTTAACATAATGAATTCTTGTGTATAAGAAATGGAAAAACCAATGTATTAAACCTTGGATAATCAGAAATGTAATTCTGACCAATAAAAGGATGATTATTTGAATTCCTTAAATGAAGCATTTTTTTAAATTAGTTTTTGATTGGTTCATCTTTTATTCTATTGTTACTTTTTATCAAAATATACTCAGGACATAAAATGAACTCAGCATTTCAATAAAGAAAAAAAATGATAAAACAAAGGATAAATAGTAAAAAATTGGCAGAATGCATCCGTAAAATGGAGATCATTTTCATTTCATTTTCAAGGCAAACAGGAGTTATCTCCATCTTTTCAACAATAACAGAACAAATACACTCACCTATTCAGTGTTGAAAACAGAGCAATAATGAAATAAATAAAAGCAACTATTTCTATACAAACATCCAAAGATTAGTTAGTTACTTAAGCTCTTTGCCCCAAAAGGAGCATAGGTCATCGGCAATGCTCTGTCACTGCACTTAACCCTAGACAGTTTTCTCCAGATCCCTTCGGAAATGTCCTTTTCTCTGTATCCCGCCCCAATACAAACATCCAAGAGGTCTGCTTCAAAGAGGGGAATGTAAACGTAAATCTGGAACCAACCTCAGATTCTACAAGTTCTGGTTTGTCTTCAGTTGAAGGAGGTTTCTCAAACTCTTTCTTTTCCTCGGATGCCAAATCCAACACAGGGCTACTACGAGCAGAACCAGAATCTGGAAGAATGTCACTCTGAAAAAAAAAAAAAGTCACAAAAATGCCATTTTACAATTTTCATCTCCTACTTCTTTCTCTCTCTCTTTCTCTCTCTCTCATACTCTATTTCTTTGTCTAAGTCAGAGGCTAGAGTTGATTCTGTTTTCCCCCATGATAAGAACAATCCTCATCTAATTTAGGAGAGTAAACTCTTCACTGTTTGTCCAGCCACATTAACCCAAACCAATATACAAAATCAACATTTCCCCATTGTGATTTGGAATCACAACCACCTGATTGGTAAGCGGCTCTCTTACTGACTGCACCAAACTGACACGTCTCACATATCTACAAAAATCTATCTTAAAGGATATTTCATTCTAATAAATAAATACACTTATACTAGAATTATATATTTTTGTAATTATCTATTTATTATGTACAGCACAAAAGTTGCAGTGATCATCTTCAATCGAAATAGAGGTTTGAGCGGAGTATGACCCTGCAGCAGCCAGGCTTGTCTTTTTTACTTATTATATGACAGGTCTTTTTTGTGTAAAAAAAAAATAATATATGTACATCTTTATGATAAGATATGGTTTGTTATTTGAGAATTATTGTTCATGCCAGATGGAAATGATTGGTTTACAACTGCGACTCATCCAAGCCACCGTCAATATCAAGCTTTAGTAGACAGCCTTTATATGATATACCAGCAAACATGATATTTTGAGACTTCATACACATGCACGCGCACAAAGAAGGTGATGAAAAATAACACCTGATTTGCAATGTAAGCTAGGAATCAACAAACTTTTTCGGAGATGGACTTGATTAGTAATGTTTTTATGTCTTGTGGGCCAAAGTGAATGAAGAAAACCAAAAAGTGATCGTGCAAGTCTATGGAAACAACCTGTTTTTTTTAATTACTCGAATGTTTTTCATTATTATTTATATACACCGACAGAACTATGAAATTCTTTCTTTAGGGACAAAATATTGTGGTTCGAATTCAGTTGAGTATATCACTAGAACAGAGGGATGAGTTGGGTTAATACATTCTTATCTATAAAACACTGATCAGTTTTAGGCCACTGCAAAAACAAGACCTTTGCTCGTTTTTTTCTACACTGAATTTTATTGTTCACTATCAGAGGAGAGATAAGGAAAATGTCACACATTTAATAAAGTTGACAGGCCGAATGAAAAGAGGCCACGATATAAACTACTGATTTAATACCATTGATAGAGAAAGACTAACACAAAAACCAGTAACACATACATTGAAAAGTATTTTTACAGCAAATGTTCAAAATGGCCACTATTTTAGTCATTTACATCTTAAGAAAAAAAAGAAAAAAAAAAATATCATAAGCACTGCTAAAGATGGTTCTTGGAATTTTTTCAATGTTCCAGTATTATATCTGCTGACTGCTGCTGCTTGGGGGTTGGTGGGGGGGGGGTTAGTTTGTATACATTTCCACGTACCAATAAATCAAGTATTTGTTTTTGAGTGTTCAACTTGATTAAAACAAAAATATCCATCGAACAAAAGCTAACGTTAAGCAAGATACAGAATTGTTGCATAGCTATTTTCTTTGGTTAGTTCATTAAAGTATGTAATTATTTTTGCGGGGTTCTCCATAAGAAATATCAAGGTGAGAAAACAACTTTGTAAACTAACCTCAATTTCAGTCTCGATTTGACTTGAATCCTCTTTGTTCAAAACGGGACTCTGGATTTCCCTTTCTTCTTTGGCTGACAATTCCAAACCAGGAATGCGACGACTTGAAGCAGAGTCTGAATGGATATTGTCCTGAGAAAGAAAAAAAAAAAATTTAAAAAAAAAATTAAAAAAATCACCAGATACCAACTTATTAAAATTATCATTCAACTAGCATAGTACCCATTAAAAATGACAGGATTATTCCTGCATGCATTCTACATACTCTGTCCTTCCCTCACTAATTGTCATGCAACTTAATCGCCTGGCTCTGCTAGGAATGCCTATACAGCAAAGGCCCCCAAAATAACATACTGGTTCCAGCTAATGAGTGTGGACACACACACACACATCATTTGTAGATCCATAAAGGAAACTAGATGGGCCAAATAGCAGTGTTCAAACAGCAGGGAAAGAACTATCTCGAAGAGGACAGTGGGAACTAGCTTTTGCGGTAAGTCATTTCTTTTTTCATGGAAAAATTCATTAAATTTTCCAAGTAACACACCTCACTTATTGGGACAGGGTCTATTAAATAACAATAACAGGCTGATGATATTAACCAAAGGGTATATAGAGGAAGCCACCTATTGTAACCACTTTAAATAAAGTGTTTTGGGACCAACTATTTTTGATAAAAATAACTGTTCAATAAAAACATTATCGTGATCATAATAAGCAGCTTGATATATATTGATATGGAAATATGCATGCATATGAATGCAAAATCCAGGATTTTGAATACTGATTTTTCAGGCAGGTAAGCCCTCCCCAATAGGAAGACAGGCGCAATACAATCTCTCTACCGGTTTAGCCTTGTTTTAAGCTAAGCTGATGAAACATAAGTAATATGCATAACAACTGAGGAAGGAACACTGACCAAAATTTTTGATGTTGCGAAAGTTGGGGGGGGGGGGTCATTTGTCACAAAAGTTGGGGGGGTGTTCATTTGTCACAAAAGTTGGGGGGGGTCATTTGTCACAAAAGTTGGGGGGGGGTCATTTGTCACAAAAGTTGGAGGGGGGGTCATTTATAACGAAAAATTAGGATGTCCATTTGAAAAATTACACAATCTCAATCACAGATTTCCTTACCTGTTTTGGGTGTGTTTTCTGGGACATTTCCTGCTGGATGTTTTTCTGCTGCTCCAAAACTTCAGCATTTGAAGATTTACTTTGATAAGATGAGGGTTCTAGAAATGATAACACAAACCATTTAATTATATAAGTTTTCAGCTTACATAGATATTGATTCAGAGTCAAATGTTGGTGACTCTGCATATTCACCCAGACACTAACATCATACAGATAAAGTGCATGATCACAGGGTTCTTGGTCCCATGACTCAGATCATGGATTTGCGTTCACTGTACCATGTTGTTAGGGCACCCATTATCATGGGTGTGTCTTGGAAGAGATAGCCTGACAGAACTGAACCCCCTCCAGGCTTTCTCAATCCTACCCTTTATGCTGAGTTCTTGGCATTGAGTACCATTTTTAAAAGTCTTTGGTTTGACTTAGCCACGGATTGAACTTAGAACCTACCAAACTGGAGATGAGCTCTCTAATACGGAGATTGGTATCATCACACGACTGGTGTTTATTACATTAAAAAGAACTAATTCTTCAAAAGCTGCAACGTTGTATGTACAATTTTTGGCAACATCTGGCAACAATTGTTTCTGTGATAAAAATATTAATAACATTGAAAACTATTTTTTTCTAATTGATTTTTCAAGATAATCCTCATTGAACCATCCAAAACAGACAAAGAAAAAAAATCATTACATCCAAACCAAGAGGAAAAATATCGTCCAAAATGCAAAATAATTCATTGGCAAGGGAAAACATAAAGATATGTATGTATATATAGATATATAATGCTCTTCTATAGGAATTGAGCACTCTGGTGGATGAGGCATTTCTGTGTGATTTAAAATATATTGCCTAAATTCAGCCTTACTGCCTGTCCAGTTCCATAGTCCAGAGGTAGGATATCAGCCCACGGGTCTGAAGTGAAGGCTTCAATCCTGCCTCGCAGTACTGGATGGGACAATGGAAAGTCTATAGCCACACTGAAGAGATGTAATACATCGAAACAGCTGTCTGTGGATGACACAATGATTATATATAATATATGAAGTGTATACATGCATTACAAAAATTATTTCGTCCGCTTTCTTTTCCCTCTCTTTCTTGTATTCTATCTTTTTATCATGAGGATTCATTTTTTAAAAAAGGAAAAAGTATGACGATGTGTGGCATAAAAATAAGATTGTTTCTTTTTTTTTTTCTCATGCAACAGTCACGTCAGATATAAGAACACTAAGATCAAAATCGAGGATACAGAACTGGATAAAATAGACCACTACATCTACCTAGGACAACAATTTTAGAGGGGGAATTTTAAAAAAAGAAATTTTTAAAAAATGTTCCCCTACTCATTGGGAGGAGCGAGTGCACAAAATTTCAATTTTTACTATAAACAGTAAGGGCTGGGGAAGTCCGGATACATACATACATACATATAACAGTCAGAACACATGAATAACCTGAACCCAGCATCACTGATTAAATCAGTCTGTGGAGGGTAGTGGTGACTGAAAAGTGATAGACGTATTTGAAAATCACAAATCATCTTAGCATCTTATCACAGCAAACTTGTCAGCTGGAAATTTACAACAACAGTTGGTCCAAAGCCAATTTTCAACCTTACTATACGTGTAACGAGAGATACTCGTGTTATTGAATACGTTAACAATAATAAAATAAAAGTTGACATTATTACAAAGCATACATTTTTTTTTTATTACAGTATTAAAAAAAACACTCTGAACAGGGTTGCTTTATAGAGAAAAGAAAGAGGAATCTTAGCTCATATTTTGCCGCCAGGGGAAGACCTAGTTGATAGCCGACACAACCTTTTTGCGTTGAGCTTTTAGATGAAGCACTCTGGTTATAAGCAAAAATGTAAGTTTCATTGTCAAGTGACAACAAAACATACCAATGGCCCTCATTATAAAGTAATTGAGAATACCAGGTTTAGAGTTGGAAAGTGATGAGTTAGTATTCCTGCTGACTGCCAAGAAAGATTCTTTTGGATACTAACTGATCAGAGGTTGTTCTGAAAATCGTCACTTTTAAAACTACAAAGCCATCATTTCTGGATCCACCCCAAGATCTAATCACTTCTTCCTTAGTCGATGTTATGACTGTCCACAAAATTTCAATGAAAATTAACTGAGAACTGTTTAAGATCTATCATGAGGACAGATATGAGCGAATACATAAATGCATGAAAGAAAGAAAAAAATTTTGATCAAATGTAAAATGCCCCATTTTATAAAAATGTCAATTTCTGAATGAAATGTTTGGAATGTAGCTTTTTGTTTCCATAACCTTTTATATTGTAGTATTGGTAACCTTAGGTTGAAGGAGTTTAAAATCTATCATTAAAAAAAGTTTCTTTTAAAAAATTTTCAAGTGGTCTTAAATTTTTGATCAGGAGTGTATCACACTGCTTGCATGCTTGGATCACAAGTATACCATTTTTTGAGAAAATGGTAACATCAATGAGGATTACTTGGCACAGCGACATCATCATCTGATAAGTAATCAGGAAGCACAGAATCAGAATTACTCACATCATTCTTCTTAAAGTTTCAATTCTAAATCTAAGTTTCTGTAGATAGAAAAATGGTGTACCTGATTTTTTAGTGCAGCCCCAAGCATCATCAAGGGAGACAACTGGAAGAGGCTGTATGGCTTGTGTGTTGATAGGAAGAGAGTCATGTTCTAAGGAAGGGGAATTCACAGCAGCAGCTAAAGACTCGAGGGGGGATTTCTCTGTTGAGTAAGACGGGGCAAGAGAAGAGAGCTGAGAAAGTGGAGGGAGGACAGAGACAGGAGGGGTGGTAGAAGCAGGGGGAGGAGCAGTCACTGAAAGAGGGATTGAAATCGAAGCTGAAGAAGCAGAAGTGGCTGATACTGGAAATGAGGCTGAAATGGCAAGAGGGGCTGAAGTGGATGGGATTGCAGAAACGGTGGGAAGAGGAGCAAAGGCTGAGATAGGAACAGGGGCTGAAATTTGATCAAGAGCTGATGTGGAAAGTGGAGCCAAAATAGGAGCTGAAGATGCAGGAGGAGCAGAGATGTGCATAGGGGCTGAAATTTGAGCCATGGCTGAAGATGAAGGAGGAGCAGAGATGAAAGTAGGGGTTGAAATTTGAGTAAGGGCTGAGGATAAAGGAGGAGCAGAGATGAAAGTAGGGGCTGCAATTTGAGTAAGGGCTGAAGTGGGAAAAGGAGCTGAAATAGGAACAAAAGCTGAAGATGAAGGAGGTGCAGAGACAAGAGCAGGGGCTGAAATAGTCTGAAAAACATCAGGAATTGGAGAAGCAACAAGAGAACTTGGCCCTTGTACTTCTGCTGCTGTTCTTGTTGGCAGCATTGCAGGAGACTGCTTTGTTGGAAGAGCAGCTCTTTGATCTCTTGATTTATCAACTGAAAAACATAAAATGATCAGAATTTATTTCCAAGTATAACACATCTTTTCAGATGTGCCGAGTATTAGTAATAAGAAGAACAAAATATGTTATATTAACCAGGTGCTCTGTCTTGAAAAGCAAACTTACTCTTAAATATACTACTCTGGTTTAGTTGTATATTGAACTCTAATGATATTTTCTTGTAATTTCAATCCAATGCCTATTTGCAAAATATTATTTTTGCAAAGATAAGAATCAGATTCAATTGAGACTGATTGTGAAAAGTCAGATTCATTGAGAATGGTCATCATAGATCCAGGAAAGACCCTCTCTCTTTCCTTATAGATTGTACAGCCATCTTTAGGATGTATAAAGTATCGACTGAAACAATGTAGAAACAACAAAAGCACAAAGAATGAGTTCAATAGTTTGAACAACTCTTTCATGAATTCATGAACAGGTTTTTGAGAAAAATGTCAATTTGCAGATACGGCCAAATCGTGTTGGATATACCAGTTCTTATAAGATCACCTAATTTAAGTGACATCAGGTCTGGTTGTAACCCAGACGGATGACCATCTGAGAATACCAGGTACCATGTGCAGTAACAAGATGGTTCTGTAGCTGTCTTAGCCTATACTCTGCTGTTGATTAACTGAAGATCTTGCCAAGCACCAGGTTCTTTCTCACGCACAATCCATGGAAGACACATGGCAGTCTGTTCTCCAAGGAGTTGCTTTACTCGTATCGAGTGGCAGCAATCATTTGCGCGTACTGCAAATGGGTGTTTGATAATTTCAATAACACAAAAACTTTATTAAAATTCAAAAAATGTTACCCAGTGGTTTTCGCAAATATACACACACACACTCACCATCAAATATTGTTTTTATTAAAATTGGGTCAATGTGTAAGAGAGAGTAGGAGAGAGAAAATATTATTATCTATGTATGTATTTACTTACCGCCAACTGCCAAAACTGATAATGGCTATAGAAGCTATTTTGCTACAATTACCTAGGCAGGAGAATTTTATAGAGAGTGGATTACTCATGGACTCACTTATCAACTATTCTCTCCATCTACCATTATGGTGTACTAGTAACAAGACCATGACTCAAAACTAAAATAGTATGTAGTTTGTGAACGTTGAGGGAACAGATCACATGGTTCACACACTCATTTGTAACAGGACATCCTTTGTCCAATCAAAAAATTCCTTTTAAAAGTTAATTTTTTTTCAATTATTTCCTTCCTTACAAAATAGATGTGCGTGTCCAATAGCTTGGCTCACAAGAAACAAAATCCTGTTTAAATCAAGCAATGTTAAGCCTGGTAAATAATTTCATAGTTTAACTTAGTTTTAGTATGAAAAACCAGATAAAATATAGAATCGAGTCCCCAAAATGATCAGAATCAAAGTCACAAAATGAACAAGTATGATGTCATGTGTTGCATCAGGATATCAATATTGATAGATTGTTTATAAACCTTTTCATTTACACAAAATAAATAAATACATTGTTTTGATTTGATGAAAAATTTATTGTAATTTAATCAAAACAAGGGTCTCCTACATCTGTGCATTGATTTGATAAAACTTATTTGACAGTTCTAATAGCTTTCAATTGATTGTCAGTATTTCTGTTAACAAATCAAAGCAGTCTTCTGAATACTTTTCAAATTTTCACACTTACAACCGTACACTTGAGGTTAAAAAGGGCTCATGAATAAAAAGAAATAAGAGAATTCAAGGAAGAAAAATTCTGGTGAAGTTTTTGGTAAAAACACTGACCATCAGTGAGAACTAGAAGAAAAAAAAGAACAAAAAGAATCCATTGACAACTTGACATCGCACATCATCTGTCAACTGAGAATTTGCAATTTTCACTCAAATCAATTTGGGGATCCAGATTCTTTTGAATCAAGATAAACCCACCTTTTTTTTCTTCCTCTTTTGTTTTACTAAGTTCAGAAATGATAGCAGCAACTGGACTACCTTCATCGATTGATCTGCAATAAGAAAGAAAGAATGACAGCAATTTACAGAATACAACATTCTCTGCATTACGTAAGTCTTTTCACACTCCATATACTAAAATTTCTTAAACTATACTTTGATTTGACTTTCCATTATCACTATAATCTCTGCAAATAATAAACACAGCACCTTTTTCAAGTACAAGATGAAAGTGATGATATTTAATGGAAAAGATATGTACTTAAAATCTATTGTAATTAGCAAAGCATTTACATTATACATATAATAGCCAGAATTCCTGACTATTGACAATTCCTTTCTTCCTCATTTTCAATGCATTTCTAAAGTAAAATTATTAGCAATGCATTTAGATTATACAAGTAATAGCTTTATTCTTTCAGAAATGCTTGCTTTAATTCCTGACCACAGACAATCCATTTCTTCCTCTTTCTATGCCCATACAGATTGAGGGTCAAAACTGGCTAAAACAAATTTGAAGCGAAAAATTGCAAAACTTTTCCTTTACTACCAATGCAGAAAAGCAGTAAAGTAATGGTAAAGTCAGTGGGCAGCGATATAAAAATCTAAACTGTTACATATGTACGCAAAGTTCCAATGCAGTTATTACTAAAATAAAACAGATCATCGTTTCATTCTTTTCACTATTGCCAAAATTTGTTTCATCACTATATATGTAATCATTAGAGAATGAAAGTTTTGATGTCTTAGTTCAATAAAGCCTACCCATGATATCACAGCTTACACAAAGAGCTACTATATAACATAATTCCACAGACTCAAATTCTATCTACCAGTTGTATCTGCAGGCTTGGGAAAATTTGAAAACCTAACCCCTGGGCATTGAGGATCTACAGTCAAATATTCTATAAAGAAAAACAAAAACAAAGGAAAAAGCCGAGGAAATATGAAAATGATTTCTCACCTATTTTCATCTTCTCCAGTCAGTTGTGATATATCAAATCTTGGTAAGGCAGATATGGAATGACCTGTAATAAGAAATAGAACAATGGAACATCTAAAAAGCTATGGAACAAAACCAGTACTAAAATGGTAATAGTGAAAAAGTTTGATTTAAAAAAACAACAAAAATAAGATAGAGTAAAAATAGTAGTCTTATTATCAGTGGTGGCACTAGGTGGTACTAGATCTGACTACATCGCATCCACCAGCAATTTTTTAAAAATACTATTTCTTCAGATTTTTTCTTGATCAGATTTTGTATTTTTCAAACAGACAGAAAGAGAGGAAAAGGATAAAGCAAAGCCTGTGTATGTGTTTGTGTACATTAAAGCTCACAGATATGTGTGTTTGTGAATACATCATTACTATTACTGCTGATAGCAGAACAGAGAACAAATATTAACATTTCTAATTTTTCATGAATAAAACTGATACTTTATTCATTGAAAAAAAAAATTCAGTTTTCTGTTGCCTTAATTGTTTCAAATTTATTAAAAAACAGAAAATATTTTTTAAAAATTTTCTCTCCTCCAGGTATGCAGTTTTTTGTTCGCAATGAATACATTTATACTAAAATACATAATTTCATAATTTATTCATGGATAAATGATCCCCTCATTCTTAACTGGTACTATGCTAATCTTATCATATAAAAGCTGTTGTCACTTATTTTGTTTGTTGGTTTCCTGTCATGCAAAAGCAAACAAATATATAAAATCAACAAAACCCAACCAGGATTTGAATGTCCCACCACAAGGTAGGCAGGCAAGAAGCCTTATACATTAGACCAACCTTACACTGATTGAATATTGGGTAAAATTGAGTTACAACTTAACAACCGTTGAAACAAGCAAGAGGCTCAAGTCAAATGGCTGCTTGCTGGCTAAGTTGTAACTTGCCTGCTGTTGCTAATATTTACATTCAGTACAAAGTACCACACAAAGCCAAATGGAGGGAAATTGGCATCTGATGAACGTGTCCCAATTCATAATTTATTCATACATAACACAAATAACTTAGGAGATTTACAGGACAGAGGGTCAGAGGTCAAGGCATGCATCTAAAGTATTATTCTACTTTTGGAGAAAAAGTTCTATACTCACCTCTTTTACCTGTAGAGTGATAGGAATCTTTACATGGTGTCGAGGCAAGGGTTTTCAAGGATTTACTCCCAGAGCTGGGGATTTGTGCTGGTACAGGGCTCAGGTCTGAATGGAATTTTAACAGCAATGAAATTACAATGATTGAATTGGGACCATAAAGGAGAGGGAAACAAAGCTTATAAGTTTATCAGGGGCGAATTTTATATGAACTCACATTGCAAGTTGAACCCCACGCTAAAAACCTATTCAAGGGAGGGGTAATTACAAAAAAAAAAAGCATATTTCTTGTAAACATACTGTGGAGTAAATGTTTCAATTTTCAGCCTCCTAATTCCATTGGTACAGCCTCTATGAATCATATACAAATAGCCAGCCAGACCAACCTGAAAACTGAAAAGATCTATGTTGACAGTTTTGGTGTAAGATTTCTGATTTGAAAGGGATAGAAGTGAGTTAGGTACTCTCACTACTACTATGACGTCACCTCTTCCCAAATTTATTAGAATAATATAAACCTGCTTGTATCTATAAATTTCAATTGATATCTATGACTTGCCAATTCAGCTCAGTCAGTAGGACAGCCAGCTGGCAATCACTTGGTCGTAAGTTCAAAACAAAGAGTGGGAATGTGGGTATTACATATTTGTCAACACTCCTTATCTTGGTGAGGCTTGTTCATGTTGTTCTTGTTATAGTGGGAAAACAAAGTCAACCCCACACTTCATACTCAAGTTTGACAAAATGTGTTAAGTGAATCAAATCAGACTCCCAATATACATGTGGATTTTAGAAGGTGAATACAGTATTTCAAAGAGAACTGTTAAATACTATTTTCCTCGATAAAGAAATTCCAATAGATTGGATCTAACCTCTTCAAAACTATACCGAATGGAAACAAATTGAATTAAACAAATGCATTCTCCCAATAGTCACTTATGGAGCTGAAACATGGAACTTTACTAAGAGACAGACCTGCAAACTGAGAAGCATCCAATGCACGCATGAGAAAATCATGCTCAACCTCACATGGAGAGATCACAAGACAGCACAGTATATCAGGGAGAAAACGTGAGTCCGAGACATTATAGAATCTATTAAAAAACTTGAATGGCAAAGGGCAGGCCATGTTGCAAGAATGACAGACAACCGATGGACATCACAACTCACAACATGGATCCCCAGAGATCACAAGTGAAACCGAAGCCGACTGAATACAACATTGAGAGATGAGCTAAACAAATTCAGAAAATACTGGTTCCGCAATGCCCATGATATTTGTGGTGAATCCTGGGGAAGGTCTATGTCCAGCGACAGACGATAAAAGACTGATGATGATGACTAAGTACAATGGGTTAAATCATACTAGAAAGAAAAAAAGCACAACAATCAGATGATAAAGGAAGACTTTTCTACATTACCAATCTCCCCTCCAGTGGGATATTGTAACTTCTTCTTGGAAGTTTTTGAAACATTTTCACGGACTGCTTCAGTTCTGGCAGGGGGACTTGCACCTTGCATCAGTCTATTCTGGAAACATTTGTATCCATGCTGTATGTTCTATAAAAAAAAGAAAAAAAGAGGACAGATTTACTTTACCAAAATAGTGAATTCATTGTATCATAAGTTAGCCCAGTGGTTACAGACATATGCAGGTAGAAGTTGTTATTTTGTTGAGACTTATAAAACACAAGTTGAAAAAGGAAAACTTGACAATGCTAATCTTTTATCAATGAAATTTGTAATATTTAGAGTAAAAATGGGAGTGTATTATAAATATATATATATATATATATGTATATATATTGAGGAAATTATATATATATATATGTATATATATATATATATATATATATATAATTTCCTCAACCAGGGTGGGTGGACAAGACGTTTTTCATTCCTTACAGATTATTCAACTTAAGAAGGCTTTAAAATGGATCAGCTTAAACGCTGTGGTAAAAAACATTGACAACACAAATAATTTCAGTTTGATAGACAGATCAGTGATCATTTCCATATAATGGTAGGATGCAGAAAGATTAGAATTAAGTTTTGCCATTGTGGTGGTGAGCTCTCGATATATTTGGAATATTGATTAGAGAGAGAACGAGAGATTGAGCCAAGGATGAGGTTTGCTTATTTCAAATTGTCTGCCCACTTGGTAGGGCAGAAGTGAAATCCTCCTGCCTCCAAATACTAAGCCGGTCACTTTTTAAGAAATTCATTTTCTTGGTTAAAGCTACATAATCATACATATACATAAATCCTGTGACCTGATTACATGCTCAGCCCTCATTTAACCAGGTACCACTAAGACCTTTTTGTGGTCAAGCCATGCTGTTGAATATTTTGCAAAGACAAATAATGAGTTCAATAGTCCAAACTGAGTTTGGAATGTTACTGACCCTTCCCAAAGTTATTGACCGTATACTAACCTTCATTTGTTCTTCCAAAATTTTTTTCTCATATTTAATTTCAGCAATGAGGTTTGAAGATTCCTCATTTGTCAGTTCTTCATCGGTGAAGCCAGCCTCCTGGCAAATCCCCGGGACAAGTGAACGTGACCCGCAGGAGCTGATCTCATCACAGCTCTCATCACTGCAAAGACATTTGTAAACATTCCGAGTCTTGGCTTTCTGAGTTGTCTTTGATGGTCGATGAGAATATTCATCACGGATCCTGCGGCTACTTAACGACCTGTGAGATGAAAGAGGAAAAAAAAAAAAAAAAAGTAATGTCAGAAACAGTGTTTTGTATTAAGGGAAAATTATCCATGGAAATATTTACAATGATGTAGTCTGGAAAGTACAGGTATACCTTGATTAGTGCAGTTAATCCGTCCAAAAAGTCACAGCACTGTTCGAAACCACACTATACAATGGTTTTCTTATAACTTTTTTTTTTTCTCAGCTTATGCCTATATCAATTTGTAGAGCAATAACTTGACCATACTGTATCAAAATCTGCACTATCCAGAGTATTGCTGTAGTTTGTGCTAGCGGAACCAGAGTATAAATCACTTTCAATTACTGAGTTATCATTGCCATGATACAATAAGCTATGTTAGCTTATTAACTTGAGTAGCTTGCTTAAGTTTGGTAACTTCAAGTCTACATTATTCTGTTGTTGAATTACATTCAATTTTCCCTAAAAACCCAGTTCCTATCCGATCAACAAACTTAAGCAGTCATGAACCTGATCAGTACTTGAGGCCTTCAGTTAACTTAAGCAGAAGCTTAAACAACTACGTGTTCCCAGATCTCAAAAAGGTTTTAAAAATATATAAATGCAAAAAATGGAATCAAAACAAAATGTTATCTTCACCTTGAACAGATTCTTTTCTTTTTCTTGGCAATTTCATTATCCAGAGCTGAAAATGATCAATTGAAATTAAATCATGTATGATATGATATAGAAAATACTGAAGTCTTCAGAAATGTTGTTGATTAGGGATGAATAACTTATTAAAGAACAAGCAGAGGACCCATACAGGCATGCAGCATGCGAGATGAAAATGCTACTCTACTAATACATTCAGAAAATATGTCCATGATTTCTATATATATGTTCTATTTTTTTTAAAAATAAAATCAATAACCTGTACCTAATACCAATATTTGAATATAGACTCAAAAACCAAGAAATACATCCACAAAACTTTCTTTTACAACTTTAACAACATAAGATGAAAAAGCAAAGTTTCTGAAAGTGAGCAACTCTGAGAACAGAAACTGGGTTTCTGGAGTTAATTTTGAACCAAACTCTTTATTCAATCCATGGGGCTACGTTGTTCTCATTCTGTTGTCTTTGCTAGAGGATATCTAGTATCAGTCAATGGCCATGTGTCCCATAAGACAAAACAGAGATGAAAATTAAGAATAACATTAAATTTAAGACTCTAAAATTTCACATGGTTACTCTAAAAAGGTATGGTGTCCGTCCCTCAACAGACAACTCCCATTGTCACCAGCCGTTTATACTCCAAAGTTCTGGTTTCCATTGCATGTCTCAGCTCACAAATTTTGAGTCTGGTGAAACCAGGACTTTACCCTCACAAGTCTTCATGACCACTCCTTAGGCAGAATGCAAGTCCACCAAAGGGTTACCTTCCACCCTTTTCACACAGTTTAGAGTGCATTCAATTAGCTGCTGAGTACACAGGAAAATTTGTCCGAATGAAGAATTCTCCACACTTTACGCTTGTACCAAGAATCAAATCAAGGACCTTGTGTGTGTGACACAGACATGTTAACAATTACACTATCCAAGCTGATAATTATACTACAGGTAGTGCAAAAAGCCATGGCATTTGTGAGTTCAATCCCCAAGTTGGATAGAGCGAAAAATCATATACTCTACTTTAGTTGGAGAAGCAAACAAGTAACATTGCAAAGCCGAATTAACTACAAAGAATTAACAAATACAAGATATCCTCTAACACGGAAAGTAGAAGGAGAACAGTATACCCTATAGATTGAATAAAGGGTTTGAAATTTCACTAAGGTTACCAACTAGAACAGACACCTGAAGAAAGTTGGAAGGTACAACAACTGAAACTTTTGGACTATAATGAGGAAATCAGTCTGAGTAATTAAGTGTATAATAAGACATCTTATTAATCTTTGTCTACAAATCTTAAGAGGTATATATATTAACCCATGTCAGTCTTTCTGTCTGTCCACACAATATCTTCAAAAGTTCTCAATGAATTTCAGAGACATTTTGTGAAAGGTTGGCCCATGGGCTAAGGAAGGGGTGAATAAATTTCAGACTGGATTCAGGAATTATTTTCAATAGAGATAAACTCTGCCAATGTCATACACTGAGTACTTTCTAAATTTCTTATATGAAGTAAAACTCAAGGGGAAAAAGAATCTCAACTTTTGAAAAGAAAATTCCAATACCTTTCTGTGCTAGCAGCAGTTTGTACTGCACTTGTGACATTTCCTGGTTCAAAACCTTCATTTCTTGGCTTTGTTCTTCACACTGTTGGAGTAATTTTTGATTCTGAGTCACCTGCAAATATAAAAGCATTTTAATAGTCAATGATTTTTTTCTGATTATCCACTCCTTTGCTGTTCCTTCCTCACAATGTTTTGTTCCCAAAATGCACTTTTGACATTTTATGAAGGAAACATTTTATAAAAAGACAATTCAAATAAATACTTTGAAAAAAAAAAAAACTGATCAGAGTCATAGAGTGGTATAGCTGTTACCAGCATGAAAAAAAACTTGTTTGAATCTTGGCCGAAACTGCTAATGTTCACTTTGCATTAATGCTCATAGGAAAGGCATGGATCCAATACTCCTCCTAGCTATGTCAAAATAGGAGAGCAGTTGGAGCCCTTCAGCCCTGTAAGGCAGTCTGTCTTTTGCTGGCATTGGGCTGGCAACTTCACTTTGAAAGAAACCTACTTGCTGCTGAAACCACAATGTGGCCCTCTGCTCCACAAGGAATCTACAAGAACAGGTGTGTTCACTGCCACTTTTCCAGGAGTGAGACAAAAGGTATATTAAGGGGTGTAAAAGAAAATATTTAGAAGATCAATTTGACAGAAAAAAAAAAAAAAAGAAATCTACAGCTTGGCAGTCGCCAGGTCCAGAAATGGGGGGAGGTTGGGCTTTGGACCAGCACAGCCCTCTCCATAAAAACATACAATTGCTACAGAAACAATGAAACAACATTGCCCAATATGCTTTGTTACATGGAAAGATCTAGTGAACAACAGTACCCATCGAAGATGGTGAAAGGGGTCTATTCTTTTTGGAGTATTTATGTTATAGAGCTGTTGTTGGGAAATTAGAGAAATGTATATTATAGGAAATTATAATATAGAGATGAGGGCTCTTGCACAAACAATCCCAGGCAGCAATTGCCGTCACTGACTGACGAGCTGACGTACTAAAATGTGACTTACGTCCCTTACTCAGTATTGCCAATTTAGATGTTTTTTATCTAAATATAGATGTTTTTGGTTGTGTCTGGATGTCAGGAATTGCTATTCAGATGAGTTTAAAAAATAAAAAGATATTTTTTTTAAATCTATAATTACAAAATATTTTGATAGAATAAATGTTGAGGATGAAAGTCGTATTTGATTTAATAATAACATGTAATATATTTCCTAGATCTTAGATATAGATATATCTGGAGGCTCTAGTTATTACTAGGTGATTTTGACTCAATTTAGATGTGAACTTGAAAATAAAGTTGACAACAATGCCCTTGCTAGATCTTCACACAGGAAAAAAAACTAGCACATCTATGGTCTAACTTTCAGGCTGGTTTTTATTTTTTCGAATCTCTCATCTACGCAAACTGAATTTTCCTCTTGAATTATTTATCGAAATAAGTGTAGAGCTCAGTTTTTGCACCACAAGCTGACCAAGAGTGAAGAAAATAGGTTTGCAACCATTTCCCTTGGGCGTGACTCACCTCTTTCTGAAGCCTTCCATCAAGTTGTTGCTTGTAGTTGTCATACAGTACTTTCTCTCGATTCAGTTCATCACGCACCTTTTCCATCTCTTGCTTAACACATGCCATCTCTTGATTCAGTTGCAGAGACTCCTTCATAAACTTCTCTTGTCCTGTACAGTTTGAGAAACAATTTCATATAAGTAAACATATCCATATATATCTACACGTATGAAGACCGCAGTCACTAAGTTTGTTTGCATATCTATTTGTCGATTCACGTCAAGGCAAAGACATAAGTTTTGCTCTCTTCAAAGCTGATTAAAGAGAAGAAGATAGAACGACTAATGTTGCTCATAGATAAAATGTGACTGACTGCAGTAGCATATATATATATATATATATATATATATATGTATGTATGTGCATGTGTGTGTGGCTTGAAAATGGATTAAATTTATCCAATATAATGGTAAATTTAATAGACAATATGGAAACTCTGAAATTAGGAAAAAGGTGTTTATTTTGTCACATGTTCCAGGAGATGTTGTCTATCCCATTATCAAACACAGAAAAATGGAAAAAAGGCAAAAACATATACAAGGTTTGAAAAGGACAGGGTGTGAAGATGATGATATGTGGTGGGTTTTGTTTTAAATCTCATCTTAAACGTCTAAGTTCAGCAGAATTAGAAAGCAGAAAAGTTATTTGTGTATTTACATGCAGTGACCTATTGAGAAAAATTACATGTGTGTATATAGTGTATGGGTGATCTAAGATTTTAGATGTGCGTAGGTTGTGTATTTTTTTTCACTTTAAAAAAAAATTTTGAATTGTCTCAATGAGGAGAAAGAATGAGTCTATATTGATATTTGGCCATGTGAGAGCCACCAGTTACTACAGGTCCGAAAACTCCACAGGGGTATTGTACTATATTTATCATAGTAAATTCTTGAAAAAATGCATATCTTATATTTTATAAATATATAATACCTATTAAGTTACAACACACTTACGTGTCCGGAGGCATTCATTCAACTGCATTGTTTCTGAGCGTTGCCTGGAAACAAATTGATAGAAATTAACGATCATACTGTTTATTATTATATACATTCAAAATGAGTCAAACATCTTTCAAAAGATAGGCTGCCATCAAGTTAAAATCAATTGAGAAAAATCAATGTTATATTTTTCAATGAGAAGGACATCAAAAGCAACTTACATTTTCTCACTCTCAAATTCCCTCCTTGACACAGAATTCTTTTCATTCAAGTCCATCATCTTTGAACAAGGAAAAAGACAAAGTAAAATAGACTTTAAAAAACATGCAGCATTTCTTGACAAAGTAGAGGAAGGTCATTGATTGAAATGAAAACAAAATGAAGTATCATCTCACCTCAGACAAAGAAAAGTTTCCAGCATCCTCCAATGAAAAAAAAAAAGAAAAAGTACTCCTTTCAAACTTACCTCTCTTAATTTTGCAGTCAAGTAATCATTGTTTTTTACCAATGTTAGTTCATTATGATGTGCTTCTTGAAGAAGTTTCTGGAAAGAAAAAAATGAACATGACAAATATGAAGGGAACGCATTTCTATCTTAGTCCTTCTAAAGAAATATAAGAATTAAAATACTCAAGTTCAACATCCCTGAGAGCAGTTTAGCCAATTTGGATATCCTTCTGATGGAGAATTGTAAATAGTCATAAGTATTTTGTGTTACAGGTGTCCCCAGCAAATGTTGGGGTTAAAGAAAGCCAACCACTTTATAATTTTGCTATTTTGGAGCTAGATTAATATTTTAGGGTCCACTATCCTATTGCCCTTTAATTAACTGCATTATAATTGGGGAAACCTGTTTTAGGTCATATGTAAAGTAAGTACATAGGAAAGAATGAATAATAGCATTGATATATAGATATAAAACCTCCAGCAAACATTATAACAAGTGTGAATGATAGGGTGCTATAAACTAATAATAGTAGAAGTCTCGGGAGCAAATCTCACCTCAAGTTCATGAATTTTTGTATTCTTGTCTTGAAGTTCTTCTTTTATGGACTGCATCTTAATCTGATCTTCTCCAATTCTGAGTTCAGCGGCTGCAGGAAAAAAAGAACAAATTTGATGATGATAATAATAGTATTAGCATCAGCGCTAAAATTTGGTAAACAATGTTACCTTTGTATTTCCTGAAAGACCAGATGTTAATTATCCAAAACTATAAGGGACAGGGAATTTTCTATTCATTTGAGATTTTAGGTAATGAAAAAAAAAAGGCCAAATTTTTTCCATGTCAAGCAAGAAACAAAATCCAGTGTTCAAACACTGATCGATGTTTTCATAACTTTATTTGGAACCTATTTTCCTATTCTCAATTTTTCTTAAGCCTTAATGCACTAGTCTACTTGGATAGCATAATGGTTAGTATGTCTACCTCACATGCAGAGGGTCCTGGGTTTGATTACCAGTATGAGCTAAAAGTGTGGAAAACATCACAAAAACTTGGAAATAAGGGAAGAAAAATTTCCCTGCACTCTCAGCAGCTAATTTACATACTAAACTGTGGGATCAGGGTGAAGGCATCCCTTCGGTGGACTTGTATTCTGGAGAAGAGGGTCTTCATTAAAACTTGTATGAATAAAATCCTGGTCTCAACCAGATTAGAGAATTGCAAGGATCACTAAGCTAATGCATGCAACAAAAAATTTAAAAAATCTTTCTCTCTCATTCTCACAATAAAAGGAAATCTAAAATGCACTTTATCAACCTCCTTACTCTGGAAGCTCAATTGTTCTTGGTTGTAAATTAACTTTAAAAATGGATATCAGATTTTGATTTGAATAATATGAATTCATACCAGATCAAAACTGAAAATGTGAAACTTCAAATGAACTCCAAAGAAAACCAAAGTGTCTATACGTTCTCTGCAGACACCAATTGTTATATATCACCTACATAGATTTTTTGGAAATGTAACAATTAGTCATCTACAAAAGATAACACAGAGACAATTATACTTACCTTTTATTTGAGTTTCTCTTTTGTCTAAATCCTGTGACCTTTCTAAACATTTTTTCTGTTCTTCAATCTTGAATCTTAAAAAGACAAAAAAAAAAATACGCTGAAGTGAGTGCATATGTTATAGCGAATCGTGAAATTGCCCAATCGGCAAAGTTTTGACATTTTTTTTTATAAAAAATAAATGAATACAGTTTTAACATGATCAAAAGTTCATTTAACCAATCAAAATAAAGATATAAAACAAGTATTTTTTTAACCATCAAAAGTTTGTGAAATCAAACTTTCTTCACAAAAAAATAGCTAAATTCACAGTTTTAACATACAAAAAATGGATTTGTATTTTTAATTTGATCTGAAGTTTATTTAATCAGAACAAGGATATAAAACAAACAAGTTTATGTGATCAAAGTTACAAGTCAGTCTGGCTGGCAATCTGTGTATATATGTGCCATGCATAGACCACTACATCTACCTAGGGCAACGAATCTCCATGAGACCCTCAAAAGAAGAAGAAATCAAGCGAAGAATCACACTAGGATGGCAAGCCTTTGGCAGAGCTAGCTCAACCTTCAAAAATAATAAGATCCCATTAATCCTAAAGAGAAGGGTGTATAACCAATGCATCCTCCCAATAGTCACTTATGGAGCTGAAACATGGAACTTAACCAAGAAACAGACCCGTAAGCTGAGAACCATGCAACGTGCACATGAAAGAATAATGCTGGGCCTCACATGGAGAGACCACAAAACAGCACAACACATCCGGGAAAAGACAAGAGTTAGAGACATCATAGAATCCATAAAAAATCTCAAATGGCGGTGAGCTGGCCATGTTGCAAGAATGGCTGACAATCGATGGACATCACGACTCACAACATGGATTCCCCGAGATCACATGCGCAACCGAGGCCGGCAAAATATTAGATGGAGAGATGAACTAGATAAGTTCAGGAAGTACTGGCTCCGTGACGCCCATGATTGGGAAGTGTGGCAAATCCCGGGGAAGGTCTATGTCCAACAACGGGCGCTAAAAGACTGATGATGATGATGATGATGATGATGTCTAAAACAGACATTTCATTTTGTTTTTTAGAAATCTCCCCCTCCAAAAAATAGGTTTCAGTGGGGGATTCAATTTATAATGTATGTTTACGCTATATTGGTCTCTGAGTTTGTGTCTGGCAATATTTATGCTTCTCTGAAAATTTGGAGTTTTTTGGTTATCACTACCTGACAAAAGGCGAGAGAAGTAACTTATTCATTGATTACCCACTTTTTACAATTTTTTTTAATTGATCAGCTTGAGTACAGCATGCTGCCAAAAGATGAGGTTTCTATTGTGTGACTAACCAGACCTGTTACTTCTTCAATCAACCTTTGCACTATAGAAACTTCTGATGTTAAGTAAAATTGAGAGGAATCAAGTCCTCAATGCCCTATAGGGCTTTAACAAATTTTTCAAGTCAAAAAGGTGAATTCAGCTCAGATTTCATTACACAAAACTATTAAACTAACATAGCTATCAAAGGTAGTAAGTAACAGACTCTTACCTTTTTATATGTCCATATTTTCTAGCGCTCTTGACCATACCATTTTGTCTATGGACTTGAAATTGGCATCAAAACTTCATTAGCCCCCTTCCAATATTTTTTTTTTTCATTTTTGAAAAGAAAGCTTTTTTGACCTTTTTTATACAGTTTATTAATAACATCTAGATTCTCCAGTGATTTGGCTGTAACCCCTTAACCTTGAGGAGAGTCTCTTCAATCCTTGTCATCATGATGTGTGCTTTGCGGAGAGGCATTAAGTACAACTTTTGAACTCTTTGGTACGACTCAACGGTTGATTGAATACAGCCTACCAAACCGGAGACAATCACTCCACCATGATGATTAGTTGACAGTCAGAATATTATCACATAAATAGGAAACAATAAGAATAAAAGAGACTTACTTGTTGATTTCATTTTGAAGCCTCTGGTGATATTCCATTTCCATACGATTCACTTCATTCAACTTCTGCCTTACAAGTTCCTCTTGGCTTCGCATTTTCTCTTCATGAAGACTCTTCTCCCTATATGTCATACACAAGATAAAAATAAAACTAGGTAGTCCTCCTCTGACTCAACATATCATTATAATCACAACAATCCTTAAATATCACAAGCTGCTTGGATCGGCTGTCCAAAACCACCGTGCTGCAAAATGGTACCAGGACCACAAACCATGTTCTATCAGGTTGTGAGGAATCATTATGAATACGATATTTTTACTTACACATACAAATGATAACAATATTCTTTTGTTTTATTTGTGAAATAAAATCAATTAATTTCTTTTTGATATCAAATTTATTAGATTACAAAATTGAGTATATTAGCTACTCATAAGTGACTTATAGTTGACTTATCACTTATATTCCAGTTGTGATTAAAGCAAACCAGCCAAATGGTCTATGAGAATAGTGTCAATATTAAACCGTGCATTAAATCGAAAACAGAACAAGGTTTGAGACTCCTGATTCAGATAATCCCATACCTGTTGATACCCTCCAGCGTACGAGTGATTCCAGCATCTCTTTCTCGAAGAGCACTTATTTCTTCCAAAAGAGACTGCCTTTGGAAGTACGTCTCCTTCAACTGCATCTGTAAGAAGAAATGTTACGAAGTTCAACAGGAATTATTTACCATTCAAAGGATTTTCCAGACTAACAAAACTCATTTTTTATGTTGTGTTTGTAATAAAAATAATCGGGAACATCAATGGAGACTTAGAAAATAAAAATGTATAAAGTCAGTCCAGCATAGATTCCAGTGCGGTGGGCTTTTCTTTGCTAAGCTGAGAGGGAATTGGAGAGCAATCCCATCTATAAATATGGAATCACTTCTACTATTCGGATCATTGAGAATCGTAATGTCTGAGCGGCTTGCATTGCAGGGAAAAAGCCAATGCCAGTCAGTATATCAGTCACTATTTCTGTTTACAATATTTTTCTCTAAAAGAGACCCGTTTTTTTTTTCCTTCATGGATAGTTAACTTGAAGGCTGCAGAATGAATTGGCTGAAACATTGTGCTGACGATAGAAGCAACGCAAAGGATGAATTCAATAGTCTGAACAACTTACGGCATAAAAATAAACAAATAAATTCCACTCTTATGGATAATACAGATCTGGTAATCACTCAAGAGAAACCATCACGCAATCAACGTCTCCTGGCAGCATGCCGTGTTTGGGTGATCAATTAATAAATTGGAAAAAGGGGTGATCAGTGAATAAGTTACTTCTCTCACCTTTTGTTGACCAGTGATCACAAAACAAGCCTGAATGCTGCCAGACACAAACTAAGGAACCAATTTAGCATAAACTTACATTGCAAATTGGACCCATCCCCACCCCACTCAAAACCTATTAGGGAAGGTGGGAGTTTGGAAAAAAGAAAAAAAAAAATTATTCTTGAGACATGTTTAGTAAATGTTTAAATTTTCAGCCCGTTAACTTCATTGGTGTGATTTGTACGGGTGATACATATATAGTCTGCCAGCCAGGCAAACCAGCTTAAAAACTGAAGAGACCCATGTTGGCAGTTTTGGTTGACAGTTTCTAACATGACTTTAAAAACAAATTATCATTATGTTCTCACCTCCTCTTCCTTTTGTAATCTTTCTGTAAAGTTCCTTTCTCTCTCGCGCAAAGCATTCAATCTGATCTGATAGTTTTTTTCCAACTAGATAAAGAAAGACAAGAATTCAAACGTTAACCAATATAGAGTTACTTTTTAATACATGTAGGTACATCAATAAGTCTGTAGCTCAATGGTAAAAAAGTATTCATTCTATACAACAAATATCTATTTTTAAACATAATCTCCATTTCTTACTATAAGAACTTAATTTCATGTTTTCATTCCAAGATGCAAATAAGTCTTTTCTTGCTGTAGATGTTGTCAAGTTTTAAAATCTGAACTAATTGGCTCTATATCATGTTCTTGAAATGATAAGGATGGATACTACACTCTGATCTATAGTCAAAGGCTAATAAATTGGATTGTGCAAATTAATATAAAGATTAATAACAAACTACTGATCAATATGTTTCAGATTACCCACTGATTTATTTGAATTAATGATAATTGTCGATCTGACTACTTCATTATCAGTAAGTGTGTTTTAGAATCTCTACTCTGACGGTTACTTTTCATAAAATTCTTTGGAGGGGCTTCTAGAAACAACTGGCAGACAAAAAATTATGTATAAATGCATAAAGTTTGACTATGAATTGAAATCTCAAAAGTTTGAAATCAGGTACTGTGACTCTATATTAGGAAATGCACTGTTCTGATTGTTCTTACCTCCTGTTTAGAGAGCTCAAGTTCTTTTCTGCATTTTTCCTTTTCTTCCATTCTGAATTTGACCAAGTCATTCTCCTTCATTCGAGTCAACTTTAGACACAAAGACCAACAAAAAATTATATTTAATTAATTAGAAGATAATAATAACACCATGGAAATTCCACTGTGCATCTTTGCAATTCACAAATATGACACAAAATCATTTATATATTCTGATCCTGAAATCAAGCAATATTATTATTTACAATGCTAATTTTTGAAACAAGTTTTTGGTTCATCTTATTATTGCCTTTTATCATAATGTTAACAGCTTCACATTCTACAACTGTTGTTTTTAAATAAGTAGCATGGATCGGAAATAAAAAGGTAGCCTTTTATGAGATTCAAACACCCCTCCCATGTCATGGGAGCCAGTCTAACATGAACATCACCACAGCCAATTCAGCTGGGGACCAACTGGTGAAGCAGAGTCAAATCTACAATCATATATAACTAAATCTCCCTAATCACATCAGGATAAAAAAATAGAAAAAGAAAGAAAAAATTAACATTGAAAATATTTCATTTAAAAAATTCAGGTAACTCCAGATAACTGCTATCATTATTCACGATTTTAAAGAGTGTTTTATCCATTTAGAAGTTTATAATGTCATTAAATAGCAGTGACTACATCTCAAATGAATATAGTAATGGTTACTATATGTCTGGAATGACTGAAATTATCATTGCGTTTTTACAAACCAGATGATCCTGGCCAGATCTTTCCAACTGATAATTCCCCTTCCTATTCGGATACAAATGTCCATTTTTATGCAAACCAACAGAAGAATCTGCACTTCTCTTACTTCACAGGGTCTATACAGGCCACTGAGTATGCTTCAAAAGTGAAATTATTGTCTTTTATAATTCTGTTCAAGTTTATGCAAAAAAATATGAAATAAATGAAAGAAAAAATACTAGTTTCTTTTCATGGCCCTTTTTAGATTGATAAAGTAAAGAGCTGCCTCTAAAGTGTACAGTATCACCCATTAATGAGTACACCCCAACTACTTTTATTTTTATAGAAAGTCAAATCTTCGGCAGAGCCAGCTCAACATTCAAAAACAAGAAGATTCCATTAATCCTAAAAAGAAAGGTATACAACCAAAGCATCCTCCCAATAGTCACCTATGGAGCTGAAGCATAGAACCTAACCAAGAGATTGACAAACATGCAACATGCACATGAAAAATTCATGCTCAACCTCAAATATAGGGATCATAAGACAGGACAGTATATCAGGGAGATTTCTTGAGCATTGAAACATGGTTTCTGAATATATGAATGTGTTGACATCCAAAAATGATTGCACTCCAACAAAATTTGGCCACAGAGTTTAAATGTTATAAAGTTTGGTCATAAATGATACCTGATAGTATCCATTTTAATTGTGTAATGTTCCACAAGAAAAATCCTGCTATGTTTGGTTTTTAGAAAAAAATGAACATTCTAACAAAAGTGATAGGAGTGTAATCATTTACAGGTGGTACTGTTTGTGTTAATCAAACTGTCAACAAAGCCTTGACTGCAAAAATGAAGTGAAAACCTATTTATTCATACAAATGTAATTCTGATGAAATTCAAAGATTAGTCCAACCTCTAGTTGCAGTTCAATTTCATATCGTTCCTCCAACTGTCTTTGGAGAGACACCAGCTTTTCCTCCAAACCCAGCATGGCATTTTCATGATGTTTCTCTTTCTTGGAACGGTAAATTCTTTCGACTCCATTCAGCTTCTCATCTTAAAAAGAAAACAGTCACCGAGATAAATGTCAATCAAAATTCATTTCTTTTATCAGGTATTCAAAAATTTGTAATTATATGGCATTTGGAGTATTTAGTTTTAACTAATGACATTAAAAAAAAATCTCTTTTGTACAGTCACAGCTGTCGTATTAGCATCCATTAAAAAAATGTCAAAATTGTTATATTTTTGTTTGTTGATTCTGAAATTGGACCTAGAAGAAAATGAGCTATATTTTTTGTGTATGTTTTTTTTTTAAATTTATAACAAAGGTAAAAATGTGACTCGAATGCAAAATAAAGATTTGAGTTGCTTGTGGAGAAGGTACTATGAATCATCAAAAGTGTCGAAAGTCAATTAAAAAAAAAAAATAATAATCAAAGGAAAATCTGTGGTATCATCTGCAAGAAATCAAAATTTGATATTGGAGAAATTTGAGAATTGAGATCCAATTAAAAAATTAGGAGCATTGATTTTCAATTATAATTAAGTCTGTGTACAGGAGAAATAAAATTTAAAACTATCTTACCAAGTGTAGATAATGAATATTGAGGCATAAAGTCTGTCTGCACTGATGTATTGACAGTGGCAGAAGAATAAAGAGAAGAAAGCTCACACAGAAGTTGCCAGAGAAAACCTGAAATAAAATGTGAATAATAATGAAATAATTTTAATTTTATGAAGCAGTTAAAACATGTTCTAAAGTGTTTTAAAAATGTTTAAAATTGAAAAACATTTTACACCATATAGGGTGCACCTTAAAATTAGCATGAAATACATTGGAAAAATGTACTACATATATATATTCATTCTAACATTGCCTGCATTGGTTTGTAGATTCCTAGCTTGGGTAATATATAACATTTGATGCCATAACCAGTCAAATATATCATTTTATTCAGGCATATAATGCAGAATGAAAAGAAAGAGAGGTTGAATAAAGAATGAAGTTTCTTCTTTAATTGTCCGAGTCAAACAAAGAACAAAATGTCTCATTTTGTCTGATCACTTCCAGTAAAGTGGTCGCAGCACTCCACCTCATGCACTATAAGGTGTTGAACACTCAAAAGGCAGGAGAAATAAATGCCCTTCAAGTGAATATTCACAATGTTGCTCATTAGATGTTTGCTTTATATGCATTGTACTGTGGAAGCCATATAATCATGACATGTACTCAAGTGACATGACTAGTTTACAAGTAATTCCTTCACTCAATTACGAGTGTCATCCACTTGTCCCTAAAACATTCCATCTATAACTTCTATTTTTTACATTGCTAAATATACCACACCTCATCTCAAGCCTGACTTTCATTGAGAGGGACACTGGATGATTTTGAGGGTCAGAATTTGCAAAAGAAGAAAATGCAAACAGTATATAAAAACAATTTACCTTTCTTTGAATAACTAGCAAATTGGGAAACCTGCAAAGAGAAGAAAACAGAGCACAATTCAAAATGACTTGCAAAAATGAAATGAAACAGGTCTGGGTATTCACTCAATAAAAACTGTCATATGACCAATGTCTTTTGGCTACATGCTGTGTTGGGGGTGATCAATTAAAAAAACTGGAAAAAGGATGACCAATGAATAAGATACTTCTCTTGCATTTTGTTGGGCAATGATCACAAAAAATCTGAATTTAAAATAAAAAAATGATTGTGAATGCTAGTGGATACAAACAACGGGATCAATTTAGCATAAACTTTTATTACAAATTCAACCCCCTTCTATAGATCTATTGGGGAGGGATTTAAAAAAAAAAAAAAAAAGAAAAAAGTTTTCTTATGTACATAATAAGGGGTAAATGTTGATATTTTCAACCCTCTAGCTCCATTGGTGCAGCCTGTACAAGTGATACATAGATAGCCAGCTAGCAAGCTAGACCAACTAAAAAACTGAAGAAACCTATATTGACAGTTTTGGTTAGTGGTTTCTTATATTTGCAACATCTAATCCCATGTTGCAAAAACTGATTAGTCTTTGTCAGGGTTAACAATGCACATAACAACTTTTTGCTGCCATTATCTGGAGAGTTATGGGGGAGTGGTTTGTTAAAGAATTCATGCATCCAGTATCTTTTTTCCATCAAACATCATGGTGATGAGACATTTTGTCAAGATATCTGGCAATGAGAAAAGTACAGAGGAATCGAATCCATACCTTTCCCAAGGGCATTATTGCAAAGTGAACTCAAAATTAATACACTAGATGCTTAAATTTCTCTTTTATTTGATCAGGCAGTTTTTTAATTGTTGTTCGAGGGTTTTTAAAATCTGACCCAAATTAATAATAACAGATCACATAAGATATTGATTTTAAATTGATTTTTGAATGTAAATCTGGTACATAGAAACATTTCATCAAACTTTTTCGAAGCATTATTTGGAGTAAACATTCAGCTTCTTCACTCACCAGCCTTTTGTATAATTCAGATGATGGATTGATATGAAGAAGTCGTAGCAGGTCCGCAGTGGAAAACGTCTGTGAAGAGACAAAAAAGGAATGTATCAATATTTCAATAGTTCAGTTTTTAATATAACAACAATTTATTTTGTGTCATTTTTTCAGGCACCAAAAAAGTAGAAAAGCATACTGTCTATAGTTTTCTGACAGATCATGATCATTTATATTTGAAGAGTTTTTCGGATGATAGAACTCCTTGTTATTTGTGTTGTTAACATGATATTTCTGCCTATCTATTCTAAAATCAAAGAGGCAGAACACATCAACATATCGACTGAGTGTATTAGTAGGACAAGTATGGAGTTCAACTCAATGTGGGTTCCGCTACTCAACAGTGACAAGGTATGGAAATCCTGGCCTAACAAGGAATGAAAAAGATATCATCCGAATCCAACATTGCTACAATTGAAAATATTCTGTTTACTATCATCATATTTGGATAATCATCTAAAACATTGTGTTAATACAAACAAGAAGGAGTACAATTGTCTGGAAAACGCTTCAAATGGAAAACCATTCGTTCTATCTCAACTCTATGACATTTGCAACATGATGACAGGCATTGTCGTGCAGCACAATTACTGGTAGACTTTGTTCAGGAAAAGATCTTTTCTTCTCTAATGCATCATTGAAACCAGCCAATTGCTCATTCTAGTAATGTGTAGTAACAGTTCCCAGAATTCCAACGAAAGTACTCCCTGTGAATTAAACCAAAAGCAGAACTTCAAGTGCTGGATTCCTTTTAAGTTGAGATGCAGTAGGCTCTCCTGGATCTAGACAAGTAATTTTCTTTCTTTGGGATTCTTGAAATAAATCCATTTTTCATGGAGATTATCTTGTACAGGAATTACATTTTTTGTCAGGAAAAAAAAAAGAAGAAAGGTTGGTATTTGAATGCTGACTTCTCTTTCTTTCTATAAGTTCACCTGGAATCCAATCTTTTTCTATCTGAATTTGTTGTAAGGCTTGTAAACAACATACTACAGTCAACTGATTGCACGATCGATAAAGAAGTGAATAAACTTCAAAGACACTTCTCAGATTTCCCTAACATTGTGCAAAAAAAAGGTGCAGTGAATTTTTTCATTAATCTAATAACATGTATATTTTTTGTCATGAGAAAATGGCAAATCACTTACTTTGTCTGGATATGTGCCACTCTCAGGAATGAATATTCCCATGGTGTATTCATAATCACACTTCTGAAGATGATTGGCCACAAGACTGTTTGCTGCCCTCAACAAAAGGGAATTGTCATCTCCAGCAGCAGCAGCAGCGGCTCGTTTCTTGAGAATATTTCCACCTGGAACACATTCCTGCAGCTCCTCAACTAACATGTGTCGCATCTGAGTCTGGAAAAAACAATTGTTTAAATAAATATTACTTAATGGGAAATGTATGATGGGATAGTTATTGACTTGAAAAACAGAATCAGCAAACTCTTTGAATTCTGGCCAAGTGTTTATATCAACTTTACCATAATGACTTCAGGAGAAGACACAGTTTCACTTCTCCCAGTACCTTGTCCTATCACCAGTCATCTTAGCCATAGTCCTCTTGATGGTACACCATGACGATAAATACTTCACAGTTGAGTTAGTGATTCTCACCTGATTTTCATTACAATCTGCCACATGATACATAGAGATAGGATGGGACAATGAAGGAAACCCTTCGGCCTACTGAAATACCATAAAGGATACGATATTCCAGCAAGACACCTCAATAACCACCTTCAGTCACAGGAAACATTTAATTCTTTCACAACCAAACCTATGCTGTGTACAGACCCACTAATCAGCGATTCTAAGCTTCCTCTGGAGGTGTAGAGTTAGCCTCTCTATCAACTGCATTGAGTCATCAACCTGAGTTCAAATTCCAGATGAAGTAGTTTGCGTTCACCTCGCACTAACATTCTTGGGAATGGGTATGAAATCAACTCTCCCAATAAGTCAGGTCTGGGATTACTTCCTGCTGCTGGTACAATATCATCATCATCATCATCAGTCCTTTAGCGTCCGTCGTTGGACATAGACCTTCCCCAGGATTTGCCACACTTCTCTATCATGGGCGTCACGGAGCCAGTACTTCCTGAACTTGTCTAGCTCATCTCTCCATCTAACATTTTGCCGGCCTCGGTTGCGCATATGGTCTCGGGGAACCCATGTTGTGAGTCGTGATGTCCATCGATTGTCAGCCATTCTTGCAACATGGCCAGCCCACCACCATTTGAGATTTTTTATGGATTCTATGATGTCTCTAACTCTTGTCTTTTCCCGGATGTGCTGTGCTGTTTTGTGGTCTCTCCATGTGAGGCCCAGCTTTATTCTTTCATGTGCACGTTGCATGGTTCTCAGCTTACGGGTCTGTTTCTTGGTTAAGTTCCATGTTTCAGCTCCATAAGTGACTATTGGGAGGATGCATTGGTTATACACCCTTCTCTTTAGGATTAATGGGGAAGTCCCCAGACTAACTAAAATTGCTGCAAATTTAGATGAGTATATAATTTTCTTGATTTATTTATTCATTACCTGATTGTTTTGTGATAGTCTTTAATGCCTGCCTATTCATCCAACTCTGTATTTGTCATTTGCATCGAATCGTTGGTACAATATAACCCACAACAAACTGTTGCATGTTACTTGGAGAGAAGATGGACACTTTTAGGTAAAATCCAGCTTCCCCGAGAAATAATATGAAGGGTCCGGCATGATATCTTGACAGCTATACACTAGGTAAAGGGATAATTTGATTTTGAATTAATCCTTCCTCTAACCCTAAACTGACCTTAATCAACCTTCAGCTAGCCCTTGCCTCCTCTATAAATTCAACCTTAATTTTCATTTATAACACCAATATTGATCAGATTTTCAAACTGATTCTGAGAGTACCTGGACTGTCATTTTCAGAAGCACTCAACATCTATCAATCCATATTTGGCTGGTATTACTTTCATCTTATCACATCCGAGACCATCATTCTGCAACCATTAAGCAGCCAGATCGATAATAACGAAGTAATCTCTTGTGAAACTCAAATGAATCTCTGAGAAGTACAATTCTATCCATCCGCCATTTTCAACATCGGGTGAGCGCGGGTGTGTGGAAATTTCACACCCGTGCTCACAAGATGTGCCCCATTTTCAACATCGAGTGTGCTAATGGGTGGAAATTCACTATCGCGACCATCTTCCGTCAACGTTAAATTTTTATTAGACAAAAAAAATAGATAAATAGTATTTGATCAAATCAAAACCCCACATTTATTGAATGCGTAGTTTTAACGCAATTATAACAATCGACGCCAGAAGAAAAAAGTAATCATTCGAAACGAATCAAATTTGGGTCCAATAAAAGGTACCAAGTACCAAAAATAAGAATGGCAAACATGTATTTTTTAACCGTCGTTTATTGGATCATTTGTTTGGATGAACCGATTTCGACACTTACTTGATATTTCTTTCGTGAATTCCCCTATTTATTTTTATGCGCCGGAGAATTTCACACCTTCACGCACCTAGTGTTGAAAATGGTGCGTAAATAAAAAGAAATAAGAGAATTCACGAAAGAAAAACAAAACATTCCAGTGCGTTAAAAAAGACGGTGAAGAGTCAAAATCAGTTCCTTTCAAATGATCCAATAATGACAGTTAAAATACTCCATGTTTGCAATAATAATAATAATAATAATAATAATAATAATGCAAGCAATCTTTGTAATACTGCGCTAGAACAGCCATTTTTAACGGCTAAAATTGGTCGGATTTAAAAAAGAAGCTAAAATTAGCTAGATTTAATTTTCTAAGTAACTGTGTATAGTAAGCTAAAAATTCATCCCAAAGCCCCGAAAAGTAATACACAACGTACTTTAATGCAAAGATTACCAAAGTGAGGAGAGAAAAACAAAACTTTACCTTCAAGTAATCAACAACGCCTCGTTTTTCGAAGAGACTATAAAGACGTCTTCGGAATTGCTCGGCCGTTAATTCTTCCCGGCTTTCGTTATTCATCGTCTGACACTAAATAAATACAAATCCACGAATACAAACACGATTTTCGTTTAAAATATACAAATGATATCAATTGTTAGGAACTATATTTCACAAGTGACACAACAATTGATAATATCCCCCCTTCTTCACACACAAGTCAACAGCCAACATAAATAACCGCCATTTTGAAGTATAGCGACAGTGTCATGGCAACTAGTGCAGAAGAGAGTGTGGATCAAATAATAAAGCCACCGATACGTAATTGAATATTTTTCTTTTAAAAAGAAAATATACTCATTATTTTTTTTTTTTAATTAAAAAAGTGGGTCGGTGATATTAAAGGCAATATTTGGCAACCTTCAGATACTCGCAGTTGGGGGTATGGCCATTTTGGATCGGCCATTCTGAATGGCTAAAAGTGGCTAGATTTAATTAAAAAAAAAAAACTGGCTACGTTTTTCTCGATCTTAAAATACCATTCTTTATAGAAATATAGATTGACGTGGTTGTTCATATTTTGAATTCCTTGGATATACCTCCAGCCGTCTGTTACCACTTGTAGTTTTAGGTAAGAGCTTTTGTTGTTAACACTTGATTGGTGTAAGTTAGGATTTTCCCATCAAGTGGGTCAGAGCAAGTTTTCCTGGTAGGCCCTAAAGCCTGCCCAATTTATTTTTTAAAAAATTCTTTGCTACATTCAGGCGACACCATTTTTAAGTTGTGCATGTCAAATTTGATTCCAGAGCTCAGTGTTCATTGATTTTTGACGATTTTGCTTCCTTTCAAGGATTGGGAACAGAGCATCTCCCAATAGAGTAGATTCATCTTGAACTAATTTGAGTTTTTCAAAGTGGCAGATGTAAGCATTGTTTCATTATTTCTATTATTATTTGGACTATCCTCATCTTGGTTGTTTTTCATACAACGTTTCAGCCTTTGTACTATAAGGCCTTCATCGGGTATCATCTGGTAGATGTGGGGAAGTAACAAGCCCGAACCCTTTATGGACACATAGCGTAGTGGTTACAGAATCAGACAAAATTACTGCAAGTAATCTAATAGTTCTAGGTTCAATCCCAGTGTGAGACAATAATAATACTACTAATGCTAAGAGGGGAGTGCGGTCAATATACCCCCGTCGGTTAAATAAAGGGTTCGGTTCGTTACTTCCCCACATCTACCAGATGATACCTGATGAAGGCCATAGAGTACAACGGCCGAAACATTGTATGTAAAATAACCAAGATGAGGATAGTCCGAATAGTAATAGAAATAATAATAATAACTCATCTAAAAAATTCAGAGGCATTGTTTCATGTTATAAGAAAAAAACTTGGAGATGAGTTTTCAATATTTTTTCTTAGTTTCCGTAGTTAATATTGTGATGCGTGACAAACTTTCCATTTTTTTCCTTTTCATTAAATACTTTTAAATAGAAGAAAGTTCCTGTTTTTATCAACATTTCTTTGGTTCCCAAAACTTGCTAGCTATGATCCCCGCGAGGCCATGATGAGTTACACCGAAAGCCAGCTGGGCTACATAGCGAAAAAAGTTAGGGAACACTGGCCCAAGTTGAGGACGGCAGTCAAAAGACAATAAAATGTGAAGCACTCACTCAGTAAGGTTCAAACTCACTACCATAATGGTCTGTGAGACCACATTGCTACCTACTACTCTACACAGGTGCTCTAGTATATATCTTATAAACCATTAACATCAACATAGTCAACATAGGTTTCTTCTTCAGGTTTAAATGGATCAGGTTGGCTATCTATCTATCCTTTTATATGTTGCACATACAGGTTGAAGGAGCTCAAGGGCTGAAAATTTTACCATTTATTTCTTATGTCTAGAAAAATGTTTTCTTGTCTTTTGAAAATTCCCACCCTAAGCCAAACTACTACAGGTCTCCGCCATTATAGTGAGGTTCGCAATATAATGCAGGTGGAGGGTAAACTAAATATCAGTCTAGCTCAAAAAGAGTTAGGCCCCTTCTCTGTTGCTATGCTTCTGCCAGGGTATCAACATCTCACAGATAATATGACCATCTTTATACCCTGCAACAAGGATATTGGTGTCTGGCATGAGGTGATCAAACAATATAAACTGCAACAAGTTGGGTAGCTCATAATAAGGCAGGTGGAAAGTGGTTACTGTTCCTGGGCTTAACAGTTGGGTAGATGGGCCTGTCTGCATTACAGAAGTGTGGAGAAAAATTGACCAGAAGCATCGGCATCCCCTGGGGGTGGTTGATGGGCATATGTGTCCCACCACCTCGGATCAGGCCTTTTCACAGAGGGCGAGGAGGTTTGAAAGTTGGATCTTCATGATAAACGAAGAATAATGGTGCAATTGTTTTATATAAGCCTATTTCAATGTTTCCATATAAAAAAGACTGTATTATCATTATAATGAGGTAATGGTAATGGTAACGGGGTTGTCACTGAGATATATTCCGAATATATCCTTTTGACTACCTCTGGAAATATATCCTTTTGCATAGGAAAAGTGGCAGTGGATGCCTATGGTTGGAGGTGGGAGCAAAACAAAAGCCGGAGCATTGGTGGCAACTTGGCTCTGAAGGCGGTAATCTCAAAGAACAGGGTTGAGGTTTGTGTAGCATAAGATCCATTTGATTGTTTACCGTTTATCGATATTTCCTCTGCCTCCAATGAGAATGTTGTTCCTTGAGTGTAGCTTTTTTCCCCTTGCTCTTGAAAACAGGTAGGCCAATTGTTCACAGGGAGACTGGTGATCAACATCTATGCAATGGAGGTTTCTGGTATGTCAGGTGAATGGTAAATGAAAAACTGGTTAAGGGGCTTTTAATGCCATTTTTGTAAGATAAGTAAAATGAAGAAATATTTAAAACATCAGACTGCATAAAATAACCTTTCCCCTTAACCCCATCTCTTTTTTTTTTTAGGAAGAAAAAAGAGGAAGAATACAAAGAGGTAATTCTAGCCAGAAATGTTTTCATTATCGGTTTAAGAGCTGTATTTTAAGGTGACCCTCCATACATCTGATGTAGATATTTGTTTTTCCAGGGATGAGGGCCGATGTAAGCTCACAAAGGAGAACATGTTCCTTCACAGAGATTCCTTGGTCAAATGATTTCCTTTTAACTAGAATATGGTAACCACAGAGCAGAGCAAAGGGGGTCATTTTGGGTATGCTCAGTGAGCTTCTGGGATTCTTGGTTGAAGATCTATGGTCGATATGGCTTGGGGCACCAGATTCCAATTTCTCTAGCCCCACTGAGCTATTTCTCACCTGGTGACATGTTTGGAATGTTTGCAGTATATGTTACAATGCAAACTTGATGAATTCAACAGATTACGGCCATTGTGATGGCAGGGAAAAAATCAATTTTCCATTATTCATAAGTTTTGAAATCATGTTACTGAGCCAATGGCTTGCATAATGTCCATTTGTTTCCTAGTCATAAATATCACATCCAAGTTACAAATTGTCATCTCCATAAACTGGGCTAAAACAATTGAGTGGAATCCTTCAGGGAGGCTCTTTTGCTAATGATTTGATTCCTTACCTTAATCACTAGCTTAAAGTAAAGTCCAAATGTGATAGGGGAAGATTAAGCAGGAAGGTTTTGGCAAAAGAGAAGTGAAAGCAACAAGCTTGATCTGCATGAATGAAGCTAGGCTTCTCTAGAAGCTATGTATAGCAAGGAGGTGAAGTTTCTTCAGGAGCCCACTCCTGGTTAAGTGAGAATCTGTTCAAGAATTTAGTGGAATTAGTGAAGCATCCAATATCTTTCATCAAAAATATACCATTACTGTTGATTGTACTGTTCATTTTTAAACAGACTGTCTTTGGAAAGGGAGATTGGGACAATGAAAAGTAATATAGAAAATATGTGCAGACCCCCCCCCCCAAAAAAAACAACAAAAAACACACCCTAAAATAGAGGAGTAGCCAACTCCTAGATGGGCAGAGAGAGGTGTGTTACCTCATCATCATCATCATTATCATTTTCATCAGTCTTTCAACGTCCATCGTTGGACATAGACCTTCCCCAGGATTCGCCACATTTCTCTATCATGGGTGTCATGGAGCCAGTACTTTCTGAACTTGTGTAGCTCGTCTCTCCATCTAATATTCTGCCGGCCTCGGTTGCGCATGTGATCTCGGGGGATCCATGTCGTGAGTCATGATGTCCATCGGTTGTCTGCCATTCGTGCATCATAGCCAGCCCACTGCCATTTGAGCTTTTAAATGGATTCTATAATGACCCTGACTCTTGTCTTTTCCTGGATGTACTGTGCTGTCTTGTAGTCTCTCCATGTGAGGCTCAGCATAATTTCCTCATGTGCACATTGTGTAGTTCTCAATTTGTGGATCTGTCTCTTGGTTAGGTTCGATGTTTCAGCTCCATAAGTGACTGATTTTTAAACATAGAAAACATTTTTCTCTTTGTTCCAATGGCTCATTTCCTTTTATAATAGTTGGCAATGTTGTTTAATAGTCCCATTTATTCATCAGTTCAATCCTAAAAATTGCAAAAAAAAAATACTTACATTATTCCATTATCCATAAGTTTTGAGATCATGTAAGAGTGTGTCCGACTGTTTCCTGGTCCTAGATGTGACTTTATGCTAGTTCAAGATAATCTTAGCTAATATTTACAGCGACTTGTTGTATGGTTAATGAGCTTGTATAGAAGACCACTATCACTTAGTGGTGAGTTCAATCTTCAGTGGGTTAGATATACAAATGGTATGGTGCTAGACTAAGCTAAGACTACAACCCGCAAGAAAGTGGGTTAGATATACAAATGGTATGGTGCTAGACTAAGCTAAGACTACAACCCGCAAGAAAATATTATAAGGACAGTTAATGACAAACTAATGTGTTGAAAGATTTATATGTATTAATTATGTATTATATTATAATATAGGCTTCTGATGATATAAATCAGTGAAAATCAATAGATACTGAAAATCTGGAACCCTAATTATGAGTACAACTGCAGTGCCTATTCCCCAGGTGCATGTTTGAAATTTCATCAATTCTTCTCAAGTAAAAGAATCCTCTCTACAAATATGTATTCTTTTTTGTAACTTAGAAAATGAAAGTGAACATTATACTTATTTCCTTCTATTATTTCTAGTCTGATTATTTTTCCTTGTTATTTGAGAAATTAAACTGAACGTTTTACTTATTTCTGTTATCCATCATCTGTTTTCTGCGAATTGCATTCTAAAGAGTGAAATTCAAGGGGGATAATCTATAGAAACTAACGAATATCTAATTTTCAACTTTTTATTCATTTTCATTCGATTTTTTGAGAACCTTTGATCCGAACAACTTCAAACTCCACACTGCAATGCCCTGTGGCCTGACATATATCTATTGAGTGTCAACTTTGTGCAATGACCTGTTGTCAAGTAATCTCAGTTCACACTACACACAGATTTCTTCAGTTATAGTGAGATTTTTATTATATTATCTGAGATTGTAGCTTTTCTAAAGTTTTACCTTTGAAAAGATGAAATTTATAATGATTATAAAAAATGAAGATCGCTTGTCTTTTGTAGTCGGTAAAAATTCTGGTGCTACTAGTGTCAAATGTCATTGAGATAGAGACCATTACTCATTATATAGAGAAAAATAACCTTAAAATGGAGCAAAAGCCATTTCCTTCTTTCATGCATGTATGTGATTTTTGCAGAACCCAACTTGAGAAAGGCCGGAGATACCTATGACAGAAAAAAATTGTCTTATCCTTGGGAGATAGCTCAAGTATTCCCTGTCCTTAAAGCCTTGTGCCAGACTAAGTTCGACAAGCCTGGCAGCTGCAGGGTCAAACTTCACCCCTATTTCTATTCTGACTGAAGATGATTATTGCAATTTTTGTACTGTAAATATGAAAAAAAAATTTGTAAATATATAAGAGTTGTCAGTTTAGCTCAGTTGGTATGAGAGCTGCCTACTAATTATTTGGTCACAATTTCAAATCACAGTAAGGAAATGCTGATTTTATAAATCAGTTTGGTTCAACTTAGTGTAATAGACAAACAGTGAAGAGTTAACTCCTCCAAATTAGGTGAGGTTTAGTTCTTGTTGAACAACCGTAGCCATCAAAGATGGCAATGAGTTATATCCTTTTTTATATTTGCGTGTGTTTGTTTGTTCTTGTGCTCCTGGCCATACTGTTTTGAAAATAGGCATCAGTATTCCATTTGGCCTCTTCTTGAGGTTTTTTTTTTTCTTGAAAAAAATCTTCAACAGGTTTAATAATAACTTGTATATTCTCTAAAAAATTTTATTTTAGATGTTTTCCAGTGGAAAATGCCAGTGATGTCATAAATAGAATTTATTCTGACCATATTTATTCGTTGATGGAATGTTTTTAACATGACTTTAAATCTTGACGCTATGGTTGTTCAATTATTGACTGCAATGGTGAGTTCTAGGTGTTGTTCTTGTTACAGGTGGAAAACAAAGTCAACTCCCACTTGTGCGTGTACCAGAATGATTATCTAAGAAATTATCTCAAAAATAGATCCTTTACCTAATATCTAAAAATATCTAAAAAAGAAAATCTTGACTTTGGGTATAGTTGGTTGGTCAAAACTGACTAGAGACTCAGAAAAGCAATGTTTTGAAAAACAAACAAACATTTTTAGATGGTGTTTAATGGTATACTCATGCAAATTTTCAAGGCTTTAGCCAAAACAACATGACCAGGAGAGCCCAGAGACACACTCAAACAGACAAGCAAAGAGATAAGAATCTGTAGCCCATTTGGCAGGTCCATCAGGCAAATCATTTGTGGGGCTACGGTTATTCAATAATTCTTGGATTTGTTTATTCCTATAGACTCTTAGATGGAACCTAACCAAGAGACAGGCCTGCAAACTGAGAAGTATGCAACGTGCGCATGAAAGAATCATGCTCAACCTTACATGGAGAGATCACAAGACAGCACAGTATATAAGGAAGAAAACAGGTGTTTGTGACATAATAGAAACTATTGAAAAACTCAAATGGCAATGGGCTGGTCATGTTGCAGGAATGAAATACAACCAATGGACATCACGTCTCACAACATGGATCCCCAGAGATCACATAAGAAATTGAGGCCGACAGAACACAAAATGGAGAGATGAACTGGACAGATTCAGGAAATACTGGCTCCACGATGCCCAGGATAGGAAATTGTGGTGAATCCTGGGGAAGGTCTATGTCCAACGACGGACTTTAAAAGACTGATGATGATGATGATAGACTCTTAATGTAGCTTATAGTAACCTTTTGTTAGCTGGACTGCCTTACAGGGCAGAAAGGCTCCAACTGCCCAGTTACTTACCTGAAGTAAGGGGTAGAAGTAGATCCATGCCTTTCCCATGGGCAAAGTGAGCGAAAACTGCCTTGGATTGGGGTGGGGGGGCATTTTCTGTTCTGGTAAACATTATGCTACTCCAGTCCAACTCTTGGATTAGTTAATCATTATTGTTTCTAAAAAAGTTTTTGAATTTTGTGGAAATTCCCCCAACTATTTAAATCAAATATATCAAAGGTTCCATGGAGGTGATGATTTTCCCTAAAAAGGTATGATTCAATATGTATGATGTGTTTGATAGTTCAAATCCAAGATCTCTCATCACTTTAAAACAAGCAGAATACTATCATATATTTCATCTGGTCAAAAAATTAGGCCTTCAACAAGAGCTAGCTGAAAATCACAGCTTACAGTAGTTTTTCAGCTTGTTACTTATTGACAAGTATTCCTGGGGTGGCTTTTAGTCAAACCAAAAAGAAACAGGTCTGGTTAGTCACTCAGTGGAAAGTGTCATGTGACCAGTCTATTTTGTACACATGCAGTGTTGGGGATGATCAATTAAAAAATTGGGAAAAAAAAGGAGTGATCAATGAATAAGTTACCAGACTAAGCTATACTCTTTTTAAAACCGGTCTAGTTAGTCACTCAGTAGAAACCACCATGAGACCAACATGTTTTAGCAACATACCTTGTAGGGGTGATCAAATAATTAAAAAAAAATGATCAATGAATAAGTTACTTTTGTTAGGCAGTGATAGCTAAAAAAGTCTGAGTTTTAAAAAAAACAAGCATGAACGCTATTGGACACTAATTAAGGTGCCAATTAAGTATAAACTTCCATTGTAAATTGAACCCCCCACCCTTCAACCAGGTGGGGGGGGAGTTCAAAAAACGAAAAAAATAAAAAAAATAAAAGAAGAAAGTTTCTCCTAGACATAATAAGTAATAAAAGTTCAAAGCCTTGTAGCTCCAATTATGCAGCCAGTACTCATGATATATACAAACATAGCCAGCCAGAAAAATCCTACGTTGACAGTATCTGGATAAAAGAAGAAAAAAAAAAAAAAAAAGAAAAAGAAAGACACACATAGAACATACATAATTTTATTTGACAATCACTGGTATCTTTCTTCCAGTAACATCACAAAGAACTTTATATTTATCCATCAGAAATATGAAAAGAAAAAAAGTAAGATAGAATGAAAAAAAATATTAAGTTATAAAAGAAGAAAAAAAAATTTCTAAACAAATGAATTTTAAAAAATGATTATAATAAATTTCAAAGAAGGGTTTAAATAAACATAAAATTTTAGTTTTGGAGTAATTAAAACGTAACTAAAATAACTCAAATATTCAAATTCCTAAAGTGCATTCTTTTTCTAATTTTTCCCAAAGAACTTTTATAAAATTCTTCCAGAAATATTTCTAAACACTTTTTCTTTTAAAACAAAATTCTAAATGAAGAAAAAAGTTACTATCTATAGTTTTGAGAAAGGTCATTAATGTTCAAAGAGTTTTTCGGACGATCAAACTGCTTGTTATTTGTGTGCTCAACAAGAAAAGGATAGGAAAATACCCGCATCCTATGTTATAAACATTGCTACTACTGGAGAAAAATCTTCTGTTTACCCCCATCACATTCAGACAGTACACCTGAAGAAGGTTGGAGAACGGATTGACTGAAACATCATGTTAACAACACAAGCAACAAGAAGGAATTGAATTGTCTGAAAAATCCCTTTGAAGAAAAAAAGTATACATTAAAAACAAATTCAAAAAAAACTATTTAAAAAAAAAAAAAGAAAATTTTTAGAATAGTCCACAGATAAATTCAACCAGTTCCAATTCCTTACCGGAATACTGGTTGAAATTTAAGATACTGTTGAAGCGTAACAGGCAAAGGCAGACGATCAATGTCACATGACCTACACAGTTGCTGCAGAATAACGATCCGACATTGGCTCTGTAGGTTAAGAATCCGTGGCATTTGGTAGATGAGCACACTAACCTCGTTGTCGTCAGAACTCTGTTTATGGTCAAGTACTCTCATGTAGCTGCCACACCGGGAAAAAGCTAGCTGGTAATTAACCCTGCAAATTCGAATAAGTCCAGGTAGGCAAGAAGTCAGATATTTCAGCAGGGTTATGGTATCAGCATTAAACAGGTAGATATCAGAGAAAGCGGTTACACCAAACCGATTATCGGTCAGTTTCTGGACAATAAGCAACGTTCCATCTTTGCTGTAAGAAAGGTCAAATCGGCTACTACCAAAGAGCACAGGCAAACAAAGATTGCTTCGGACGACAATGTTAGAATCTTCCAGTGAGTAAGTAACCAGTTCATTGCAGATGCCTGTGGCTCTGCACTCGTAGTTGGCCACAGCAATGCGTGACCACCTAAAACGGGGGTCAAATGCAACGTAGGGCTGCACGGCATGATTTAAGGTGATTACCTTCAGCACTTGGAATGTCTCGTGGGAATAGATGTAGAGGTCGTAGCTGGACATTCGACTGACCTCAGAGAATGAAAAAAAAAGAATGGCAGTACACGAACAGTCTGGGGTGATATCACCATGGACAATAGTCATGTTTTCCTTTGGAGATAGCATTATGCCAAGAATTTGTTTCTGTTTAATGTCAACAAGGGGGAATGAAAATTGGTTGACAATTCCTTGCTGGCGATGTAGAATGAGGAGGAGAAGGTCATTGCGACAGGCTAACGCCACACTGCTTAACTCGTAGTCTGCATTGACGAAAGTTGGTAGCTGGCATTTGCTGTTACAGGGTATCAGAAATTTTGAAGACTTATATCTGGAAAAAAAAAAAAAAGAAGGTATATATTATATACATTACATAATTTATGATTCTTTGTATCAAGACAAGTAGATAGACAAAAGATGCAAAGCCCGTAGACAAACGATGCAAGGCAACAGACATATTAACAACAAACATTTCAAGCCTTGATAAATTCATAGAGGTTTGTCTACTGAGTGTAAAATAATTTCAACAAAATATCCTTACTTGTCAATGCGCTTAAGCCAATGCTTCTCCATTAATCACCTAGACCAAACATTCATCTTTTTTTTTCAAGATGTTTTCCAGTTACTTGTTAGGTCCCAGTTATGTTAAACAACGGAAATAGGAAGGAAGGAAGAGGTGTGATGTCAAAGGTGTAACATCTATTCTGATCAATTTTTTTTTCAGGTGCTATGGATGTTATAACAGAATATCAAAAGTCAACATAAAAGCTGAAAATGGCCTTTACGATTTCAATTGAAAATAATACTTGCAGAATATTTCTTTATTGCAATATTTTACAAGTATGAGAATCGATTGACTTGAAAAAAGATTACTTGCTCCTCTTCCTCCTTCTGCTGCTACTACCAAATGGTGGGCACATCATTGAACTTATAGTTCTGTTCTGTTTTTTTTTAATGTCTGTTGTTGGATATAGACTTTCTTCAAGATTCACCAGACCTCTTGATTCTGGGTGTCACAGTGCCAATAACTTCTGAACTTGTTTAAATTGTCATGCCACATATGATCTCTGGGGATCCACATTGTGAGTTGTGATAACAAGCAGTTGTTGGACATTCTGGCCTGCCCATTGCCATTTTAGTTTTTTAATGGCTTTTTATATCTCTGATTCCTGTTTGCTCTTTAATATGATGAGCTGTCTTACACTGAAAATTTCAGATCAAAATTCATCCAATAATTATCTGTCATTTTCTTACAACAAATATTGATTTTAAAAGGAGGAAATTTTCTTAATAATGATATCTGATAAATGAACTGAAATTTTAAAATTGAATAATGGAGTAAGAATAATGCAAAATCTTAAAGAGAAACCAATATAGATATGTGTCATTGTGTTATTTATTAACATATCTCTTGGAATTATCTTTTGTGATCACTAATACTCATTTGATTGCATATAAGAACACCCTCCCCTCAACAAAAAGAAAAAAAAAAATGACTCAAACGTAAATGTAACAATTTTTGCACAGGCTCCCCACCCCCCGGTCAGAAACCAAGGAGGATTTTAAAAAAACTGGATGAAAAATTCAGGAAAATATGCTTATATTTTCTTAAAATTTTCTGCTAAATCAAATAGAGTAATAGAGTAAAATCAACAGCTTTTTACTAAAACGGTCCCCACCTTGGCACTAACACTGATCATTAGCATAATCATGTGGGTTGGTCTACAATATTCTCAACAACTGCAAAAAAAACAAAAAAACTAAATAAATAAAAAAATGTATAAATACTGAGTGAAAATTCCCTCTCACCTGATTTCCAAATGTTTCGAACCCTTTTGAAATATAATCCTCACAAACTTCGAGCAAACCGAACCATCACAGTCCACTTCCCGACAGCAGTAACGGGCATTTTGAAAGCCATAAGTTTCTAGAAGTAAGATAAAGTGACAGCAAATAACATTTAGGAATGAAATTCAGTTTGAATTGATAAACAAATCAATACAAGATAAGGTTCTTCATTTCCAAGTGGAGTGAGTTTGAAATTCCCAGAAAGGAAACCTTGGGTACCTTGACATATGATCAGATTGATCCATTTGTTCCAATTGCCAAAACTCTAAGAAGCACTTCATACATATCTTCAACACACACGCATGCACACATATATACAGTGAGTGCAGGAAGTATCAGATTAATTTCAGAAGGTTTATCTTGGCAACCTTATCTCCTCCAAAATTGACAGAATCGTTTTAATAGTCTTTTTGATTTTTGTATTTTTTAACCTTGAAGGTGTATAAGGATGTTAAAAACAAACGTTTTGAAATGTAAAGAATACTGTGTATATGCACATACACGTGTACTCACACGTCACTCATTTTGTTCACTTACATAACATTTTGATAGTATATGAACAGGCTGTTCATAAGAGACTGACAAACATAAATAACTCAGCTGACTTGGAGAAATCTAAAAAATGAAGCAGAAGAAAGAAAAAAAAAAAAATTAAGCTCACCTGCGATTGAATCCCAGGAGTGAGCATCTCCTGAATAAAGCAGCTGCCATGGCTTTTGATAGGGAGGAAGGATCATCTTGTATCCTTGAGTCTTGGGAGAGATTTTCTTGATAAAATTTCCCATGACATCATGCGTGAAACAGCCTGGAGAAAATGAAACAATGTAGGTGTAGATTAAAGAGTTACACAAAGATAACCAAGCTTTTACTGAAGTCGGAATGAGTTCAATAAAGCCCTAGAAATCAGTCTAGTCTCATATCTTTGAATTCAACAACAGTGAGGTCAGGTGTGGAATTTTCCACTAGTGACATCATGTTAGTTTTTTATAAAGTTTCAGATCTTGGACTTTGGATGAGGGATAAAGAAACAATCCCATCATATAGCGGAGGCAGTGGTTCAATACCAGCCTTTTAAGGTGCCCATCCCGAAACATATTTCATTGAGAAATATATCTCCACCAGCAAAGCAACTGTAAAAATGAAAGGAATTAGACAAAGACATTTCAGTTGTCATTGGATGATACTTTTTTTTATCAATTTGAGCTTTTCCCCACAGGAGCTCAGATGCTGGGTATTTGAAGGTACACCAGCTTACAGGTTAGAGGGTCAAGTCACTGACATGAACAATTTTTTTAGATACTGAAATTTGCTATACTTTGTAAAATAGTGGTTATTTGGGGGGTATTATTTTCCCAAAATCAAAATATTAAAGAATGCCTTAGTTTATTTTTTCAAATCTTACTTAGTTTTTATATGATAGATGATGTTGCCATCTTTCATAGCCCATATCCACCCTACAATAATTGCTGCTCATTTATGATGCAGTTGGCTTTCTTGGACCCCAAGAACTGCGTTATATTGGGGGATGCCAGTAGTGGAAGGAAAAAAGGAGTATAAAGTCAAAAATCAATGATTTTATATCAAACATGTGATGAAGTTGAAAAAATATAAAATGCAAAATGAAAATAATCTTGAAGGCTGGCCCTGTACGGAGCATATATATATATATATATTTTGTGTTCTAACTTGGGCCCCCTCCCCAAGACATCTCATTATGTATATGTGAATATTCCAAAATCATCCAAAAAACTAAAACACATCTAATCCCTGACATTTCAGATAAGCAATACTCAACCGGTACTTGTATATGAATAACCCTGTATCAAAAAAAAAAAAAGAAAAGAAATGAAATTCTTTTTTAGAAGCAGATTAATTACCTTGGGGTTCATGGTTACTGCAGGAATAGTATGAAGAATGCCCAACATCATATTCTTGGGTCTTGGGGGACATTTTCCTGATAAAATTACCCATAACTTCATGTGGGAAGCAGCCTGAAAATAGATACAAACATAAAAAAGATGAACAGAATGAAAAAAGAATTAAATCTGTATTATTTCTCAAATGAATTATCAGAAGAAAAAATTCTTCAATATTTGGAAAGTGTCAAAATGTCCGCTGAATGTAAGGTGTTTGAATTCTCCCCCTTAACCCTTTTACTGGTTGATTTTCTTCCAACTATGTAGTACCACTCTGTACTAATGAAGGTATTGTATCAAACAGGCAATGTATCTAGGCATGATCTAGTGCTGAGTTAATACTCCCAGAGTTCATTTAAATAACAACGATCAGAAATTATAGTAATGTAGCTCTAGCAGCAAGCCAATGATGACAGAAAGAGTGTAAAATGGTTAACTTGATCAAAATTTTTTTCGCCTTTTTTCAAATTTGCTTGATAGCACTTTCAGATCTGAAGTAAAGCTTCCATCTCTTGGGAGACAACTCCCATTGAGTTATAAACAGACAATGACAAAGTCTGAGTTTCCACTGCAAGTGTGAGCTTAGTGATTCCTGCAAGTTTCAACTCTGCTGGAAACCAGGAATTAATTCTAACAAGTTTTTATGACCTATTATTCCTTGGCTGGATACAAGTTCACTGAAGAGATACCTTCACCCAAATTACACAGCTCTGAGTGTACTCAATTAGCTGCTGAGTGCAAAAGGGAAATTCGTCTTACGGAAAAGGTTTTCTAAACTCTCCACTCATACTAGGAATCGAACCCGGAACCCTCTGCATGTGCTAACCATAATTCAATCTGAGTGGACCAAATAAACTCTACATATCAATTCAAAAAAAAAGGAATGCAATGCTGTCAAACGTGTGAAATGAGAAAAATTAGCAATATAGGAGACAGTATTTTAGGTCTTTTTCATTAGTTCCCACCGGACCAAAATTTTCATAATCAATAGGAATAGATTTGCTAAATTTATTTTGGTTAGGGGTTAAAGTTAGGAATAGGATCTTCATTCTAAGGTCTTTTTCTGTGGGGGAAAAAAAATGCAATTTAATAGAACAAATGTTAGGTTTGAGGTGAGACAATTGACAAAGACCTAAAAATTTTATAAAGAGACAAGTTTCAACTAATTTCTTTTAAAAATTAACATTTGCACCAACTGTAGCAGTACATTTATGTGATTTACTGATGTTCATAGATTGAGTTAGCTTGTCTTTTCAATTTGCTTGATATATTTTTTAATTTGCATGTTGTATTCTTTAATTTGGTTGCTGTATTCTCAATTTTGCATGGCATATTTTTTCAATTTGCTTGCCTTACTTTTAAACTCGCGTAGGAAAATGTATAGAAAACATTCAGCACATTTAACTGCCAATGCCATAAACTAACTAAAAACTGAATGGAAATCAGTTCATATATAGCTACGATGAAGGGCAGGTAACTAAGATTCAGTTTTTCATTTTCTGGACAATTGTCTTAATATATGAAAATATATCTTTCAATTGAAAAAAAATTCTTCGATTTGCTCTCAAATTTAACGTATTCTTCTTCATACTATGGTCCACTCATCCACAGAATGTCACAAAAAATCCTGGATCCACCCCGAAATTCATTCAATTTTTTTAAAAATCTTATCTTTGCAGAAAATTTCATTGAAATTCATTGAGAACTTTTGGAGATATTGAATGGACAAACAGACAGACATTAGTGAATGCAAATACCTCTTCCATCTTTGTTGGCAGAGATAAAAGATTCCCCTTCTCCTCCTTAAAAGATACTCACCTCCAAACTTCCGGATAATGGCATAAGTGAATCAAAGATAGTAATTCCAAATAAGTATCACAAGGTCATTTTCAGCTGGAAAAAAAAAACAAAAACCAACTTACGTAAGTAACTAGAGAAGGTATTTTAGAAAGAGAAAGAAGCAAGAGTTTTTGCATTCCATGTTTCATACAGGAGTTCATTATAACATGGGTGGATGGTGGACACCAAAATATCAATCTAGCTCATAATAATTGAATCTGGGTTGTAACATAATTGGCTTTCTTGGACCCCAACACCTGCATTATCACAGAGGACGCCTGTGCAAGAATAAGAGAGAGTTCAGTGATAATGACAAGGACTCATTGCATCAGAGTCAAGTCCAAGTTATGATATTTTAATATCATTCCCATTCTATTTTTATCTAAGATACATTCACGAGAGTTTTCACTGATGGTTTGTTTTGAGAGAGAACCTACCAAAGCATATACCATATATATCGGTATGTAAGGCATCCTTCAGATAAGAAGAGACCCTGATATCAGTCTGAAGATCATTGTTTAGTCACTGCTTTTGTGTCTGGCTTATAGCACAGCCCCATTTTTTGAATGCATCAAGTGTTGTCTTATTCACAGAAATCTATGGTAATTTCATGCATGTACTGTTGCAAAAAACAACAGTTGTGCTGCCAACAAAGCTTTCATCAGATGATGACTCTTTGGTCAGGCATGGTTTCAGGTCCTCAGCCTTATTACCACTAACCCAGAGTGCCCCAGCAATACATTATGATACCACCAGACTTTGGTTCTCTGTCACAGAGTAGGAATGCCAGTTAACAATACAGTCTCATCATACATATCTCCTTATATTCAAAACTAGTCAACCTTTATGAGTCCTGAAATGAAACATTAATTCAATGATGTGAGATTTAAATTATCTGACCAGATGATGTCGTTGAGATGCTGAGCGGTGAACAAGAGCTTCAGCAGGAAAGTTGAGACGATATTCTACATTATCAAACCTCAAATTACGCTTCTTTATTTTTTAAATTAGCAGCTAGAGCTGACAGAGAAATCCTACAAACTGCGATATTTTTTTTGACACTGGTACTCTCCAATTGATTTACAATTTTAGTACAAGATTTATGCTGTTGTCGAGGCAAGGATGTGAAAAAGAATGGTAACACAGTGATGCTGTCACAAGGCATGCTTGCTTATAGAGAGGCACAAATAGTAAAAACAATGTGCAATAAGAGAATGCAGAGATCTAAATAAACATTGAATGCAAAAAGTCTCATTCAGTTCTTTAATGGTTGATTGATTCAAAATTTCAGTAAAATACAATGTGTAGCATTTGAGCCAGTAGCAAAATTCTAGTGTAAGCATTAGGGAGATACATTTGGTCAGAATTCTGTATTATGGAGGCACAAAATCACTTTATCACACCCTGGTCAAGACATGCAACCAATTTTTGTGAGATGAACAAATTTTAAATGCAGAAGAAGAAGGCCTCCTTCTGTCTCGGTGGACAATAGAACAAACTATTCAGGGCACAAGCCTAAGTAAAATGTACAGAGATCCCAATTGACAGAATCCCCCTCTGGGCCAAACCGGTTAGGGTTTCTTAGACTGGTTGCCCATTCTGCCCTGTTGTTCACCCATAGCTAGGGGAGAAAAGATGGATTATAAAGAACACAAAATGTTTCAGTAGTCTTGTTAAGCAATAGATCACCAGTACCTCAAAATCTTAGATCAGCAGTTTCCAACCTTTTCTGCACCAGACACCAGTTTAATATTGACATTATTCTTGAGGACCAGCTAATGAGAAGTGTGTATTAATTGCGACCATGTATAGATGATAAATCAATTGTAAGTCATCTAAGGGGGGGGGGGGCTGAAAAATTCCCAGCCATACCAAGAAGGATCCTTGTGCTTATTTTTGAATTTGGTTAAGATCATAGACTTAACCATGTCAGGATGAGAACTTTTCCATATTACTCCATTATATGTGGTCGAATCACTCAGTTTCTTTGTTTCTATAGGGTCTATCTAGCAAATTAAAAATTGATTAGTCTTTATTTTATGAAGTAATGTCGCCAAATCATATTGTGACCCTACAACCCAGTAGCACATTCATTGCGGTCTGGTACTCATCCACAGCCTGGTGATAAGTGACTACTGTTTAAAGACAAGAATGTATAAAATGGTAGAGAAATTAATCAAATCATTCAAGATGGGGCTTCTTGTAGGGGAAGATTTTATATTTACAATCATCCTTGGAGAATGTAAAGGCTTCTATGCTACTGCAATCTAACAATTCATAATTTTTTAAAAACATGGCAGTAATATCTATGTCTGATTGGTCCATTTGAATGTAAATAAAGGGAAGCAACTGTGCCCAAATCAGAGCCATAACAGAAGTTACTAGATGACGTCCTGTTCTAGTACTGAAAGCTACTAGCTGAGGCCCTTTTCTGAGTAGCTAAGCTAGGCACTTGATTAGAAGACAGTCATCATAACCTCACGCATGTCTTTTGTTTGTCTTTCTGTTTCCATTGCTACTAATATGATAAAAAACAATAGCGCTTCAACTGGCATACAACTAATAAATCAACAAGCAGACATTAAAGTGGCCTTTCCTTTATACACTGGTATTAGATGTAATAGTGTTTGAATGTTTCATCCATTAATGAAATTCAATACTATTACTAATACTACAAATGTAATAAAAAGCAACTGAAATAAAGATGAAAAGAATACCAGTCAAAAATTAATCAATGATTGACAATGCTTCATCAAGTAATAAATTTTTTTTCTGCAAAATAGAATTTAAATGAATGTTCACTCAACACTTACCTGATGTGTGTTAGTTTTTAACTTCACGTTGTTTATGAATTGCTTGTCCTTATGGTTCCCATGATTATGGACCTGATTTTGGCAAGGAGTTCCTACTGTGGCCAACATTTTACATCCATAAGTAAATCCTTAACCTATGGAAAAATAGAAAAGGCTGAATATTAACTCTTAAATATATAAACTGCTAGTAATTGACCGTGAAACTCTTCAATGAATAGCATAAAAATTATGGAACTCTTCTGTGAATTGAATTTAAGTTAAAAAAAAATCACCAATTGGTCAAAAGGGAGATTATTTCCACCCAAAGTTATTCTCTTTGAAATCGATATTTTCTTAGTGTTAAACAGCTGCTCGTTCAAATCTAATCTTCAATGGTATTTTCTGGACTCTCTTTGTACACTTCATTCAAACACTTGTTAATCCCATGAAAAAGTTCACAAATATACAAGTAGAGTGTTTATATAAAAGCCTTTTGTAAACTGAAAAGGTGTAAAGCAAAGAAGCAATTACTGTTAATTTATATGGGGAATTTTTTGAGCGTTCCCAGACACAAATAATGGTGAGAATGGTAAGTCAAGTTGAATCATCGAAGATTGTTGTTGTAGGAGATACAATGGACTGGGTTGTAAAAGAGAGAGATGAAGAGGGTGGTTGCAGCCTCTATATGAGTCAACTGCAAGACAAAAGCTTGAAACGTTCTTGGGAGCTTGCCTTTTTCAAAACAGTGACATGAAGCAAACTCTCAAAAAGCAAGAATTACCTCTATTCAAATTCTGTTTGATGATTTTTTCTTTTAGAAAAGAAACTAAAAAACATTAACATTGTATTTGGAGTGAACACCACAATGGCATAGCATCGGTTCAAAAGAACTTCCTACAGGTTAATGTACAATACATTTTTTTCTTGGCTGGGAATTTTTCAAATCTGCAAGTTAGAGGCAAATACAGATTAATGATTAAGAAAGAATTATTAGATTAATGAAAAAGTTCCCAATGACATCTTTTGCACAATGATAGAAAAATCCAAGTTTACACAGTTCCACATTAACTTACAAAAGTGAACATCAATCACCTTTAAACATCTAGTCTTTCTCTTTCTTAATATAATGATTCAGCCTCATGTAGTGTTTGCCAGCTGTGTATGGTCACCATGCCAACAGAAGATTCAGGATGATTCTATCAACATTGAAATACAGAAGAGACACAGCCAGTGGATATGATAAAGACTTTCAGAATCCCAAAACAACAGGAGATCAACACTGACTGAAAGTATCCCAAATGCCCTAACATACAAATGCTTCAACCAAGTGTTATCATGCACAATTGGCGGCATAGCTACAAATTGAAAAATCACCGAACCACAGGAGTTTGGGGTCATTTCTTTCCGGACAGAGTTATCTTAAAATGGAATAGACTATTGGAATGAACAATATTAGCTGAAACAGTAGCTCAGTTCAAGCAAAGACTGCAGAAGGACTGGGGAGGTGAACCACACCAAACCAACCCTATGCCAATAGATTCTCTTACAAGAAAACGATCCCTAATTTTAGCTATCAAAGGAAAATAATAAAAAGATTGGCATAATCTAAAGGTTAACTTTGAAATGACCAAAATGAACTGTAACCAAACATCAATACTATATCAAGCAGTAATAACTGGGCAGATAAGAGAAATGATGACAGAGAATAGAATCATTTTTGAATAAGATGGTCACTGATAATGAAGAAATGAAGAATCAATTAATTGCAAAAATTTAAAAAAAAAAAGATCCTATCTAAATCCAGTACAATCCTCCACATTTCTGTCTGAATAGAATTTGCAGGGAAAAAATAATCTTCTCTGAGTTAGGCAAAATTTAAAAGAATTCTGTATCATTGTATCTTGGACAGACTGTTATAATACAACACTTATAATGCAACACTATAGTGAACTATTGGCTGGTTTGAATACCAAGCAAGATAGTTGACCAGTAGTTTTGCTGCACAACAATAACTGTCCTTGTGCTGCAAGTGTAATGAAGCAAATGGTCATGGAATAGAGTTAAGAAATTTTTCCACACGTGATGTACTTTCCACACCTGTCAACTTCAGACTATCATTTGTTTTGCTCCCTGCAGTTCAAATAAATTCAATACATCGAAAAATTCATTGAATCAAGACAAGAATCATTACAATGGAATTCACAATTCAGTTGGAAAGTGGTGTAAAGTCATAAAAAGTCAGGGATGATTGAATAATGATGCGATGAATTTATATGAATACAAGCCTGGCTGCTGCAGGATCAAACACCACCCCTACTTCTATTCCGACTGAGGACGATTACAGATACTTTCGTAAAAAAAGAAAAAAATTTATAGTATGGCTCAATCAGTAAGAAAACCACCTACTGGTCACTTGACTGTCATTTCAAATCACAATAGAGAAATGTTAATTTTATATATCAGTTTGGTTTAACGGGATGGGACAGACAAACTGTGAAGAGTTTACTCCCCTAAATTTGGTGAGGATAGTTCTTGTTGTCGTTCTAGTTACAGGGGGAAAACAAAATCAACTCAAACTACAGACAACATTTGAAAAATACCACATCAGTTTCATATTATTGAAAGCTTACAAATATTCTAGGGAAAGATAATCATTTGCATGTCTATAATCCTAACTCATAAATAAATTTCAAGCTGTTACTGTGGAGAAGATCTACATTAAAAATTGATAAGTGGACTACTTTTGTGAATACACAGGGTACACATGTATGTGTAGACACCACACTATAATTTGAAAAATCTCTGTGTCTATACACCGAGATAACTGGCTATTGTATGAAGTTGACATTTGCCAGATATGTCGGTCCATGCACTGGACATTGCAGTGTCAAGTTCAAAGTCATTTAGATTTATGGTTTCCAATATGAGAAGGAGGCTTTATTTACAAAAAATGTACACAGCAATGAACACATTTTGTGCTCATTCAAGTTACATGTTTATGATTTAATCTTTATCTCTAATCATTTCAATGTGGTTTCTGAATAGAACACAGAGAGAGAAAGAGAGGGGATGTTTATCTTTTTGTGATAGAGTGAAAGAGAGGAATCTGTTTTGATTTTTGCTATTGACGACATCAGAAATAAAGAGCAGCATCTCATTATTTTATGTTCAAATCTACAGAAGGTTTTTTGAGAAACCGAATGCACCCTTTGAACAGGTATGCCCTAGTTGAGAACATTTTAGAAAACAATAGCATCAAGAACAATTGTTTAAAAAAAATAGGCAGAACATTTTTGCGAAACCAGAAACATAACTATTATCTGGAGCAAAATAAAGTCATTTAAATGTCGAACTGTAACAAATATAGCCAGTGTTATGTTCTTTCTTTTTATGTGGATAACATAAAAAGCAATTATGGGTGACCTAGAAATTTTAAGAATTCTTTAAAACCATTCAAGGAATAGAAATTAAAATAGATTAAAATCCACTCAGATTCTGGAAAGAATGCAATTTTTTTTCGCTGTCATTGTATTATAGTAAAAAATGCTCCTCGATTAATTTGAAGATTCATGAAAAGAAAAAATCGCTAAAGAACGAAATAAAGAATTAGAAATAAAAGCAAATCAGGACAAGATGTTGAATGATGCTAACAAACGAGATTCTGATACAATAGGGAACGTAGTTCCCATTGGAATTCAGCTGACGTCACGTAGACACATGCAATCTGTCGAAAATTCATGTAGCAAAGCAAAACAATGCAACATTTTAATTTATTCACAGCAATAACAATTTCTTCTGTTTTTCGTCCATTAACTCTTTTTACTTGTGCACCGTTCCTAATATAGACTAGAACTTTTACCATTTCTTCCAATAGTACCTGAGATTTTTTTAAATGAATAATAATGATTATAATTAACATCAACAGACAGGAATGTGAAAGTAAGCAACACCAGGGCTCCTTAAACATGAGCAGTTTGTGTTACCATAACGACAGATGGAGATATGAACCTTGTTTGAAGCATTGCGAAGGTGAAGTGGATCTTTGAAAAAAAATGGTAAAAACGTGAAGATGAAAATTCATAGGTGCATAGCTGGAGATTTGAGGGCACCCCTCCAGCATTTAGTGCAGTCGTTCCCAGACTGGGAGCGGCGGACATTATACTAATGCAGTGGGTGAACTACAACTATTCATAAATATTTTGCACCCACCTCCATTAGGGGCCCAGGGAGCGATTTTAAATCACCCCACTTCCTCTCTCTGTTACGCTTATGTTAATAAAGTAAACAAATAAAATAATAATGTTGTTTATCGTCATTTTTATTGGGCTGTTGTAGAACAAAGAGAAAGAAGCAAACGAAATTAAAATAGGAGAACTAAACAATAAACAGCTTTTCTTTGTTCAGAAATCTCTATAAGTTTTTTTAATTTAATATCAGGTTTTGTTTTTGGATGTTTGGGCTCCTTTGTGTTGTTGATGTGTGGTTACACTAACTTTTCGGTCGATCCATTCCACGGCCTTCTTCGTTTACGAATTATAAACAAAACCCAGAACCTGGAGAAGACTGCAGAATTGACTGACCGGAACATTGTGGTAGATAACAAACAATATCAACATCACAAAAGAGTTCTCAATTGTTCAAAGACTAACATCTCAGCTTGATCATCAAACAAGCTCATTTAAAAAAAAAACGTGTAGTGACTTCAAAAAGATGTAACCCTATTATTCTCCATATCATTTACCTTTTTTTTTTAGTGATTCTAGAAGAAATTAAAAAAGATTCAATATAGCGGAACATATTAAGGAAGTTTAAAAAAACTAAAACTCGTAGTTTAGTGTCCCAAATAGTCACCGTTGTTGTGAGGAGACTCATCAATCAGCTACAACAAAATACTAGTGGATCCAATAGTGACCAATTGTTAAAAATCCAACAGCAAAATAAAAGTATAACATCATCCCATCACCTATTTTAACCATAGAGGGTGCATTTGTTTTATTTTACCAAAATAGTCACGAACACACTTTTTTTTTCAAGTTTTGAAACCAAGTATATTTTGTTTTTCGAGATCGTATGATTACAAATACAAATGGCACCAAAAAATCTTGATTCTGTCAAAAAATATCAATGGAAAGTTGTTTCATTAGATATGATGTATGAGTATTATTTTATTGTAACTGACTGAGTACCCCCCCAAAAACCGCGATACAATTTGGGACATTACGTGACTGACTGTGACTACACTGCAAACCAGGGTTGCCATTTTAGCGATTTTATGGCTAAATTTGACAAATCGGGATTATTTGTGACGCATTTGGCCATTAACTTTTTGGTTTGGCCATATTTACATTTTTGGCTATTTCGACTGTTGCAGAAGCATCTTTTCATAAATTTTTATTTTGGGTGTTTACTACAGCATTACGATGATTGATAAAGGATCATTATTATCTATGCTTTTACCTTCATCTTAATTTTTCAATTGCTTTTTATCATACGTCAGGTCGACATCATCGTGAAGTTGTGATCGCAGCGTTAAAAAATCCGAATGAAAAAATAATTTTGAATCAAGAAAGAAGGTGATATTGTACATGTATCTTTTTAAAGTTAATAATAGTAACTTACAATGCCTCGTCTAAAAAGAATAGATAATAACCAATAATTGCTTTAATAAACAATTTTGGATTTGGCAATTTTCGGCCAGCTTTCTGCATGTTTTAGGCCAGAAATGTCTCCAACTATCTGGCAACCCTGCTTCTAACTACAAGATCACCAGAGATATCACCAGGGCTTTTCAACCAGCCTTAATGAGTAATTTGATTTCCTACTTGATTAGGTGCGTGTCTACCTGATGAAAACTATGGATATTTGACAAAGCATGCAAAGCAATTTAAAAAACGTTTTAATTTTAAAATTGAGTATATTGCCCTAGTCTGGCATATTTGTTTCAAAAATATCTGTGGGATGAATGAAAGAAATTAGTTTCCATTTTCTCGTGGGGGTGGTGGGGTAAAATAAAATAGCTATTAAGCAAACAAGGCAAAAATTCACTCTTTGTAAATAGTACAATTTTGTGCTAATAAAATCTGCGCTGGCGAAGAAAAACGAGCTCGTTACTACAAACTTTTTTTTCACTTATTTCCTAATATTCTAGGGTGGGAGGAACTGACGAATTTCAGCACTTCAAGATTCAAAGTCCCATAAAAACTTACTTTAAAAAATCCTATGTTTACCAGCCTATCAGGTAAAATCTTTTTAAAAAGGTGCAAGTATATTGTATAAGACTGTTGTGAAGAATTATTTCAACAGAAAATAAAAAATAGAAATAGTCCGTTTATTACATTAGTTTAAGTTTCAGGTCGGCATCGCCTCTTCCTTGAGGAGGAATTGTTTTCATTCTAGCTTTATTTTTAGGGTGTACTTACAAAAAACAGACACACTGACAAATATTCTAATTTTATAAAAGTTTGGTACGGAAAACGTGACAGAAAAGTTCAAAATAAATAAATGAAATACTGATCCTATGCTAAAAACCAAACAAACGGCTGCAAAGTGAGGGATTACTTTGGAAAAGCCAAGAACTATAAAATAGGCCCTTCACTTTGTGACCACTTGGATTTCTTTCTTCCTCTCTCTTTTTTTCGCGAGTTCTTCCTTAGTCTTCGCTTATTTTCTAAATATTAAAGTCATGGGATAAAAACAGCATACCTGAGTCGTATAACTAGCAATAAAAGATCGTCTAAAATTGTCCTGGAATCGTAGACTTTGTTAAAAATAAAGAAATAGATAAGATATTGGTGTTGTTCTTCGTCTTGGAGAGATCGCACATGCAAATATAATGGACATGAAGTACGACGAGCAAGAATCCCTAGACACACACAAAAATAAAGGAAAATTAAACATATAAAAAGAGGAAGTTATTCCATAAAAAACAAACAAACTTGAAGATAAATATATGTAGTTCGTAATAATATTAGAATAAACAAACCCTTAAAAATGGTAAACAAGAAAACAAGAAATAAAGGAATAATTTATACCTTTTTGTCTCTTTCTCCTTGGTCTCTTCCAATTAATTGGATTCATATGACTTTTGGTTTTTACTTACTGCAAGACGGATTTCTCCTGAAAACTCCCAAGAAGCTGCAAATAATAGACTTCAATTTTTTCCCCTTTTTTAAGGGGCAAAGGGTGGGGACACATACACACCCTCACGCACTAGACACCCCCGTAGAATGCAAATAATGCAATAATCTCCCTACATATCTTTTGTGCGTGGGGGTGTGCTTTGGGAACGCTTTTTTAAAGGAGAGGAGAGGAGAGGAAGAAAGAAAAAGATTTGGTTTAATATTGTAAAAAGAAAGAAAGAAACTGATTCTGAAACAAGATGAAGAAGGAGGGTGATGTCGAAAATATTCGTTGCTCTGGCCCCCCTGACTGCTGCTGCTTGCTTTGGTAACTATTAGCGCTACTATTACTTAGACTTGAGTTCCTACGGTTAACCTACTACTTACCAAGTCTGTCCGGAAAATACCCAGCCATTTGATATTAACAAAATAATAATAGCCTCCCCGGCAATGGCACCTTAGTCCCACTTCAAAATATCCCCTTGGGACCCCACATACTCATCCGAGCGTCCCTCCAACTTTTCCAGTTTTTTTAAAAACAAGTCTGCTGGGTCCACTTTCGGAATCGCTATCATCTGCCTCACCGCGTTCTCCTTAATCTCGCTCACAATCGGAAATCTCTATAGGAGAGACACATTTTTTTTCTTACAACCAACCAAAAGTTTAATTTACCTTGAAGTATTACTGTAACTACTATCAGTGCTATTAATTTTGCTGTAACTAACACCAACACTAGTTACTATCTTGAGTTGAAGCAAGCCAATGAATCTACCGTTCAAGAACCATTTTCATTCTGTTGTGAACTGTAGTAGCAGTGATAATATTATTTATTTATTTTTAACTGTGTAAAAGTAGACTTTATTATCAAGAAGATCACTCCACTTGAAACTCCGTGCTTCAGAAGGAACAACGTTTATTTGTTAAAGACTGACATTAACAAACGAACACCTATTCACACAGAAAAGAACCCAATTAAAACAACTCATTCTAATTATAACCTGAAACGTGTTTTTTTTATAATACGTATTGCTATTTTTACTTGAGTGATATCTGGGTGTATAGCCTTTTTTTTAAATGAAATTATAAAAATGAAAGTAAATAGCGAAAACATTTACAAATAAAACAGTAACTAAAATCTGAACTATCAAAAAAAATTGTTCTTGAGGGCACAATGTAGGGAAGGTGGGCTCCATCTCGAGACCGAAGTTCTACACTATCGCTCACTCAATGTTAAAAACGACGCACAAATGAAAATAATGTAACGATTCAATTTATTCAGTAAAGCAATAAGAATATCAGTCAACTTCTGGTTTTCTTTCATCAATTCTTTTATTTATTTTTTATTTGTGCGCTGTTTTAACATCAGGTGAGCGAGGGTGTGAAGCTTTACAATCGGGACCACCTTCCGTAGATTGTACCAAACGAGTAAATAAAATCCAGTATATTTTTCATCCGTTTGTATGACAAAGTTGGTATTTTCCAACTTAGATCTTATGAATAATGCGTGCATTATTGAAACAAGTAAGCCAGAGACCAATGTTGAAAAAAGAAAGAAAAAAAAGGGTCTGGTTAGTCACTCAATAGAAAAGGAACATCTCACAACCAATGTTTGTTGACAGCATATCGTGGTGGGGATGATCAATTAAAATAAATAGAGAAGTTACTTCTCTTGCGTTTTGTTGGGCAGTGATTGCTAGACAAAAGTCTGAATTTTTAGAAAAAAACAAACAAAAAAAAAAAACAAGTATGAATGCGACAGGACACAAATTAGGGGATCAATTTAACATAAACTTACATTCTGAATTGAACCCCACTGAAGAAAAATATTTAGGGGTGATTTTCAAAAGAAAAAGTTTTTGGTTGATATAGTAAGGAGTAATTATTAAAACTGTAGCCTTCTAGCTCCATAAGTGCGGCCTGTACACGTGATACACATAGCCAGTCAGCCAGCCAGTCGGACTTATTTGAAAACTGAAGAAACCTCTGTTGACCGTTTCTAGATAGTAAGCGAGGTGCTGGTGGTTAGTGTGGGAGGACATGCTTTCGAAAGTGATTTTCGACTCTCAAAATTCATTATTCTCGTATATTGATACCTAATTCGATTTGCCATGGTTAAAACGTTTATTAGTTTTTGCACAAGCCTATGAGTTCGTTCTTAAATAACTGCTATTTTAAAAGCGGCCTTCTTAGTTTTAAAGGAAATGAAAAAGTACTAACAAAACAAAAGTAGTCGAAAAACAGCCAAGAACTAAGAAGACATTCAACTGAGTAAGAGACAAGGTATTTATCCACGTCCCCACGAGGGAAGAATGTGACAAAGTCTACTATTCGAGTTTAGTCTTGGGACCCTCGTGTGGGTGGTACCAGATATTATCTAGGTCCCTCGTCGCTTCCATTTGGGAAGCTTCAGGCATCGGGGATTGACCCTGGCCCTACCCTCGAGTAGCACAATGTAGTGAAGGTGGTCCCGATTGTAAATTGTGATGTTTCACATCTTCGTTCACTCGATGTTGAAAACGGCGCGCAAATAAAAGGACGTCAGAGAATTTATGAAAGAAAAGCTGAAGTAAACACATAAATTATATTGTTATTGCTGTGAATAAATTAGATTGTTGAATTGTTTTTTTTATTAATGCACCGTTTTTGAAATCGAGCGTACGAGGGTGTAAACCTTTACGATCGAGTCCCCCTTCCCTATTCTGTAAATCTGTTTTCAGGATCTGAGGAAATACACAATAGTTGGGAATTCTTATCGTAGAATTTATCATATTAAGATGTTATCACTTAAGGAGGTATAACATTATTCTTGGACGCTCTCATTACTTTATGAATTACTCCGAACAAACTGAAATATGAGAGTGAATGAAAGAAAAAAGCGTTTATTTTTTCAAGTTTTATTAACAACAAACATTTTTTTTTTAATAAGATTAAATCAACAGTTTCAAGTTTTTTTTTTCAAGTTTCACCTTTGGATGAAGCTGAATCAATCAACGTTTTTTCTAATACCTAAACGTCTTACACCAAATCAGATGAAGCTTAAACGCTCGCGTCAGAACGCCTACGCCAAATCGGCTACGCCAAATAGTCCCATTCCGGAATCCAAGGCTTAGAACATTTTTTTTCCCGAATAGATTTTCAGAGTCTTTAATCACATGTCAATGAAGGAGAACTGGGGTGGGTGGCAAGAAGAAGTTTGCTCCTTGTGTGTGTGTGTGTGGGGGGGGTTATGAGTCAGAAGATGAGGAGCTGGCAGAGAAAGGACGAATGAATGAACTCAACAATCATTTCTTTTTACAACCGTTTCAATCATCATCATCATCATTGTGATCATCATCATCATCGCCATAGTCAAGCGGATGTAGGAGCACTGAATACAGTCAACAAGAATCGAAACATTTCCCTGTAGCAGAAGTCAGAGAACGTGACGACACAGCGTTCATTTCCGCTCGTCGTAAAACATTGCAACAGCTTCTCACGGTGACGTGATTCATAATCGACAGCGTTTTTGTTGATTGAGCCAGGGTCTGCTGGAAACCGCGATTCTCCAAGGGGAGTAATTTTAGCCAGGGGAAAAAAATTGGGGGGAGGAATTTCAGTCACGGCAGGGACGTATAATGAAAAGTTTAATAGTGAAAAAATCCCCCCGCTCACTGGAAAAGTGGCTGCGGACGCCCATGTTAGATGACAATTCATAATTGGGGGTGGGGGGCAAAATATTACAAGAGGAGGAATGTAACCCGCGATTTGAAGAACCACTAGTTTAAAATATGAAGCTTGTGATCTTTATAGAATTTATTGGAATCTGTCAAATAAATACAGATGGATAGAATCTGATTAGTTCTACAGAGTGGGCGGAAAAAACCCCCCAAAAAACACTCTCTTCTGGAAATTGGTAGTAACTAAAGTATTATTTATTGGTCGATTGTAGTCAAACTAGCTTTACTTTGAACTATACAATGGCAGAATTCGCCCGCTGCGTTAAAATTCAACGTAGGTACCGATTTCTGTGGGCGTTTCAGTATGGCCTCGATAGACCTTTGTAGGAATTCCGGTGATATATTGGACATAACATGTCAAAAGCGCTCCTCTAGTTGATCCAGAGTTTGTGATTCGGTGTGATACACCACTATATATATATATATATATATATATATATATATATATATATATATATATATATATATATATATATATCACACTAATTATATTAAGTAGAAAGGATATATAAGATGAAATCTGAATGTATCAATCAAATTCTACCAATTGAATCAATCAATTAGATTCCAGTAGATATACCCTATCTATCAATCAGGCTATATGCAATAGAATCTATAATTTCTGCTTGACATTCTGAGATGAGGAATAATCCCTATTGTTGACTGATTCGTCCAAACTATCGTGCTCACCTTGAATTGTAGCCTCCGTACCTTGCGTGCAGAGAGAAATAGGTAACTAATCCCAATAGAATGAAGTCAGAATGATAAAGGTAATTGAAGGGTTGGGCCTACATGCTGGGCTCTAATAACCTCTTCAGTAGGCCTAGCATAGGATTGAACACCATATATGAGCCTTTGATCAGTAAAGAATAGACATTGGGTTTAAGGCTGTAAAATTACACCGTCTGATCAAGAAGGACCGTTGCCACTTTCCCAGGGGGTAACGCAAAAGCATATATTCCAGGGGTTGGGGTATGTGTGGAATATGTCCAAATGCCACCCTGTTACATGATAAATAAAAGATGTAAGCTGCTCGGTTGAAAAAATAATTCAAGACTTACAAATATTCCATTCTGAAGTAAAGTGCTCGTGTGTGTGCTCAGTCGACCAGAAAAAAAGCAAAGCAGTGTTGCTCCCCGTGTCGCATATCACACGAGGCAGTGATTTATGTCTCAATTTCAAGGCTCCATCTTCCCTGCTCTTTACCTATCGTTAGGGAGAGGATTCATGCCTTTCCCAGGGACATTAAAAAGAAGTGAACGCAAACTGTGCCAGTCGGAGTTTGAATTCGATTTGCTGGATATCATTCTCCGTGCCATCAACCGTTAGGCCACTAGCACATCCAGTCGACCAAGCAGAACGATAAAAAATTGCCTTGTCTTTGCTGTGCCTATATTGTAAATTAATTAAATCACAAAATTGATTATGATTACCAGGAAACGCTGATGCTTTATGTTTTCTAGCTTTAACTCAAATCCACTATATTTGCAGCGTGACAAATTGATGAACCATCAGTAAGTACACTATTTTTACAGTAAATACACTCTATTTGAGATGTTTACCAGAGGAAATAGCATCTAGGTTCCTCGGAATCTAGATGTGTCTAGACTTTTTTTAATTTCTATATTTCAGATGTTTTCCTATAGAAAAAGTCAGCGATGTCATAAATAGAATTTATTCTGACCATATTTATTCTTCGATGGTTTTTCTTAAAGATGTCTCGAAATTTTGTCGCTACGGTTATTCAGTCATTGACAATGATGGTGAGATTCTTTTGAATTTATTCAAGGAAAAAGGTTAAATCATATCTGCATATAGGTTATCAAACTCCAGAGTTGGATTTTTAGCATGAGCTAAATAAGATACAGCCATGAGTGTCCACTGCCATTTTTCCAGGGGGTGCAAAAGGATATACTCCCAGGAGCAATTTTCGCTGTTAGTAAATAATATTTTTGCTCCGCCTCTTACTTCTCGTGTTTTTTTTTTAACCCGACTCTACAAATACGTTCACAGGAAACAAGTGCTGTCCAGTCAACGCCGAGAATAGCTCATTGCAACCTTTCTCGTATTATAACAATCGGCAACAAAAGAACAGAAGGATGCATGTGTAACAGTAAAAATAAAATATCATGTTATATCACCGTTCCACCTGGGTTCTGTAGATTAGAATGTTTTATGTGATGAGTTGTATTTTTTGTCTTATGCGAGTTCTTTTGTATTATGATATTCTTTGTTCTGTTATCGGCCATGTCCGCTTATTTAGTCGGTGGAGTTTATCACCCAAGAGGGTTGTTATGACTTTGTGCAATGTTGGACGGTAATTTGTTGAACCAAAGCACATTTTCGTTAGATATTCACAAAAAATAAAGACGAATTTGACAATCATTGACTAAAAATCCATTCAATCGCAGGTGAAGATTTACTCAATTTTCATAAAATATATAACATTAGAAAGTAGAAAAAGGATTGGAGGAAAATCTGACATGAAAATTGTTTTCTTCCATCATGCAGAAATGGAATTATTAGTTTTTGAACTTTCGGGCATGTTCGTTTTTCCTTATACTTTGTTAAAGTTGCACTGGACTCCTATTTCCTACCCAATATTATTATGTGGACAATGTTTCCCATTTTAAGTTCCACGAGATAAGATGTCTTTTAATGAAAATTCATTTGACAGAGAAACGGTATCCACCATTTTCAAAATAGTAAGTTAGCTCAAAAACTGAACATTGCAACAGACTGGACATGGCACCGGACATGCCGTTTCAGTTATTCAATATAAAACCAAATTTATAACAATCGAGTTTTTTTGGGGTTTTTTTTCTTCAATTTTTGTTGTTTTATTTATTATGTTTCGATATGAATGAATTATATCTCAAAAACAATTTTGTTTCATTGAATGTCTTATAAAAATTAAGTTCCCGAGCTTGGCCATGAAATATAGCTAAGGGCTCCACGACTTATAGAAAATCGTATAAGAGGTGAATACTGTTGTAGAGGTAATCCCTTATTTTAACTGTTTGATGATCTATTCGTTCCGGGATCACCAATTTTGTAGAGGAATTTGAACTCGTCAAGATTTGAGCCACATTGGACGGTACTTTGTTAAACCAAAAAACGTTCTTTCCTAAATAACATTTCATAGTTCTTGGAAGTAGTGACGAACACTTATTTCCGATCTAGATAATATTAAATGGTTAAACATTGCAAATGAAAAAAAAAAAAAGACCTATCAACAGTTTTATGACTAAAACCTGAATTTTTTAAATTGTCATTATTAAATTTCAAAAAGATTTTTCTATCTTATTTCGCTTTCACCACAAGTCGTAGTAATACGCAAAATGATCGTAGGTTTTCCGAATTTCTCAGATGAAGCATTACCATTATATTAACAAGTTGGACCCTAAGAAATTCCAAAGGTGATGAAAACTAAAATTATCCACCATTTCATGCCTTTTGTTTTTCTCTCAATCTATTTTCATTAAAAAAAAAAAAAAAAAAAAAAATCACTCCGGTTTTGCAAAATCGAATCTTAAGTCAGATTACTTACAAACTTGTAATTCCATAACGTTACTAAAAAACGAACCGAGCAAATCTGTTTCACAGTCTTGACTCTGCTTCATTCAATTTTCCTCATTTCAAAATTCTCTTTTTCGAGATTCATAAGTTTTTGACTAATTGACCAATCTGATCGTGACGGACGTTGATCGTGACAAGCAGAATCATAGTAAACATTTTTTTGATTTTTTTGAATAGTCTTCCTTCCATCCTAATCTTGTTGCTTGGTCATACCTAGTAGTTGTGGTGATGTGGGAATGGTGTCCCTTTACTATACAGCTGTAGAGGCAGCCCTGCATTCACTCATTTCTTTCTTAGCTCTATACCACTGAGTAGTTGTAGTAGTAGCAATACATGTGATAATCTCAAGTTGCCTAATTTTTTTTTAGATGATGCATTGTCATTCAAAATTGCGTTCAGACAACTATCTCCTCTTTACTCCCGACTACTATTGAAATCTCCAAGTGCCTACATGTATTCACCGCGATAACTTGACAACTGACCATTGTACAAAGTTGATATTCGCTAGATGTATTAGTCAACACACTAGTCAGTGCAGTGTTGAGTTTGAAGTTTTTTTGATCAGCAGCACTCAAGAAATCTAATAAAGATGGATAAGAAAAAAAAGACAAATAGATCTTCATAGTTTTATCTCCCTTGATTTTCCGCTCTTTAGAATAATCTAAATTTGATATAAGATATCTAACCTCGAAGAGAAGTAACTGGAATGCTTTGAAACCATAGTTTTGTATGATGAACAGAATAATATTTTAGATGATAATTATAGCAGGCTGTCCCACACAGGATGCTCAAAATATGCATCTTTGGAATAAGTATTACTCTAATCTTTGTTGATGACTGATGCTGTATTTTCTGTATCTAACTGTTACTTATGGGGGGAAACTGCAGTTCTTTTCAACATTTTCAGTCTTGAGAATAAACAAAATAACCACGTACTGTAGATGTACATTTAACTTGTCGGGGCATAAAGAGACAAGGTTGTCTCTAAATAAAAACTTCCGCTGTGCTCCTTGAGGCTTTCAGGATGACCTTGGTTGAACATGGATCGCATCAGTTCATGTTTGACACCAAATGAAAGATTGGGTGTGCAAACAATATTCATTAGCAAAAAAAAAAAAAAAAAAAAAAAAAAAAAGGTTTGTTTTAGGGAGATTTTGATTTTCAGAATTTCAAATGAGAAATTGTGTACCGGTACGAATAAACAGGGTCTTTGAAACTTTTTTCTTCTGGACATTTCCCAATCATCTTTGCAGAACTTCAAGTTCTTTATAGCCTTTAAGTTAATTTCTTCACATACATAAAATGGGTGTACTTGTCTTAGACATCAAGACATTGTACAATTATTTATTTACTTGCATAAAACTCATAAAAAAAGACAGGTCCCGTCATTAAATAATTCAAAATAAATTTATAAATATTTCGTAATTGTATGCTTTCAATCCATCTGTTATTTGTTTTACCAAGTCAAACTGATCTACGATTTCCCGTGACTTAAAACAAAAGATTGCCTTCTATTCAGATTTTTCACTGAACAGAGCGATAACATAAATAGTTTTCAACAAATAGACATTTTCCCCATTATTCACATTAGGTCTGTTACAGGTGGCTATGCTGATGGAGGAGGTGTGCCTGCAGTTACTTAGATGACTGTCTTTGCTCTAGGGGCTTTTGAATATCATCCTCCTTCTCCCTTGTAACTAACAGATAAATCAAGAAAATTGATGACAGCGGCTTTTATCATTTTCTAGTTTACTGTGCTGAAAAAATGACAGCTTATATGAAACGTGTACACACATTGGGTTCTATATATTCATACATAGAGATGTGCATTGCAGTGAACTTTGAAAAAAGTGTTCTGTTGATGACAAATTTTCCTTATTTTTCGTTTTCATTACCTTTTCTATTTTTCTCTTATTCTTTGAAATCAGCATTTTTATCACTTCATTAGAACATGAATTAAATTATATTTCACTACGTCAGTTACATCCCTCAGCATGACAGAAGACATCTGCACATTAATAATCATTATGGATGGATTTATTCCCTTTAATCTTTTTACTGTCAGTCTAATGTTCTAATTGTAAAATCTATGTCTTCTGGAGTTCTTGAATGAGGTATTAATCCACAATCTCAGATTCAGATAATGCCTTTCCGGGCCTTCCTCTACATTAGGTAATTTTTAAAAATTCAAAGAGCAGGATGAATCTTTGCCACTAATTCCCGCAACTCAGCGGTAAGTGCGATCGGGAATTAACTGAGCCACCATCCAGCATAGGGGGTCATGTTGATACTGAGTTAATGTGGCCAGGATATCTTGTGTCACTCAAATACCTGCTGGCTTGCCACAAACAAATTGAAGAATGAATAATTTTTCATAACAGTTTGTATTTCTCAGGAGTAGATTTTAGGATAAATTCATTTGAATAAATCTTGATGTTAGATACTAAAAAGCTAGTGCCCAACATCGTACAGTTGAAATTGTTCAACAGATGTGGTAGAAAGCTAGTTCCCAATCTAGTGACGAAAAACAGTGGTGGACATGCTAAAACTTTACATAATAGCAACTATAGGTTGTGGGTATCATGGCTGTTCAACTCTGTTCCAGGTGAAACAAGAAATGTACTAGCAGAAACTAAAATGTTGCAGATTGAATCCCTACTGGATGGATACCTACAAACCACCCAGGATGAGCCAATATTTCCTGGATACAATATTAAGGTAGCATACAACTTGATAATAGGGCAGGGCAGGGGAGGGGAAGGGAGAGGACAGTCACGCTGAGGATCCACAGAAATTAACTCCTCTGGAAGCAAAACTACAGAATGGCTACAGAATTCAGTCTTGAAATGCAATAAACAAAACAAAATTTGCTCACAAAAGTGAGTCTACCATGTAAGAAGAGTCTGACCAAAAACTGTATCCACATTATCCCCTGTAAATGTGGGAAGATCAATTAGCAAAATAGAAAGGTCAGGAATGGCTAACCATATTTGGAGACAGAAAGGTGACCCCTATCCACTCTAGGAAGAAGTCTCGATTATAGACAGGGAACACTGTCGGACACCGAGAAAAATCAAAGCAGCAGCACGCAAGTCAAACATATGTGGCTACTGCTACTTAACAAGGATAAGGTATGGAAATCCAGGCCCGACAAAGATATTACCCGAATCTAACTTCAAAAGCATTGCTACCTTTGGGAAAAAATTCTATTCACCACAATCACGTTTGGAGAGAAAACCTGAAGAAGAATGGATTGGACAAAAAGTTGTGTTAACTTCACAAACAACAAGAAAGAGTTCAACCATCTGAAAAAGAAAAACTCTTTGAATCTTTTCAAACACTTAAGTTCTTCAGTTTTGCTTTTGACAATAAAGAAACAACACTGTAGAATTCTTTTTCCTAATATATATTATATATATTGTTATAACATAAAGACATCCACGATCAAGAATATTATTGTAGCTCTGTTCATAAGGTGACATGCATAACAATGGTCTCTGTGCGTAGGTAAGATTGTAGCACTAATATGAGATTGTCTGTAGAATTTTCAGGATTTTTTTTTTTGTACTCTCGCATCACATCAATTGCAAAATGTTTGATAGGTTTGTTTTGTTCGTTCTTGAATTAATGAGTTCGATCTGGGCATCCACAGGTAGAATCATCTTCAGTTATAGGGTCAACACAAGCAGAAGAGGTAGAAACAAATCAGCAAGAAGGAGGAAGAGGAAGGAGGCAGATGGGAGGGAGAGGAATGTTGGAGAGATAAATAAGAGTCAGAAGGAGAGAAATTGGGAAGAGGAGAGGAGAGGTGAGAGTTGGCAAGAAGGAAATAAGCAAAGGAGGAGGAGATGTGAACAGAGACTTGGCAAGAAATAAATGAAATAAAATCACTGGCAAGAAAAGGAGGTGGGCTTTAAGGAGAGACAGAAAAGGATAAGGGAATGGTTAAAGGAAGTTAAGAAAAAGAGGAAGGGTGGCAAGATATTAGTAGGAGGAGGAGAAAAGGATGGTGAGTCGTATTAAAGAGTAGGAGGAAGTTGGAAAAGAGAGAAGAGGATATGAATAGTAGGTGGAGATGAGGAGAGAAATGTGAGAAGATGGGAGAGGGAGAAACAGAATATGAGGGTGAGTAATAAGTGATATGGATTTGGGACTAACACAGTGAAGTTGTTTGTAAACAAGAAGAATCAAGTATATCATATCTTGTAATTGACTACATCCTCAGAGACTTTTAGTCCATTTAAGCCTCCAGGGAAATGTGTTTTAAGGGCAGATTTCCAACAATTATTATTAATCTGAAAATTCTACGCAGAAGAACTCTGAAAGGGTTTTTCCAGTCATGTTGACTTATTGATATTTGTTTTTGAAAGAGTTGAAGCAGTCTTTCTTGTCAATCAAAAATGTTTAATGCAATTTATAATTATGGTTTATTCAACAATGGCTGAAGCAGCAGCTAATCCAGATCTATAATGAGCTGCACAGAAAGAAGAAGAAAAGCAGTTTTAATTGTGATGAAAGGAAAATTATGAAGTGATAGAGCGCAAGAAAGGCTGGAGGAAAGAGTGGTAGGGAGAGAAAAGAGGGAGGAAAGAGTGGTAGGGAGAGAAAAGAGAGAGGAAAGAGTGGTAGGGGGAGGAAAGTGTGGTAGGGAGAGGAAAGAGTGGTAGGGAGAGAAAAGAGGGAGGAAAGAGTGGTAGGGAGAGAAAGGAAGGAGGAAAGAGTGGTTTAGAGGAAAGGAGGAAAGAGAGGGAGGAAAGAATGGAAGGAGAGAAACAACAGTAAGAGGTCAAGGAATAGATGAAAGGAAAGATTTAGTGATAGGAGAAAAATAGATATAGAGTTAAACATGAGTAGTAAGAGAATCTGAGTAGTAGTAAGAGAAGACAGATAAGAGGAGGAAAGTAACTATACATGAAAATAAGTTGAAGTGAGAAAGGGGGAATTATTTGAGGGTGAATAAAAGACCAGGATGACAGATAGGAAAGGACAAGAGAGGAGGACAAAAAGAAACAGGAGGAGGGGAATCAGTAAAGAGAAGAGAGAAGGGCAAAAAGAGAGAAGAACCAGGAAAGGGGAAAGTTTGAGAGAACTAGTAAAAGGATGATAATAGAGAGGGTAGGAGGAAGAAAGGAAGAAATTAACTAGCTTGTGGTGAGGGGTGGGGGTGAAGGAAGTTTAAGGCGGAATTTCAAGGCTTGCAACAGCAGAAAAAAATAAAGGGGAGGGTTGAGAATGATTAGAAAGAAGAACTGAAAATTAAAGTTTTTTTTCAGGGACCAAAAAACCTGGACATCTGTTAGGTTAGAAGCAAATGCCATTTTCGATTATCACAGTTGCCAGAACCTTGTAGCCGTCATTGCTGGACAGAGCAGACAGCAAAGTCTTCAAGGGTTCTGGTTGTCATGGCGCTGAATCCTGAAGAAGCCAGGGAGGGGGTAATTCGCTAAGTCTTGCCCTCCTCTTCCCTGGCTTGTGTGTCTTGGTCGGGTGAATGCTGCCATAGAGAATTGCAGAACAATTTGGGTGTCAAGACTTTTTCAGGCTGAATAGTTTCCCAGTCACGGGACAGACATTTTTGTTTTTAGCACAGTGGATGTGGGTTATGATTCCATTCGGATATCTCAAAAAGGTTGAATCATGGAAAACACGGTTGCACACAGCACATGTTCTGAAACAAAATGAAAGTAAATTTAACGGATACTTAGTCACATTAATGATATCAAAATGTGGATATATACAGCACTTTAGTTCAAAAATCACTTTTGTTCACAATATCTCCAAAAGTTTTCAATGAATTTCAATGGCATTTTATCAAGCGGTGAGCCACAAGTTAAGGAAGAATTGATGAAATTTTAGGGTGGATACAAGAATTTTTTTCAACTGAGAGATATTTTTTTATTAAATTTTAGGACGGATCCTGGAACCCCCTTCCCTCTCAATTGAAAAAATCCTTGGATCCACCTCCACATCTTATCAATTTCTTTCCAAACTCATGGCTCACCATTTGACAAAATGTCATTGACATTCATTGAGAACTTGGGGAGATATTGTGCGGTCAAAAGATTTTAGAATGAAGTGATTTAGAGTTAAGCAAGACTTTCCTTAAACAGAGGCCTCGAAACTGTGCCAAGTCTGCTTTCAACTGGCAGCAAGAGTGATCGGTGAGCATTTTTCTGGCAAGCACTTCACTCTCATTTTTGCTCTGCCTTGCATAGAAAGAAAACTGAACCCCAGAAAACTTTCCACTTTTCTAAATGTGAGGAGGTTTAAACTTTTCACAACATTGTTGAATGGTTGTTAAAGAGTATTATTTTTCAGCTTTCAATTTTGCTTAAAATCATTTTTAACAGGGTGTCTCTATATTTCTAATACGTTGTATTCCACCACTTTCTTAACAAACTAAAAACAAAAACTTGTTCTTATGAAAAAAATCTATTTTATATTTTATTGGAAATAGAACTGCTATCAAATTTACAAAATATTCTGCAAATTTTATCATTTATTAAGAATTTAGAGATAAAACATTCATCTAAACACAAAATGATATCTTGTTAAGAAAAGCCTTGAAATAAAGGGACTGAGACAGAAGTACCTACTCTCATACACACAAATACAAAACGAAACTTACACTCATTGAATCTCAACATTCTCATAAGAAAAGATAATTAAAACTTTAAAAAAATATTCATTGGCTATGATCTTTAATCAAACTTGTATAAATGAAGGACTGTGGCCTTAATATGCATTATATAAGTAGCATTCTTAGGATTGGTGTCACCGTAAGTGTTGCCAACAAATTTTTTCATGATAAATCAACGTGAAAAAAATGTCAAAATGTGCTAAAAAAACAAACAAGTTAGACTTTTTATGGCCATTTTAAATAGTTTGAAATGGCTAGAAAATAGCTAAATATTGGTTAAAATAGCTGAAAAATAGTGGGAAATGTTGAAGTTTTTATGCTGCCAAAACCTGATAGTGACCACCAGTACATACATATATATATGTATATGATGTGAAGAAAGTTGACAATTTGGAAAAGAACTATTAATAGAACATGATTAATTTCTTTATCCGATAAAAACATTCCATAGGGGACTTCGCACATTTCTGTAGCAACATCATTCCCATAATAAAAACGGACTACAATGGAACTTTGCAAAAAAAGTAGGTTTGCAAAAAACCATCACTACCACATTACAACTAGGCTTTGCATTTTACGTGCATTTCAAAAATGTTCAAAATACATGAAAATGAGTACTTAAGAAATGACTTGATTTATACTTTTGCTCACGATACAAAATCAATTGAACTTATACACCAACAAAAATAAGATGAAAATAATACAAAAACAATGAAATTTAATCATGGGGGAATGAGATTTTGCAATAAAAACTTGAGGGTGAATGACACTGAAATAATTTAATAACCACTGCTCCAAGTGGTGGTTCGTTTATGACTAAGACTGACCCCACAACTTACTTTTCGTCTGTCATGTAGACCGATTCCTTCTGCAGATCAATGCACTTGTGTTTCATTTGCAATGACTCCCATCGTGCCAACATGTGTTCGATTTTTTTGGTGCGACAAAGGTTCATGCTTCTACGGACTGAGCGGGACAGGAATTGCGAGAGCAGACCAACCGACCAGTTTTCGGGGAGCAACTGCAGTACCTGCAAATGAAAGAGATCATAATTTTTTTTTTTTTTTTTTTTTTTTTTAAATCAAAAAATTCTTCAGATGATTGAACTCATTCTTCTTGTTTGTGCTGTTAACATGACGTTTTGGGCCAATCCATTCTACAGCCTTCTTCAGGAGCGTACAATCAAAATGCGATGGTGGTAAACAGAAACTTTTCTATCCAATGGTAGCAAGGCTTATAACATAGGATTTGGGTGTTTTCCTTTCCTAGTTTGGCCTGGGAATCCATAGCTTGAGTAGCAGAAGCCACATCGAGTTGAACTCTACGCTTGTCTGACATACATTTACCCAATATAGTAGACCTGAAGAATGGATTGGTCGAAATGTGTTAGCAAAACAAACAACTAGAAGAGTTCAATCATCCTGGAAACTCGTTGAATGTCATGACCCTTCTCAAAACTACAGACAGTATCATTTTATATTACTTATCTACTCTAGATGAAGAACAATAATTAATTGAATATTTTTCAAGTGATATCAAAAAGGTCTCTAGGCTTCTTATAAAAACAATTTGTATGTTAATATATTGAACAAAACAAATAGCAGTGTAGATCATTTCAACCTGTATAATTCTGTTTTGGTGGAACTTGGGTTGCTTTTTGTGTATTCAATAACCTATGCACATAGTCTATTACTGATAGGCTCCAGGTCAGATCAAGCTAGTGCTGGGCCTGTAGCATATGCTATAAAAGGGCCCTAAATTGAGAAAATACACATAAATATTGAAACACATTTCCTCTTTGCAAAGTAATCAATTTTTTTCATTTACTATGCTGCAAGATGATACAATAAGTCCGACATTTCTATAAAAGCATCATTTTTTCATTTCAATCTTGGTGCAGTTGCTGCAGCTTCATCTTTATGTGTCGTATACGTATCACATAGATACCACACTCCCAATAATTATGGTATTAAAATAATTACTCCAATCAAAGGTGATAATTGGCAAAAATTGCTAATCTTAAATACCCAGGTGTTCATATTGAGGCCACTATAGTTCTATAGTAATAGAGTGAGTGCAGAATCATTGAATCAGAATTGATAGCTTTAAGCATTTAGCGTGTGGTGAGGGGGCCTTTAAATTGTGGGGCCTGTAGCATTTGCTACATATCAAACCCGGCACTGGATAGGCATTCAATTATTACGAAAGGTCAGATTTCACAAAAACTCAGAAAATGGCTACGAGAATCTTTTTTTAGAGGGATGAAATTCCAAGGTCGATGAATCTAATAAAACCTGAATCAATGTGGAAAGTATACAATTAATAAGTCTGCAGTCTAATGATGAGAAATTTTTTTATTTTACACAATGAATATTTATCTTTCAATATAATCCTCTATGATTTATTACCATTCTAGAAATTTATCAAATGCATTGAAAAGAGAGAGAAAATTGAGAGAAATAATATTTATGTTTAAAAAAAATTGTCTTAACAAACCTTGTAAATATCTTTTTGATTTGAATGAAGTTGATATTGTCATGTGCTACCTATACGTTGTATTTGAATAAAAATCTTTTTATGCAAAAATAGTTATTCCATGTATTTTTGTCAATGCACTTAATTCAGTAATGAATGTTGATCACATAGATCAAACATCATACAGCAAAAATTTTAGAACAAAATCTAACTAATAACTACATGTCAGGCTCTGGACTTATTGATCCACTTTTGTATTTGATGTGTTACATACAGTCTTGCAAATAGTTTTTACTGAACACATTGTAACCTTACTAATTCTTTTTTTTTTCTTTTACAATTATAGTTTAATCATAGACCTTCATTCATCCAAGTACAAATACTCTGGTCCGAATTTTCTTGGATGTGATGTATTAATCATATGATCGGGCTATTTTCCTCGTCTATTTATTAATTTCTTCACAATGCTTCACCCATGTACCCTTTGGTCTTTGTTGGGAAGTATCCCGATATCACAATCCGGATATAAAAAATGGATATGATGTGTCCAGTTGAACCAAGCATGCACTCTGAGTAGTGATTCCACATTCTTAAACAAACAACACCTGATGAAGGCCACAGGGGTACATGACTGAAACGTCGTGAAAAAATGAACACATAGTTGAGGAAAATAGCCCTACCATGTCATACATAATGATAAATATTTCTGTCATTGTCCCTGTGCTAACAACTTGTCTCAATAAGAAGTATCAAGAACACACTGTTGTTTGATTCGGGGCTTGAGTAACATAACATTTTTAAAAAAAAAAAATGTGTCCAGAGAAGAGAGACCAACCTTGACTGAATCAAACTCTGCAACATTACTATTTAATAAAGCAATTGCTGGTGCTATCAAAGTGTCCTTTTTCCTGAAAAGGATAGAAAAAAATTAAGTACAAATTGACGACAGAAATATACATAAAAAAAGATTCTTTTAATTGAGATACTTTTTTTCCAGGATTCAAAATAAAGAAATAGTAATACAGGAAACATTAATAATTCCACAGCAAAAATAATTGGTAGGGAGTCCATTTAAATAGGATTCTCTGATGAAAGGCAACAATATATTACTTAATAAAACTGCTTCATCAGATATCACTTTTTCTACTTTTGAAAATTTGGAAAAAAAAATGTAAAATAATATATGTATGCATACATTCCTTTGTTTCTCATCATGATAATCCATGAGAAGCAAAGCAAAGATATTTCATTATCAATAACAAATGTTATTCATAATACAATGATAAGATGAAACTATTTTTCCTGTTATTAAAACAAAAAGGACAGGAAAACTTGATCACAGTCAAACAAAGAGGAACCAAGTCCAGGTGAGAAAACCATCAAAAGGATGTCATTCATTGCATTGTAGACAATCATTTACACAATTTAATGTACAAATTTTACAGGAATATTCAATAGAAATAAAGCAGCTATTGTAGAGACAAGCAACAACAGGAATTCAAAATTCCTGAATTAATTACCATAATCTAAAAATATAAAAACTTTTTTGTATTATATTACTGTTGCTTTTCATATCTGTCAGGGACCAGGATTAAACATCCCTTTCGCAAGTTCAAATCTCGCTGGAAGTTTTTCCTTAATTCAATTCCTAATTGACATTCGATATTCAACTCATTCAGGCCAGGAGCACACAAATGTGTGCTTCAAGTATGGCGGCCATTTTCAATACTTAATGAAGTCACTTGTTCATTACATTTGTATGGTTTTGCTATAAATGAAATCAATATTCAATAAATTTAAAAAGGATATATGACTTCTCAGGGTTTCTTGGAGATTAGGAAAACTAGAATCCCTCTATTGCTGCCCATGCTTTGAAACCCTTGAAATAAAAAACGAGGCCTGAATGAATTAATGCTTGAATTCATGGACTGCTTGTATTGACAGTGGAACTCTCTGATGAATAAAAATAATGGAACTCTTCAGTAAATTGAATAGAAAATAGAAAACAAAAATTTTAAAAAATTCACTTAATGGTCAAAGAGGATTATTTCAATCATGAGTAACTTCCCTTGACAATGACATCTATTTAAAAAGAAAATTAATTCGAAAGTTAGAGCTTCGCAAGCATTTTGATGCCTATAATGCAGACTCACTCATTAGCAGGATCCAGATAGACACTGAGAAGAATATGGAAAAGTTTCCGCTTGTAGGCACTGTCTTTTGCATTTACCAAACAATAAGTTTCAGCAGCTGTGTAGTCTCTGAGTTTGTGGACAAGAATCTTGAGGGCTTTGTCATGTTCTTCAAGCTGTGAAAAGAGAAATAACCAACGTTCAAAAACACGATGGAGAACAAGCAGCTGCAGGTTCTAACGCCACCACTACTTCTATTCCGATTGAAGATGATTACAGCAACTTTTGTATTGTATACATGATAGATAAATTTGTAGGTACTGTCAGTTTATCTCAGTTGGTGAGGGAGCTGCCTTCCTATCACATGGTTGTATTTGAAATCATGGTAAGGAAATGTTAATTTTATATATTGATTTGGTTTAATGAGATGAGATGGACAAACTGTGAAGAGTTTGAGCCTCTAATTTTTTTTCTTTTTATGAAGGGAAACAAAGTAAACTACAATTTAGACTGGAGTTTGACAAAAATTAAAAGTCTATGTTTTGATGATCATGCAATCCATATATATATATATATATATATATATATATATATATAATACCATTTTACTTAAAAATAATTTTGATAAAAAATTCTGATAAACATAGGAGAACAGTTGAATTTTTAAAATTAATTATTTTTATCAAATCAAAATAAAAAGTGCTCCATAGATTATAGAGCAAGTATATATATATATTTGTGTAACACTTTTCAATGAATGCACAGATATTACACTCTGATCCTAAGCAGAGTGCACGTATACATCACACTAGGCAGAGGGCTGGGGAGCAACATTTTAATTCTAGGCAGAGATGCCAATCCATACACCAATAATCCTAGCATTTTGATGGGTATTATGCTTGTAATAAAATGACATGCCTGGCTGATGCAGGGTCAAACTCCACTCCTACTTCTATTCCAACTGAAGATGATAAATGAAACTTCATATATACATATATGAGAGAGAGACACACACACAGATAGACAAATACAAAAGAAATAAGATGATGAGGGGACGTACCTTGCCATAGAGAATAGCACATTCAGCATGCATGTCCGTCTCTCTAGCTTTCCCCAAGATGAGCTGGACACGATACAAATTGGACATCTGTAGCATGTGTCGCAATTTAGACCTGTAAAACACAAAGACACACGTCAATCAAGGTTCACTTGCATTTTATCAATGTGACACCAATTAGGAACCAAAAACAATGATGCGTACACTATCCGTGATGGTAGTAGCACGACAAGGCGGAAGAAGAGCAAATAATCTTTCTTTGAGTCAGTTGATTCTCATACTTGTAAAATATTGCAATATGGAAATATTCTAAGAGTGTATCATTCCCAATAGAAATAATACATGGCTTTTTTTGAATACAAAAATGCCAACTCATATATTATCCTATCATAGCATTAATGATGTAACACCTTATCCTTCCTTCCTATTTCCATTGCTTAGCATAGGTGGGACTGACCAAACAAAAAGACAGACAAACTGATCAAAAAGTGTCAAATGAAGATGTGTGGACACATCTAAAAACCACACATTATATTCAAGGCTCTAAAAATCCACCACTTCAATATTCACTGAGACATACCCAAATGGATAAAATGTTGGTAAAATGAAACCTAATGTGACAAGCAGAAGAAGGTTAATAATAATGGTCTGGTTAATCACTCAATAGAAACAGTCATGTGTCTAATGTTTTTTGGCAGCATGTCATGTAGTGGATGATCAATGAACAAGTTACTTCTTTCAGCTTTTGTTGGGTTGTGATCATTAAAAAAAGTATGAATTTTCATAAAACAAACATGAAAGATGCCGAACGCAGACCAAGGGACCAATTTGGTCAAAATATTATGACTCTAACAACCAACATTACGACAACAATTCAAATGATTCAGTATATTGCTTATATTTTATGATTGAGAAGATAAAGTGCAAGGAAAGAGAGGGGTCTCTTTTTCTACAGAAACAGGACTCACTCTCACTTATTTTTGTTGGTACTACAATGTTGTGGTATTCTTCTTCTTTACATATACCAGATACCAATTTTACTGACTTACCGAGCCAAGTCCAGAGTTTCTTGGGGAGTATTTGGATCTTTTTTCATCTGTAAGACATGGTCCAGGTACAACACAGCCAAATGTGTATGGTATTTCTCCCTCTGCAATATACAAGAATATCTATCAATATTTAGAAGTATTTTCAGGTGTAAATTGTATTAACCAACTGTACCTGAAGAGGCCCAAATAAAACACAGAGCAGTTTGTATGAATTTAAGAGTTAATAATAATTGACAGTGCAGCATCTATGAAATTCGAACACTATTATACCTAAGTGTGATAAAAAGCAAAAGAAATAAGATGAAAGAAATACTAGTCAAAATATAAATAAAAATCAAGGCTTCAAACTAAGAAATTCAAAAAATATTACTACTAATACTATTAGATATCAATAAATATTTATTCAGAATAAGTGGGATGAATTTGTACAAATCTCAACAGCAGATAGTAACACTGGGAATCACCAGTCAAAGATAGTGCATTAGTCAGCATTACTAACTAAAACAGGCATGATGAAAACTATTTCAAGAGATTCTATATTGGGTCAAAGGTCAGAAAAAGTCCAAGAATTTTGTTCTGATTTCCATTGATGAAAAAGAAAATTTTTTCAATGAATTTTAGCCTCAAGAATCTGAGAGATCAAAATCATGACAGAACTCACCTCTAGTTTTTTCTGGAAAACAAGGAACTCAAGGTAAGCCACCACAGCCTCTGGGAAACGGTACAGAAAATCTACGATTGTGTCTGGCGAGAGAGTGTCAGACGTTGGCTCAGACGGCGGACGCTCTGTAAATACCTGAGAATGAAAATATCTATGTTTGAAATGAATTGAACTTTATTACAGAACATTGAGAAAAAGATATTAAAATCGAAATGTTACCCCCCCATCCCGTGGAGACAATCCAAGAAAAGCAGGAATAAAAGACTCAGTGGAATTATTCTGCCTATCATCTTTGGTAAAAGAGATTGTTTAGTTTCTTCCTGAAGACTCCTTGTGGCATATAGAGCTGCAACCACTCTACTGTGGTCTCAGTAGTAAGGAGGTTTTATACTTGGTGGATTTGCTAGACGAATCCAACAACGGTCCATCTTTTTCCAGGCTTGTGGCCAGCCATGGCAACTGTGGGTTTTTTCTGAGTAACCTTGTCTTAGATCAACAGCTTTACAAGGCTAAAGGTCTCCAACTATTTAAAAGTGGATTCATGCCTTTCCCAAGGGAATTAGTAGGCGGCTGTAACAGTTTTGGTTTTTATTTACTAATAGGATTGATATCAGCTTTTCCGCTTTTGATTGATACCTAAAGAGGAGTCAAAATCTTTTTATAAATTGCATGCACCAAGTGTAATTTCAAAATACAAGCAGAGCTCCTATTTTGCACAAGATGCATTCTGAGGGAATGGATAATCTGAGAGCTTTTTTCAATAGGAGTCGTCTAAAGTAGGAGCTTCATCAGTATTCTTATTTTGAGATTTGTGGCACTCTTGCTTGCCATCAGTATTATCAAATAACAAACTAACATTCCAAGGGAAATTATGAATCACAACCAACCGTATAAGCTGCTTTCAACTTAGTAAATTGAGCTGTGATGATGGTAAAATCAAGTTCCCTCCATGAAAATACCACCAGCATGGTTTGAATCATAAATTTATACCACCCCCCCATGGACACAAACTAAGGAACCAATCTGGCATAAACTTTCATTGTAAATTTAGGAGGGAATTTTAAAAAAAAACAAAAAAACAAACAAAACATTTCCCTACTCATTGAAAGGTGTGCGTTTGTGCAAAAATTTAAGTTTCTATTATGAACGGATAGAGTTAGCAAAATTCAGATAGGTACATAAATACAGATAAATGTCAGAACACATGTATAACCTACACCCAGCAACAGTGATTAAACCGGTCTGTTGTGGGTAGCAGTGATTAATAATCCAGTTTATTTAGTTTTACCTTGACTCCTTTCCCCTGGTCCATCTCTAAAACACTTTCAACGTATTTCCACACAACACCATGGTCAGCCAAGCTGCAAGAAATACATAAGACTATTGTTACATGATCACTTATACAGACATAGAATTTTTGCTTTCAGGAAAATAGGCAAAAAGTGAAAGTAGCAATCAGTGTTTGTTTTGAAGTGAGCTGTTATAGAGTCAGCGCACACTCACTTCTTTCTCTCCCACACCTATCTCCTTCACCTTTCGCTACTCCAATCTCTGATAACTCAGCCTAACATACCATCATCACAATTTTTTGCATTGGTAGGAAGAGGGTTAAATAGAGTTTTCAAGTTTATTCTATTGATGCGTTATTGGTCAAATTGGTTCAGCAAAATCACAGATTGAACACTAAAAACGGACGTGTGAATTTAAATCTATGTCAGAGCACAGTCTTATTTGTCGATTATACAGAATACATTGTTTCACTCAGTTTAATTTTTAACTAATAAAATAATCCTTCGGCAAAATGATCTCTCACACTGATGAATGGAAGAAATAATAACTCAGTCAATAACTGAACAACCATAGCATCAAAAATTGAAGACATGTAAGAAAATTCCATCAAAGAATAAATATGGTCAGAATAAATTCTCTTAATAACATCACTTGCATTCTCCAATGGAAAACATCTAAAATAGAGTAAAAAAAACATCTAAATTCTGAAGAATCTAGATGTCATCAATAAACCTGTCAGAATAAGGCTAAAAATTAATCAAAAAACAACACACATACACATAAAAAGGGATTGAACCCTTCACCATCTTTGGTAGGTATGGTTGTTTGATGATATGACAATGTTTCATCTGAAAAATTCAAAAGCTTGGAAATTGTTATCAAAAATAGAAAGAAAGAAGAGAGGAAATTCTTACTTCGCAAGAAGATCCACAACAAAGTCAAGTCCAAGAAATTTCGGGTCATCAAGTTGTCCATTTAGAAACCTACAAAGAAAGCAGGAAAGAATGGATTTACTTTTTTACAGCAAAGAAAATCAAAAAAAAAACTCAAAGAAAATATAGATGCTAGCATGTATGATAAAAAAGTATCTAAGAATAAAAAAAACAATTAAAAAGTTAAAACTGCAATGTTTCAGAATATCTAACGGATGATCAGATCCACATTCATTTTTATTATCAGTTTTGACTAGTTACTTCCAACTTTATTTTCAATTTCTCTTTATCACAACTTGACTCAGACCATAATCCTACAGAAACGAGTAAATAACATGATTAGAAATAAAAATTACGATGAAGGTGAAAACTAGTCAAAATTATTAATAAACATTATTGTTACGATACTTCATCTGATAATAAGAAAAAAATTACGCATTGATTTTTGTTTGCAAAGGTAAAATTAACAGATGATAATGGGTTTCATTGTTTTGTTAGTCTAACCCTGAAGACTCTTTGTGGAGCATAGGGCCACTCTTTGTGGTTTCAGTATCAAGTAGATTTTACAGGTTGGAGTAGCTAGCTTCTTGCCCTAGGGTTTTTTCTGTTAGAGAAACCTTTTCTTAGATGGATTGCTATACAGGACTACAGGGTTCCAACTGTCCTGCTCTTTACCAATAGCCGGGGGGGGGGGGGGTGAATTCATGCTTTTCCCAAGAAGCACTTGAAAGAAAAACTACATAAATTCATTTTAAGAGTATAAGAATAATAAATATAATAATAATAATGCCTGGAGAAAATAACCAAAGTACAAGCATATAACAAGGGAAAAATATTGGGAATGGGCCAAGGGGTAACCAAACCAAATGCGGCGGGAGTTGGGGGGTTGTGGGGTTGTGGAGGCTTAAAGAAATGTGGTCTGAGAAGTTCAGAGAATTTTTTTCATTTCCTGGCATCCCTGGAGCCAAATTCCTAGCATTTTAGCAGTCTGAGAAGATAAATTATATCCAACAGTTACAGGCCAGAAGCAAAGCCAAGTGTTCTTGATAAATCAAACGATGCTATGTAGTCACTCAAATCTGCGATGCAAGAAAGAGAAAAAAAAGAAGTCTACTTACTGCATCCATATATGCAGTGCTTTGTCATAGTCCTGATTGGAATAATAGAGCATAGCCAGTGGGTGGTGACACTTGTATTTCTCCAGCCATTCCACACTGTCCGAGAGATCACAGTTATGCTCTGCAGACACCAAACGCAGTAGGTCATCACTGTTGTTGTGTTCAGCGTACAGTTTTAATAAGGCAGTGTCTACAACCTTCAAGTTGGGGAAAGAAATCAAAGATTAACACAATGATTATGATTGTTAAATTGTCTGAATTGAAAAACTTTATAACATTTTTTTCATCAACCAATATTTGGTAATCATATTAAAAAAAACAAAATCATCATCACTCCATAAAAAAAAACTGTACTGATGATTTTGTCTCTTTAAAATAATTTCTTACAATGAGTGTAATAGGTATGTCTTTATTTTCAAATACTAAAATCATAAGCTATCAGTCCACAAGAGACTTTGAATGCTTTGAGCCAACTATCTCAGTATAATGTGGATGCCAGTACAATACGCCAGTTTTTATTTGAAATTATCAACAAACAACCAAGACAGTCCACTGCTGAACATAGGTTGCATCAATGGAGCTAAAGGGCTGAAAATTTGAGTATTCACTCACATTATGTCTAGAAAAGACTTTTTGGGGGAAAATTTGGATTTAATGATAACCAGCCAAAAATTGATCACCTCCGACGTAACATGCTGCAAAAAGACTATGGTCATGTTACAGTATCTTTTGAGTGATTTTTTTTTCTTTATCCCGAAAGTGTTTGACTCTTGCTTACCTTCTGGTCCTCCTTACTCGATGAAGTTTCTCGAATTTCTTCAAGATAGAACTGCAAGAAGTTTTTGTAGTCAACTAGTTGCTCGCTGTTGCTTCTCGTCAGTTGGTTGATGTCCGCAATGTCATGGAGAGGTGGCATTGATCTGGTGAATTGGCAAGTTGGAGTTAACATCCGAGGATACAAACTGACCAACTGCGGAAAGACAAAAGAAATGAATTAACAAAAGTTTTAGGCAACTAATTGTACTAAACACATTACATACATAAAAATAGAAGAGGAGTATCTTGATCTTGATAATGGCTAGATGTACGGTTGAAATTGCAAGATCCCAAATGTTTAGACCAGGGATTCTGAACATTGAGTGCACACCCAATGAAGGGATGATTCTAATATATTGGGGGGCAAGTTTGAATTTGGGAGTGAAGAGTGAAAAACTGAGTTCTGGTAAGGCTTAACTGATTAATTCCTACTTATACAATAATATTAATAACTTATTTTATTAATAGATGATAGTGTAAATTTAAAGTGGTATTGTTATAGCAAGTCATACCTGATAAAAGATTTTTTAGAACCTTATAAAATTTCTATTCTTGTTGAAATTATTTGTTTTATTCAATTTGTTTTTCTCCATGATTAAAAACACTAAATTTTGATAAATTTCTGAAGATAACTTATATTATACCTTTTCAATACCAGCACCATGAGATGTGTTTTTTTTTGCCACATGATTTATAATCAAATTACTTTTCTTTTACAGTAAGAGGGACATCAAATATTTTGAGCTGTTGAGGTGAGACATGGTATAAAAAAATTAGGAACCACTGATTTAGACAATATTTACATTCATTGAAACCAGACATTCATCCTCTTGTATGGTAGTGATTATTGACAGTGTGGAAATGAAAAGATTGAAAAAATGTTAGTTACATCTCGAATTTCTAGAATCATTAATAAAGATAAAAACTTTGGCCATTTTGCCTTGTTGAGGTCTTTTTCAGAAGTATTAAGTGTATGGAAACAATGTGGAAAAACATTCTTTGTCTGCAGTCTTTAAACTTCTTCAGGAGCCTGCAAAATTAATAATCATAGCTACTTCAATGTTATATAGCACTAAAGAGTGTGTTGGGTAGGGGCAAGATATCTTTGGGAACAACCTCTTTTCAAAATGTTAAGATAAGGCAATCCTATGTATGTTACTTTCCCCTAATACAATTGCCACATAAAAAACTAGAAAAACTTACTTCTTTGATGTCAACTTCGCCTTTTCGAAATAACTCTCGGGCTTCATCAAAATGTCCGAGAGAGAATTCTATAAATCCTGCTTGTTGCTGAATTCTGCTCAACATCTGTAGAAAAAAAAACAAAAACAAGTCAAAATGAGTTTTTTAGCAAAGTTGACATTTGCAAGATATATGTAAGCACACAAACCATTGCAGAGTTGAGTTCAAACTTTTTTGGATCAGTAGTTCTCAAGAAATTTAATGAAAATAAATAAAAAAATTACAGATATATCTAAATTTAGATATAAATTATCTAAATTAGCAATAGATCTAGATTTAGATACAAAATATTTAAATGCCAATAAATCTAAATTTAGATACAAAATATCTAAATCATGTACATCTAAATTTAGATACAAAATATCTAAATGCCAGTACATCTAAATTTAGATACAAAATGTCTGAATGCTAATACATCTAAACTTAGATACAAAGCATCTAAATGCAATACATCTAAATTTAAAGATGAAATATCTAAATGCAAATACATCTAAATTTAAAGAAAATATCTAAATGCCAATATATTTAAATTTAGATATAAAGTATCTAAATTGGCAACACTGAAGAGGAGTAACTAAATACTTCAAAGCTGAATTTTGTATGACTCAAAATCATTTTACAAGACCATTATGGAAGGTTGCTCCACATAAAATCTAAAGATGCACCTTTGGAATGAGCACTGCCCTAGTGTAGTTGAATTAGTTATTTTCTGAAATGTTTTACATGAAACAGTTTTTTTCTTTAAAATCATTTTATTACATCTCATTCAATCTTATTATTGTCGGTTTTTAGATGAGACATTTCACTGTTATTGCTCTATTTCTTTTCTTACTCCATCTCATTATGTAGAAGTAGTACAAGTAATAGTCTTATATTGTCTGAATTTCTTAGATGAAACATTGTCGTCATTATTTTTGACTTGTTATCTTTGACTAATTTTTCTTTCCTTTTATTTTTGCGGCTTCTGTTTTAACTTTATAACCGCAAGTTGTTTTCGCATTCTTCAGCTTGTCTCAGAAGCAAAGATGTAGCCTCCAGTAAAATTTGAACTCGCATCCCATTATGTTAGGGCTTGTCTGACATGAACAGCCCCCTTACTAATCAGACCATGGAAGACCACCAGTAGTAATTCAAATTTAGTCATACTATTATCATCCTTGGTATCAGATTTACTCCATGCCAAATTATTAATATTAGTTTACCGATGCCGTCAACAATGATGGCAGTATTCAAATAAGTTTGCAATTGCATTGTACTTAAAAAATATTGAGTTGCTCTGGATTTCCTTGTTTATATTCAAACAGAATGAGCTCTGATTTTTCACGTGTTTACAAAAAGAATGAACTAGGCACTTTCAACTTTGGTTCCATGATATTATGATAATACTGCAGATTGTGCAATCAGTAAGCAAGCCTTAACATTCAATGAACATTAGGTTGTATTCACAAAACAAATAATTAATTCTAACAGTTCCATTTATATCAAAAAGGCAAAGTCAACTGATTTGCATGAATTTAATTTCTAGTACCTATAATAAATTTTAATCAGAATATTTTTCAATCATCTCAATACATTCAAATATTCTGGCATACTTAAAGCTGGTTTAGAGTGTTTTAGAGTCTCTATACTTGAAATGGTGGGAATCAGTTTTTTAATCGGGAACTCATGAAATTGTAGTCAGCATTATTATAATTTGATGGGAACAGAAGTTGCGCCTTGATCCATGAGTCTCCAGTACCAAATTTCAGCTCAATCTGACAATCTATAAGGCAACAGTTGGGAAAAACTGCGACTAGTGCAGACCCCCTTTCCAAATGGGTTTGGTGAGTAGCTCTTTGCTTTGATCCAATGATAAATAGATAAATATGGGAGATTACTCTATAATCAGCATTAGAGTTATACCCCACGAAATATGTCACAGACAGAAATTACAGACCATCAGCTGGAGTATTATGTAAATAGATTATAACATTCTTTAAAATTCAGCACATTGAATTTCCATCTTATTTTCAATAAACTGACCTTTTGGAACTTATCCTTAGCAAGGCCTGTTCGGTTGGCATTGTTCACCAATTCCAAAGCTTCAGACACTCTCTTGTCAGCTAATAATGCTTGAATCTGGAAAGGAAAAAAATGAATAAATAAGAAATTCAAATAAGAAATGTACACAATCGATTTTGTTTGACAGTATCCAAAGCTTAGATCTTATCTTCATAATTCCTCTGTATCTAAGTACTTCATGAAGTTGAAGCAACCCTTTGAGTACATGACCAGTTTGCTCGTTAATAACCACCTGTATTGCCAATATTAAAGGTCAACCGTTTCTTTCTTATTCTTACAAAACTGCTGTTAACAATAAGAAAGAGGCAGTTGGAATTTTCCGGACATATAATGAAGGAGGAAGGAGAGCTTAGAGAATTTGATGTTCACATAGAGCATAAAAGGCAAAAGAAACAAAAGTAGGCAGTTCACGTGATATAGTTTAGTACAAAAAACCTCCATTTGATTGGTGGCGTAAAATCATGTAATATCACTTGAACTATGTCATATAGCGGCATGAAATTCCCACATTATAAAACTTTTGTTGGCTAAGCCATTCAACTGAATATATTAGAGTTGAAAGATTGAGGATATCCATAACAACGTAAGGTTTCTTCCGATTACAATGGGTTGATACCAATCAATAAATACTTTTATCAATTGATGTATTCCAAAGAGCCACTGAATTATGGGGATTGCAACGTTTCAGATAAATATAGAAACTTTGATGCTCTGCAATTTAGTAATTCAGTAATTTGGATTCTAAACCCATTATTCCAGAATCTTCTTTACCATCAGCTTTGCGTTGACACAAAAGAGGACTCATAAGAATGGAAAGGTTAAACATGCAACTAATACTATTCAACCCTTACTGGGGGGGGGGGCATTAGTGCAAAGTGAATGCAAATTATCTCAGGTGGAGTTTGAACTTGGTTTACCAATTACATTTTCCATACAGAAAACCATTAGGCCACCTGAACCTCAACAATGAATAGCATTTAATTCAACAAAAACATTGATTTCAATTACAATTTTAAAAGTAAATACATAGTTTTCCTTTCAGTTGGGTAAAAACACAAATACAAAGTGCCACCCAAAAGTCAAGGGAATTTGACAATGAAAGAAAAAAACTTACTCAAACCCTTATTTCTTCCCTCACTTTATAGTCCCAACCCTGCTGTTTACAAATTGGCTCACAAAGGGTAGCAACCAAAGTCTGTACTATATTCAGTTTGTGCCGTTCTAATTCCCCAAACTTTTGGGTAGCACTTGATATGTTCCAATCAAAATTTCTTGGATCTGCTTAATGTTGCCAAGATATACATGGTGCATAAGGAACTTCTTGATTAGCGTTGTTCCATTCAACATTGTTTTATAACAATAACGTTGGGAAAAAAAAAAGAAAAAAAGATGTATAAATATACACTAATATAAAATATCATGGATGGAATTGCAAATGAAGTGATTTTTCTGACTCAGAAAATTTCCTCCACTACAATAAATCAAATAGTCTCTATTCATATGACTGTGTCCATAGTAAAATTAGTCCAGGTTTCAGTTAAAGTCATGGTTTTTAAGAACCGAACCATGATGTTAATCAGGAAGGGCCTCTATAGCTACATATATCATTACGTCAAATAATTAACTACGAAAAAAAAAAAAAAACTATCCACACTAACAAATAATTTACCTGTTTTTCCCAAGCCACAGGTACCAGTGCATAAATCTCCTTACTCGAAGACACAAAAATACGTCCATCAAAGTCACCAAGCAATGTCCCTCCTTGGAATGGAATGGCCTGTTTCTGTTGTTGATCGAGAATACTGCAAGAAAAGATAGAAAAAGATAAATTAACGAAGAGAAAGATTTCTCATAAAACAATGTTGGGAATGAAATGAAAATTGCCTGATACCCTTTTAGAGTACTGCAGTAGAGTGCATTTATTTGGGTAGTACCAATAAAAAAATTGGATCATTTACGTATGTATCAGCATTTTTGCTCAGGATCAGAATACACGATCAATACCGTCTGCCCAGGATCAAAGCAAAGTAGCTGTCAAAAAATTGATGGAATTATTTACAAGCATTGCTTGCTAGGAGCAGAGTACCTTTGTGCTCTATCAAAGGTCAAAGTGTTGCTCCCCAGCACTTCTTACACACACACTCATCCGAACCTTTTATTTTCACCCTCCCTTTATAGTCCCAACCCTCCTATTTACACTGTGGCTCACAAAGGGTAGCAACCAAAGTCTGTACTATATTCCACATGTATATATTTTTTGTGCGTAATACTTTTCACTGAGTGCACAGATACTTCACTGACCATAGGCAGAGAGCTGGAGAGCAATTCTTTGATCCCCAGCAGAGTGCACTGATACTCTAATCCTAGTCAGAAGTGCTAATCCACATGTAGATAATCTTATCATTTTTGATAGGTACAATATTAGTTAAGTAATAATACATTATAATTTTTTCCTCCTTGGGTACAATGATTGGAAGAAAGAAATCAAATCAAAACAAAAATCTATAAAAAAAAAAAAACCTGTCAAAGAGAGTGTACAGAAATGTAGATGTCAAGGTACTCACCTGTGTACAGTAATAAACTCTGAATTAAGGGCACATATGTAAGGATGGATATAGCCAACACTGACTAAATTATCAGACCATTGTAGGGGAGGTCGTTGCGAGATACCTTCTGATGTAACAAACATTCCAAGGGCATTAGGACCACCAAGAAGAAAGTCACCCTGAAGAAATAATCAAAGTTGTTGGAGTAATATTAAGAATGACCAAAGATTATAAAAGAATTGATCAAGATGTGGAACAAAGAAAGCTGTCATTCAAGCCAAGATCTGTGGTAACTATTTAACATTAATAGAAGTATGAAATAGAATAGCAATGGATTCCTCCTGAAAACTTTCTCTGAATTGACAGCAAACCCAATTGTATATTCTGAAGGTTATACTTTATATGATAGGATATTCTCAAGAAATCAAAATTATTATAAGTTTCATAGAAATGTTACACTAAGGTAAAATGTAAAACCGTCTGCTTTTATGGGCTAAATAGTTAAAGTACAAATAATAAAGAATAAAATAACTAAGAACAACCATAAGTAATCAACATTGCATTAGCAAAAAAAAAAAAAAAATCAAATCATTATAGCATTAACAAAAAAAATGAAATATACCTAAACAATATTAGATAAACAAAAAAAAATCTAATCAATATTGAATTAACAAAAAACCAATATATAATCAATATTGAATTAAAAACAAGCAAATCCATATCTTTTCATTATGATATTAACAAAAAACACATATCTAATTAATATTTAATAGATAAAAAAAGTGTGATAAATAAACTATAAATTACTCAAGTTTTTTAATGTAACTTTTAAAAATATTTTTAAAAATGTCTGATCGGCAAGGTTTTCAAACAATCACATTACTATTTTTATACCCCAATGCTAATTCCATTAATTCTTAATTAGTACAACATCCCTATTAGTAGGCCCACGAGAGACTAAGTTGTGTTACACTTGGCTCAATAGTGATCTGAAACTTTGAAAGACAGGAACATTCCATTGACTGAAGCATCTTCCAAAATAACCAAATCTAAAAGCTATCAAATATATTATAATAGTATTGATATATCTATTAGTAATACCTTTCCAATTCTTTTAACGATGGCTTGAGTGTGACTATTGTCATAAGGAAACAAATCTTGGATGTGGCCGGATTCATAGTTGATCATGCAGTATTGGTTTGAAAGTGCAGCACATATGTAAGCTCCATCCAAACCCTGGAAGAAAGATATGAAAATAATATTAAGGGAACAAATAGGTTATGTATATATATACATTTATAAGCAATAAAATACATACACACAGATAATTTGTTTGAAGATTCATCTTATATCAAGGAGGAAAACCAAATAGAGCTGAAGATATAGAAGAAAAATTTCCAAACCATTGATGAGGAGAAGAATGGAAGAAAAATTTAACCCAGGTAAAAGGGGTCATATAAAATCCCCCAAATAATTAACTCTAGAATTTGTAAAAATTTCTCACTGTCATTATGAAGGGAAATAACTCACAGTTAAGATTATCCCCCTTTGATCATTACGTGAAAATTCACAGAATATATCATTATTTTTTTTATTATATACATTGAAGAGTTCCGCTGTCAATCTGAAATGGTTATTAGTGGTCTATGAATTCACACTGAAATTGAAGACAGCATCATATTTGCATCACCAGGGGTGAAAAGCAATCTCACAGTTCTACGGTAACTGTGTGATTTGCAATTCGGTTAGGTTATCCAAGAAAGAATTGAGACTTGTACCATAGACTTACCAAAGTGACTGCTTGGTCAGAGAGGTTAATATCTTTCATGTGAATCATTCGGTCTTCTGTTACTGTGTACATTTGAACCTGCTTCTTCTTAAGGGCAACACACACCTGAAATTGTTGCAATTAACAATTATTATAAACATTATTTTGGGTCACAAAACATGAAAAGATGTTTTTTGTCTCTTATATTTTCTAATGAAAAAGAGTCGTAGTTTACCTCAACACTGAAAGGATTGCTTCGTGCTGGGTTCTCATTGAGACAGAAACAAGTGACTCCTTTCACTTTGGCCCCGCTAACAATGGGCTGAAAGAAAAATTAACAATAATCAGTTGGAGAAATCAAAAATTTAATCAGTACAAAAATAAATGGATAAAAAATATTTTAACAATCAACTACTGCATAAATAAAAGAAAGAATCCAACATTCAACCAAGTTGGCACAAATTTATGATCTTAAATAACTTTACTTTTTTAAAATTAAAATTTTGAAGAACAATTTGGATAAGAATGTTGTTTTCAATGGCTTAATTATAAAATTGAATTTCTATGGGTCTATTAAGTGAAAGCTATCAAAGAAGCAGTTTGACCTGCAGACATTCATTCCAAAGGGGGTAAAATTAAGAAAAAAAAAAAGAAAAAAAAAAGAAAAGAAAGGACTCACCTCCAGGTTGAACATATTCAGCAAGGTCATTGTATTGTCACAAAGCAAGAGGATTCGATTTAGAGCCGAAGCTGCCTTCAATTGTACAACTGGTTTTTTCTAAGAGAGAAAGAAAAAAAATTAATTGGAATTCATATTAGACAGAAACATATAGATATTTCCTAAGCTTAGCTTAGTTTGGCCCAAAGCTGCAATAGTGGATAAAGTACCTTTGATTTGATCACTTGAAATTCATACTGAAGTGGTACAAGAAAATTGAAGACATAAATGATATCCAGAGAGAGCAAAGATATGTGTATACATTTTTTAAGGAAGGAAGAAACACTTTTATGAGAAAAAATATAAACACTCATCTCTATCCCTGGATATCATTTACATTTGCACAATTTGGTGAGCAGTGTTGTCTTATCATGTAACAGACTGTTCAGAAAATACTTTTGGCTCAATAAGATAATTTATTATCTATCCTTCTATTGTGCAATAGATATGAGCCTTCTTTCAATTTAATGTCAAGTGGGAAGGAACAAATTTGATTTCAATTGAAAGAACCACTCACAATAAGTGTCTTATGTAAGCTCTAACCTTCTACAACATAAATGCATTTATTCCTTGAAATATGAATAATAATTGTAAAACTTTTTTCATCGATAATCAGATGTAATTTCTGAAACCTTATCAGATGTAAATTGTAATTCTAATATGAAATTTATCCTAATAAATGAATAAAATTAAGAGAATCATACAAGAGTAAGATCCAATGACTAAGCCAGAAAAGTTATTCAGCTTGAGTTGAAAAAAAAATATTTGAGGCCAGACATACATAATTCCTTACAAAAAGAATACGGGTCTGAGCAATATAACAGAGTCTTGAATAAAGATATTTTTCATTCAACCTTATTTGATGCATTATAAATCATTGTTACTAATTCTTATGACTATTTTTTACCGTTAGCTTAATTTTTCAATTGCTTTTTTTATTTTTTTAACCAGTCTGAAAAAAAGTTACGATCTTCAAACTTTTTTTTTTTTTAAATCAACAAAAAAATTAAAATAAAAGTAAAAACCAACGATAAAAATTAATAATGTGTAATAATACTTCATTGGATAAAATTAAATGAAAAATGTTTTTATTTGACATCAAGTTATGTTGCTCAGACTTGGAGCTCTTTCGTAATGAATTATTTTCATATATATCTGGTCTCAAGAACAAAAATAAAAAAAATTCATGGGGAATAACTTTCTTGGACTACACTCCTGTATTAATACCAAAATTACTTACCAATCCCAGGTATTTGTACTGTTGCTTCTCACTGGAGAAAACAACTTTTCCAGTTGGTGAAGAAACTGTTTCTTGAATTATGTAATGAACAACAAAACTGGAAAGAAAAAAGAAAGATAACATAAAAGGAAAAACATTGCTTGAATTTTATCATTTAAGCAAAAATGAGGTTTAAAGTATACTAAAGATTCATAAAGGTTGTGGCAAAGCAGACACTCTTATTACAAGTATGTGTGTGTGGGAGATTCTTACTTTTGTATGCATGGGTAAGTCATAGTAGCAGTGGGGAGAAACTGACCATGTATGAAACAGGCCTCTGACTGAAATACAGCTTAAAAGCTTCTGTGAATTAGTTGTCAGTCACGTTAGGGGATATAACTTTTCTTTCTTTTTTTAAAAATATCTTATAAGTACAATGCAATTGCAAAATTACTTAATACTTGTTGTCCTTTTTGATGGCTATGGTAAATCAGTAATGAATAAGATGCGTTCAAAACATAGATCTTGCAATTAGAGATAGGTTAACATGCCTGATATTTTCATTTCATGACAGGTTGAAAGTGAGTGGTATGAAATACATGCCACACTGTCTAATGTGGAGACAAACCAACCTCACAAGTGGTTTAAGTGTGAATTCATACCCTTTGGTATTTCTCCTAAAGAAAAAGATATTGATGTGCTGTATGTTAATTGGCTAGTCATATTTCCTTTCTGGTTGGTTAGAAAGATGAACAACTGAATTTCTTGCCTTATAGAAGCTGTGACTAATTTTTTGCACACAATTTGTGCTCTGTCCATGGGCATCTGATGGGGGATTCAGTTGGGGCACTCGCCCTCCCTCTCCTGGATTAGACTTTTTTACCAAAGATGTAATCCAAACTTGATGTACCCAAATAGAAAGACGGTATTATTCTTTGCTGGTAGCAGCATTGCCACTAAGATATTTTTTGAAATTATCCATCTACCTCATGAACCATCCTGAGAATTGAAGCCCCTGGGTAAAGTAATATACTAAGGCCCCTATTACAACCCAACATATCAAGATTAGATTTTTATTTTTCGAAACAAATTTCAGGGATACTAAAATCACAGAGCCCTCAGGCAACTACCCATGCAGTAAGATGGCCCTGCTTAAGACAGAAAGCTGGTCTGAACTGAAGAAGACAGAAATGATGATGCTATTGTTAGAAAAACAGCACTGGCAAAAATGAAGAAGGGGTTGGGCAGGTTTACTCACACCCTGACAAATCAGATTAAAGCAATCCCTTACAGGTGAATGGCATTCAAAATACACCAGAGATCAGAAGATGAAAGGAACAGGCTTACCTACTTGCATAATTAAAAAAGCAACAACAACATAATCAGTATTTTCACTTCATCTGTCAGGCGCCACAATCACCAAATTACACCACCTCCACACCTCAGTCAGAAGATGATATATATGCATATATATTGGCATAATTCAGAAGTAAAATACTGTGGTCATTCTATTCAGATTTTCGTTGTAAGTTTGAAGTAAAAAGTGTTGTGCTTTCATTTATTTGATTATTGACAAAAACACAGCAATAAATGAGTACAAATAAAAAAAACACAAGGAGATAAAAAAAAACTCTAAAAAATAGTGCACAAATACAAACAGAGGATTTATTGAAGTTGTACTAAAAATTCCAAATTCCAAGATGGCTGCCACCTGAGGATGTTGTCATACGCAAGTAAGATAATATATTTTCCCAACATAAACTTGGTGCCATATACTGATCATAAAATATGAAGTCAAATTTGTGAGATAGTCCTTAAAGAAGCATTAATAAAACTAATGCTGGATTACTGTATACAAAGTCATAAAGAGAAATTTTCGAATAAAGATGTCAATTCATTAACAAATCATGGAAGTATTAACAGAATTGAATTGGCATTGTGCCGATGACTTCCAATATACAGTGTCTTGCAAAAGTTTGGAAACCATACCTCAAAATCATGAAAATAAAAGATTTTCAATTCAAAAATACTGCACTCTTTTTTTGTGTGCCAAAACTTACTAGGAGAGAAATATGTATAAATCAAAGTTGAAAAGTTAGTATTTACAAGGAGAGTATTTGCTTTTGATCACTGCTCTGACTCCAGAAGGTGTCGATACTACAAAACTGTTGCTCCAATCATTGTTGAATTCTTGTGTTCAAATTATCTCTTTTATTTCTTTCAGATGATCTATGGTGGTAATTTCCACTGGTGCAATCTTTCTTTTCATAATATGCCACAGATTCTCTATCGGATGAAGGTCTAATGAATTGGGGGTCCATTTCAAGAACTCAATATCATGATCCTGAATGAATCTTTTTATGTTTTTAGTGGTATGGCACAGAGCACCATCCTACAAAGAAATGGTGCTATCTCCTATCTGTATGAATGGTAGCAGATATGACTACAAGACAGTCAAGTGGTGGCAGAAAATACAATCCTCAACCACCACCGCAAAAGCAAATCATACCATTGGGAGGATGTTTAATTGTTGGTAATGTGAACCATTAATCGGTTGGGTCTGATCCTCGCGGATTTCATACATGCATACTATATAGTTTAAAAAAGATAAAAATTGGACTCATTAGACGACATTATCTTTGACCAATTTTCTACAGTCCAATCCTTTGTTCCCTCACAGAATTTCTGGCGCTTTAACAAACGAGTCCTTGTTATTAATGGCTTCTGCAAAATTCTACAAGCCAGTAGGCTAAGATCCTTTTTCAGAATATCATTTACAGTATCAGATGAAATAGTCATAAATCTAATTAAAGAAAAAAGATTAAAAGAAAACAGGTGTTTAATACCATAAAATTACCAGCGGTTTTAATAACATAGTGAGATTACCAAGGGTTTCTAAACTTTTGCAAGACTCTGTAGTTCTTGAGCATTTGCTACAATCAGTAAATTTGTAGCAGACACCATCATGCTAACTTTGGTTCAAGAATAAATTCTGAGTAAAACTAGGAACACAGCACACAAGAAAAATTGTAAACTGAATTAATTAAAATTCAATTCTACATAATTATTAATGAAAATTTGTTTTTTTGTTTCTTAAAAAATCAAGAACAATTTGAAAATTTTTTCAAAACTCTGCAGAATGTAATGATTTGCAGAGTTTGAATTACCCTTGTTAGTGTTTTATAAGAAAATATATTTTTCAGATGCTGATTAATAAACTTGAACCTTAATAACCTCTACAACTGGGCTTGAGTATCAGCTGAAATTTCTGATTTTAGGCCATTTTTTCATTAAAAAAATCTTTGACTCATATACAAGTTATATATGGCCAGAGTTAGAGTTGGTACATCTTTACCTACTCCAATTCCGCATCCAGTAATCCAAAATTTCTTTCAACTTTAACTTCACAGCCCCACAGTTCATCAGAAGTCTTGTTAGGAGCTGATTTGGACGGATCAAAATCAGAACTCAGCTTCATTTTTCAGTAATTAATTTGTGTTCTTTGCAGATCACACTTATTCAAACCAATTTACTCACTTTAGCATCTTTTTTTCGCTGTCAGTGTTTATAAATTTCTACTAAAATGAATAATCAATTCAATGCTAATAATCACCCATTTGGGATATATTTCCCAGCTGCTGATCATGTGATAAGCATTCAATACTTAATTTCATGAGCTTCTTGCTACCACTGGTAATTGATAGTGCAACTCTGCCATGAATGAAAAAAAAAAATAGAACTCGTGTGAATTGAATGAGAATTCAAAAAATATTTATCCAGAGCAGCAAGGGAGGTAGGTTATTCCCCTTAATATTATTATTTAAATTTTTTTTCATATGAATTTAAGAGTAAAATTTATCTTGCTAATAACAATATTTTTGTAGTCAAATTTCTCTTCTATGATCAACTTATCGGCTGCAGCTAGCTTTTCCACACATATGCAAATATGATAAAGAGAAATGTTTCGCTAGATAGAAACAAACATTTACTACACTTCATTGTGTTTATTTCACAGAATAAATAACATTTGCAACTATTATAATTATGTGCACAATACAAAGAGAGTTTTTCAGACTTTGAACACTGCCAACAACTCATTTTGTTTATTAAACTAGGGCAGTGCCTCCTCCAAAGGTGCATGTTTGTGGAGTGCGGAGTAGCCTGCCATAATTATGGAGTAAAATAATTTTCCGTCCAACCTATGAAACTATAGATAGGAAGTATTTCAGTTTCTTCTCTTCAGTGTTGCTAGAGTAAGATAATTCTTTAGAGCGGAAGCCAAGGAAGATAATTTGAGAAACTATAAAGGAAGATTTATAATCTGTAATTTTTTCTTTTCATAAGAGAGCTGCTGATCCAAAAAACGTCCAAACTCTACACTGCACTGCCTTGTGTGCAGACTAATATCTCTGCAGAATGTCAACTTTGTACAATGGCCAATTTTGGGAATGCCAGTTCAAAAGATGAAACAGGTTTCATGAAAACCTTCAAGAGGTTCAAACTTGAACTAACGAGACAATGTTCCTCATTTATTTATGATATCTTCAACATTACAATCATAACAGAAATGTTGTTGTTAATCATTATAACAATCAAAAAAGAATTTTAGAATAATGTTGTTATATCATTAAACTGATTTAATTCAATCCTGTTCTATAGAAAAATTTGGCAGAAAAAAAAACTGATCCCCTCTCTCTCACTCAATACCATTTCAAAATCAATTTGATATGATTGGAGACTCACACACATCATAAAAATGTCACTTTCTAATGGTCACAAAATGTGTTTGTTTCAGTATAGATTTTTTATTGTAAATTGGGCAACCCCCACACCTCGAGAACTACTGACTGAAATGACTTCAAACCTGACGATGCTATGTCCAGTGCATGGACCAATATATCTAGTGAATATTAACTTCCTACAAAGGCTAGTTGTTGAGTTATCCCGGTGCATACTCACAAACACAAACACAGGGATTCTGAGAATTATTGTTAGATTCATTGTTATTCTTGTAACCTCAGTCTCAGTTTTCATACCTGTATACTTGTTAATGAAATGGTTCTTCAAATAATTTCAATAATCGACTAAGTTTTTCCCAAAATTAGTGATCCTAATGAACCCATGAGTTTATCTTCAAAAATCTGCACTGCCAAAAACATTTATCAAAATTTAAAATATATATATATTAAAATTTTAGATATGAATTTTTTGGTTAAGTGGGACAAAGAGCTTGATTTGCCCGAAATTTCACACTGTTTTGCCCCCTTGTCTTGTACTTACGTGACATCCCCCCTTGGTTTACTGCATATATTGAAAGCCAGAATTAGCCATTAAACTACACATCAGGAATGGATAAGGTGAAATAATTCATACATACCAGTCATTCGTGCCAATGTAAAGATTTTTTCCACAAACTTCGATGCATTCAATCTGTGTAAGGAAGTAAACAAAAAAGGTTATTTACTTTCAAAGCCTAATTTATGTTGATCACAAACATAAATAAAATCTAGGAGGAATGTTTAACAGGATTCCAGATCTTGGGTAAGTCTCTGTTTTTCAATTTCAACCCGTTCGCTGCCAAGTATACTTTTTATGTTTTTTGCTACTCCTTTGCTGGGCTTTACTCAACGAAATCTTATGAAGATAGAAAGTCATTATTGCTTGTTTAAAATGGTTCAATTCTCATACAAATGAAACTAACATGTACAACAGAATATCAAATAAATGTAATCTAATACTATAAAACTGATGAATGTTAGTCATCTTGCATTTATATGTCTTATAGACACCTAAATGTCTGGATCCTGGGGTTGCAAATTATTCTCTAGGAATAACTTGATCTCATGATTATGAGGTGGTGTTGACCTCTGAGGTCCCAACAGGTCAATTTAGGATCAAAATTACTTTTTCAACCCTAATCGGTAAGCTTCTATTTAAAGGTTCATTTATAACTAAAAAATCATAGGGTAGCGATAATAATCCAGTAGTTAGAGTCACGGAAAACAGAATGGGCAAATTATGTTCAAACTTTGACAGAGAAAATTAAAAACTTTTTTCTTTCCATTTCATGAGCTTTCAATTAATCAGAACTTCAAATTTTCTTGAAATTAATTAAAAAAAAGTTATTAGAAGAGGGGTTCTCTTTACCATGTAACTATAATACTAAACTGGACCTTTACTTTCCATTTCTTAAAGAAAACCAGGGGATGTAGATTTCTCATTGCTTTTTATATGCACTATATAAGATAATATTACTACTACTACTGTAATTTCTTGGACTCTCATTCAATGGATGTCTATAAGCAGCAAAGATAGTGTATTACAACTGATATTAATGTATCTAAACAATAAAGATGGTAGTGAATTGGGCATTTGAGGAAACATGAAGAAGGAGAGCTACACAGTGAAATTTGCAGTTCTGCAACTAAATCAATAAAGCAGCTAGACAGGCAGATTTGAAGACGAAAAGGGACACGAGTTAGGGTCTTGTTGGAGGCTTATTCTTCAATACATCTGATCAATGTTGATTACTAAAGGCTGTAGAATGACAGTTGTGATAAAATACAACTGAAATTAACAGGAACAAAATAGCCAAAAAATTGATAATTCTCAATATTTTATCTTGGAAATTTGAAAAAAATATCATTACAAATAAGTTTTACGGCTAAATTTTGTCACAACTTCTCATTATGTTAATTTGCAGATAGTTCCAGGTTTATCTGAATATTTACTAAACTTGGTTTAGTATGACACAAGACCAAAACAAGGAGAGCCAGCCTTGAAAATTGGTGATCAGAATCCTAGTTTTAATCCAAGTCCAAACACTGACCTCTGGCATGGGTCAGGGAAAACATAAGCCATGTGGTAGGCCAGATGGAAAAAAGGGGGATTACAATAGAAATGCATTGAAAATCAGGAAAAAAGGGATTGTCTGTAGTCAGGAAATGGATTCTTATTTCAGCCATCTGATAGGGTCAATAGAGAAAAGGAGGATTACTATAGGAAAGCATTAAAAACCAAGAAGAAAGAAATAGTCAGTGGTCAGGAATTACATAACTATTTCAACTATGAGGCTTAGTCTCTCTTTTATTTGGGTTTAAACATCAACATCTGGCACTGGTGAGAAATTCATCACTATTTCAGCTATAAAACAGACCACCATATTTTTTTCTGAAGCAGGCTGCACCAGCATGTTCACTTTTGAACATGTATACAGCAAGAGTAGGGATTGAATCAATTATCTGACCAACCAATCGGAAGTAGAAACAGTATTTACAACTAAGCTATTAATCACAATGCAGACACTCAAAAATAAATGTATATATGAAGTGGTATTGGAAAGTTCCAAGACTATACAGGCTGTGATTGTACCATGCAATGAAAGTGCACGCACAGCTGACTGTCATTGTTACCCGACCTATTGAGTCAGTCTGCCAATTGGTTTTGTGCGGTCTACTCATGTTTTCATATAATGCAAAGTTCTGTAATGTTGTGTAAGAATATCTGTATCAAATCTTTGCATGAAGCTCAGCAAATCTGCTATTTCAGGCTTCTGACAGATATTTTTTAGGTTAAACGCTGGTTTTTGAGTAGAACGCATCTGTCAAGGCCGGTTGAGTGTCAGTTCAAGATCACTGATAGTTACCAAATGTCTCTTCTGTCTGTCTGTCTGTCTTTGCATAACTCAAGGATGGCTAGAGTTATGGCCAACAAAGTTTCTGTGGTTGATAGGAAACTAGAGCATATTTTAGTAGATGAATTTTTTGAAAATTACAATTTTGGGGGGGCCCAGTCCCGGAACTTTCTGATAGCCACTCGTACATTAAAAGTCATGTTGGTCTGATCATTCAATTTTGGGTGAATGAGAAAACTTGGTTTTCAAACAAAATTACTATCAATTTGCATTAACACTTTTCTATTTTTTCTACTCGTCTCTTCTAGTGTTATTCAATGAATTACCTAAGAAAAAATATTGCATCAAATCCAGATTCCCTAAGCAAAGAAAATTAAACATAAATCTCAATATGGGAATAGATTTTACAAGTATGAGAAATATTTGGATATACTGAGATTCTAAGCATAAGTGTAAAATCAAAAAATAGTTTTGTAGGTTGAAGGGTGTGAAAGTACAGAGTGTAATGATTAAACTATTCGTACAGAACAGAGTTCGAATAACCCTCGTTATTGTTTTATAAGAAAATAACTTTACGGTAGAGTTAACAGAAGATAGAATTATAATTAATAATACAAACTTCGACTATAACACATAGAAGTTGTTTCTTTTGTTTGTTTTTTGTTTTTTTTAACGGGTGGTCATCCGGTACCCGTAAAAAAAAGATTAGACCATACGGAACAGGGTTAAAAATCGTGCTAATATCTTGTCCCTACTTGCTTCCAAACAAACATGTTCGAAGGGAATAATAATGGTTATTATCATCCCTTTTGTTTACAAGTTTGACAAATAGATTTTTGCATTATTTAGTTTTCTCCTTACTAACCTGGGTCTTGACTTTATCAGACATTAATTTGGTCCGCTCAATAGCGGAGACCAGTTCGAAAGCCTTCACCGACATGATTGTTGTTTGTTTTGTTGCGTGCGAAGTCGAAGTGTGTATATTATGAAGGCATGGGCAGTAGAAGGAGAGAGCTGGATCCTTTAATTGTTGATCGATCTGACTCGCCGAAAATGAATTGACAGTGGTCGGACAAGGAGATGAAAATAACAATAGTCCGGACCAGCAGACATCAACTCGAAGTGACAACACACGCCATTATACCAGTAGCGCCACTGATACGCCTACTGAACTAAGGGTAGATAACTCTACTTGCCTAACGAATAAATTTAATGTGAACATACAAAAACAGCCCCTCTGAATAAAACTAATAATCAAATTAGTTTTTGGAAAAGGTTCGATTTCCACTTATCAATAAAATCGCAGCAATTAAAGTGAACCTTTCACTGTGGCTGAGTGATACGATTTTCGATAATGAAATTCAACACCTTTTCCTTAAATTACTACTTTAATTAGACAGCTGCCAATGAATTAGAGAACAGAACACAAATAATTCAAACCCGGATTCATCATTTTTTCTCCTTTCACCCATTCCGGTTATTACCTCAGCCAACCATGTTTAAGGGGTATGTGTATTCGGTCGCGTCTTTCCGTCTGTCTGTATATATGTCTTACGGTCTGTCTGTCTGTCTGTATGTCTTCCCGTCTGTCTGTCTACCCACAAGATGTCTCCAAAAGTAATCAACGAAATTTTCTGGAAAGTTAGGCAATGGAATAAAGACGAAGTAGTTAAATTGGGGAGGATGGGGAACTGGTCTAAGAATATTTTCTTGATTTTCAATTTACTTTTCATACATTTATGTATTCGCCCATAAGTGCCCACATGATATCTCAAAAAGTTCCCAATGAATTTCAATGAAATTTTCTGGAACAGTGGACCAGGGAAAAAATGACATGCAACATGCATAATTAATTCTTCTGATAATGGCGTTTGCAGACGTATGCGCTCTCTGGCTGCTCTCTAGTTTTTAAGGCAACCGTTCCCACCAAAAAATCAAAATCAAAATCAATGAAACTGAAGTGATGTTCTACTGACATTGTTTATTCAAAGTGGACCTCATTCTTTGTGCTTTTCTAGTAGATTCCTAATTAATTTCAATGAAATTTTGCAGTTACCTCTACCAATGAAGTTGTAAAAATTATGTGTATTCAATCGTGTCTGTCTGTTTGTCCACGCAATATCTCCAAAGGTTCTCAGTGAATTTCAATTAAATTTTGTGGAAGGCTACGGGAGGAGTGAATATTTTTTCTCTTTTTACAATCACCCTACTCCCCTGCATCGTAGCTATGTGTCCATTCTTCATGAATTTCAATGAAATTTTGAGTAATCGTAGGCAATGAGTTAAATCAGAAGAATTAGTAGAATTGTTTAAATTTCGGAGCGGATCAAGGATTTCTCTTTCGATTAAGAGATTTTTTCCATTTTTTTTCATACATTTATGCATTCACACATATTTGTCCATATAAATATCTCCCAGAGTTCTTAATGAATTACAATGACATTTTGTTGAAGGGTAGGCCATGCGCTAAGAATGATTTTATCAAATTTTGAGGCGGATCCCGGAATCTTTTTACAGTTACCTCTCCTGCTTCGATAATATTTGTGAACTGATTTTCGTTCAGTGTTTAGTGACAATGGCGTTGGCAGAGGTAAGCATCACTTAATATATAAAAAAACAACTTTAGTTTTAAAGGCTTCTCAAACAGATCTCACTAAATTTAGAATATACTAACCTCATTAAAAGTTAGTTTTACTTTTCTTAGAAGAATGATTGAGCAATCAGTTAAGAAAGTAATAAGCGACGTTGATTATTGGGAAAGTTATGCAAATTCAAATTGTTCATCTCACTATGATTGAATAAATCTGTTGGTACGTGTGTACACCAAGGCTGGAAAATGCACGAAGTTGATATTCGCCATATATATTAGTTAGCATACAAAACATTTCAACGTCGAGCTTGAAGTTGTTTGGATCAGTGGTCCTCGAGAAATCTACCAAATATAAATAAAAATACAGATTATAAATTTTCTATCTAAAACCATAGATCTAAATTTAGATTAAAACTATCTAAATTGGTAATAGATCTAAATTTAGATATAGAATATCTAAATTGGTAGTACTGAGAAAATTATTTTACATGGCCATACGGACAGGCGGCTCCACACACCATAAAATCTGGCCCCTCCCAAGTATACACTTTAGGAATGGGAACTGCTCTAGTATTTTATATTCGAATTGCCTTTTAACGCTAAATTTTGAAGCTAAATGTTCAATGAATATTTGTGAATAAAATCGTGTATTCTATTCCATTTACCAATGACATTTCAAAGTACATTTTCTGATACATATCCTTCGTAAATTGTTAGAAAGTGCACAGAATTTATATGTTCCGATAAATGAGAAAGAAGTGCAAATGCTCGTGTATAGGTTGAGTTTTAAAAACCAATTTTGGGGCAAAAAATAACGGCCGACCTTTTCATGAGTAATAGCAATAAGTAGTTTAATCCTAGGCAGAATTTCAGGGAGACGCATTCGCATATCATTCTCAATTGACACTTTAGCATGAAATTTTATATGGGTTGTACACAGAATGCCAGCGTTTTAACAAATCTCGAGTACAGCCATTATTTCTCTTGCGTAAACCCTAGCCGTACGTGTACGCCGATTCGAGAGCCCATTTTCTTGTCATAAGAATCATCCGATATGCTTATTTATTGACATTAATTATATTTTAATATTACAATAAACTTCACGTATGGAAGTGCCAGCGAATTTTGTCACCAAAACCGTCAAGGAATACTGTCATCAAAACTATTAACATTGGTTTCTTTATATATTAAGTGATTCTAGTTAGCTGACTGACTATCTATATGTCTGTCACATGTACGGCCGTATAAATGGGACTGGAAATTCAAACTGTATGCTAAATTGGTCCCTTAGTTGGTGTTCGGCAGTGTTCGCTAGTTGTTGTTTTTTTTTTCATGGCCTTTTTTTAGAAATCACTGCCTAATTAAAGGCGAGTGCAGTAACTCATTAATTGACCACCCTTTTTCCCAAGTTTTTAATTGATCACCCCCAACACAGCATGCTACCAAAAGACGTTGGTCACGTGACGGTTTCTATTGAGTGACAAATCGGACCTTTTTATTGCAATATCAAATTCTAAATTAATATTACAAAATCGTAGTGCTAAATTCTAATCTATGTTCTAGAATTAAGACATAATCAAAAATGCATTTTGGTCGTTATATTATTCAAATACCTTCTAATTGATGACAAAAAACAACAAAAACAGTCAAAGTTGTAGTTTCTTATTTGTAGCTATTTATTCAATCAACTTTAATGAGCTTACATGCAAATTTTATAATCATTTATTTGTCGCTAATTCATCTTCAGTGGTTAATTTACCTTCCCATCATGACTTCAGAATTACGTCATAGATTACGTCATAGAATCTCCTGGGACTTGAAGCGTCTGTTCACACATTAAAAACTTGAAATTAGATTACTTGAATTATTTTAAAAAGAAATTACCCAATACCTTTAGGCTCTTTATAACCCAGTCATTTAAGACGGGTATATTCTGAAGTATAATGAATTTTTATTCAATTTACAGTGAGTAGAATGAAAAAAACAAAGAGTAAATGGAAAAAATATTCTTGTAGATGTGGTCTTTAAATAGAGGTTGATTGTCTCTGCATGGTTCTTTTTATGATTAAAAAGGGGTTAAACTCGCCATCACAGTCAATAATTGAACAATTGTAGCGTTAAAATTTGCTGTCGTGTACAAGAAATTGCAATGAAGAATATATATAGTCAGAATAGAATATATTTATGACATCAGTGGCGTTTTCCAAAAAACATTTAGATCTTCTAGAATCTAGATGTTATTTCCACTAGACGATATCTAAATTAGAGTGAAAAAACATTTAGAGTGTCTAGACCTTATTATTAAACCTGTCGAAATAAAGCCCTAAAAAATCAAAAAAGATTTTTTCCAAAAAATACAAAAAAAACAAAACCCCAAACCAAACCAAACAAAACTTTATGACGAATTTCAAGTCTGTAGACAAAACTGTATGGCCAGTTGCGCTAAAACACACAAACACATAAACATACACACGTATAAAAAAAGATATAACCTTTTACCACCTTTGATGGCTACGGTTATTCAATATGGTAAAATGAAAGCAGTAAGATATGGTAAAATAATCTTTAAAAATAATGTGATTTTTCTAACTGCAAAATTTTAAGAATTCAGACAATTATTCCAACAACATAGACAGTTGCCTGGGGCGCCAGACACTATGGTAATATGTAGGACTTTCCAGATACAAATAGAAAAACGGGAAAGTGAATAAATCAAAGGGGACGAAGAAGTCAAAATAGGAAAATTCAATGATGGGAAATCAGATTTTTCAGGAATATCTGATAGTTAGATACTTTTTGTTGAGGTGAAACCAAGAGAAACAATAAAAGCATAAAATCCCCGTGACCGATAAGTAATATTTTTGCGTGTATTATAGTCGGAAGCATAAAAACAAAAATATTGCTATGATAAGATCATGTAAATCGATTTTAGCTGAAATTTAAAAACAAAAAAAAAAAACAAAAACCAAACAAAATAAACGTCAGCATCTTTGGTCTGTCACTTAAGAAACCGTCACGTGACCAACATCTTTTGGCTGCATGCCGAGTCGAAAGTGATCAATTAAAAAAATTGTAAAAAATGTGATCAACGAATGAATAAGTTATTTCATTCGCATTTTCACAAAAAAAAGTCTGTATTTTCAAAAACCGAGCGCGAATGCTCTCGGACACGAACTAAGGGATCAATTTAGCATAAACTTGCATCGCAAATTCAACACACACTAAAAAACTTTTCTAGGTAGAGCGGGAGTTTCAAAATACTTTTTTTTAAGACTTAATAAGGAGTAAATGCTTAAACTTTCAGTCGTCCAGTTTCATTAGTGTGGCCTGGACACATAATAAATACTTAGCCATTCAGTCAGCCTGCAAGCTACTAGCAAGCCAATCAGGCCAACTTAAGAACTAAAGAAACCTGTGATGACTGCTTTGGTAAGAGTTTTTGTTGACGGTTTCTAATGATACTCAAGTTCTGAAGACTAAAGCGCAGTAAGATATTTTTGTAAGATGTTGCGTAATCCATCCTCTTTTAGATAACTTTTCATTGAGAATAACGCCTTGAGTTTTTTTTAGGACAATACGAAGGGATATTAAGTAGCTTCACCATTCCACCAGTGCGAAATATGGACACACGGTCGGTCGTACATGTGGATTGTGTCAGAGATTGTCCAGTTCTCTCAGCGCTTGCTTCTTTGTCACGTCTGAGACCAGTGTTTCCAATCTTGCGCTAAATTGGCCAATGTTGCCAATTTAGCTATTTTAGACTATATATATGTGTGTGTGTCAGTGTGTGTGTGAGTGAGAGAGAGAGAGAACAATAGGGAATGAAACAGGAGTAAAAGTATATGGAGACTTTATTCATTAATTGATTAATAAATGAATTAATTAGTAGGCTATACACATTTCTGGAGGGGTTATCATCTTCAATAGCATGTGAGTACCTTTTAGTGGTTAAAAGATTTAGCATCAGATGTTTTGCTTTCGAAGCAAAATTCGAAATTAAGAAAGAGGAATCCTGGGAAGTCATAATAGTGAGTCCGGACTGTATTGTGTCTGTGGAGAAATCTGTGATGGTACAGTTGGATATTATGATGGAAGTAGTGGCAGCAGTTATGGGTATTTTATTGGTTGTGCTGGTCAGAGGGGGTGCATATTCTTCGGCATCAGTTTTCATCGATACTGGGGAGCTGGATAGTCGTTTAGTGATAGACTGTTTCGGTACTTGGTAAGTTGAGGATGGGGTTATCTCTAGTGTTAATCCAGATAGTGGGGAAGGTGGGTTCTTGTTTTATATGATCGAATATTCTTTGGGAAATCTATGTTCTCTATCCTTAATGATAAATGTGGATGTTATGAAAAGTCTGATGGCTTTGAGTTGTACAAATGAAATACCATACATGGGTTTCTATAGGTAGGGGTCTATGTGACTCAGTGAAGTTCCTGATGTTGGATATACATGAAAGGGGATTGGATGTGGATGTGTGGGTATTTGGGAGAAAGAGATTATATGAATATTAAGGGGTATTTGGGCCTGGGTAGAAGTATAGTTCAAAGAATAGTCAGTTGGTGAGTATAGAGTGATTAGGATTGAGAGGATTATGGTGTTAGAGATCGGTGTGGTTAGGTGGGTTTAGTGCTTAGTTCGTTAGGGAAGAGAGTTTCAAGTTTGTTAATCCTCATATCTTCATGTAGTTCTTGAATTTTAGTCGTATCGGGATGTGTATTTTTTCTATTTTTCAGTCATTGTGAATCTCACGTCTGTGTCGAAATTGTGACCGGTTGTTCAGAAGTGTAGTCCTACTGGGAGTAGGTTGGGACGATCGGGTGATTTGATTGTGCCTATAGACATGCCTATGTATTTCAATCGGCATTAATTACATTCTAGGATGTAGATGACATTTTTGCTTCAGTGATTAGAATGATTGTGGATGTAGAAAGTCTTGTTAGTGGTAGATATAGTGAAGATGCTAATGTACTTAAGGCGGTTGCAACATAGACAAGTTTTTTTTTGCAGGGTTGGTGGATTTAAGGGTTTTAGGGATGGTGCTATGTGAGATTTTGTTGTTTATTATAGTGTTATCATATATATATATATGTGTGTGTGTGTGTGTGCGTGTTTGTATTGTGGATGTGAAGTCATCTGACAGAATGTAGATGAAAGTGACAATTGGAAGGTGAAGAGGAAACCTGCACTGATAAAAACACTTCCCCTCCCGCTCCTACTTAACAACCAAACAAAGAAATATCCCCATGTCTTTCCTCGACCTAGAACATGTTAGCAGCAAAGTTTTCTGTGAACTGCTGAAAAGATTTCTCAGAAAAAGATGGCCAATACCCATCGAAATGCATCGAAGCATACCAACGAAATAACAAAGAAAATGGGATGTAACACCTGCTTTCTAAACTCTTTTAGAGCGTTTTTGACGCCTTTTCACGGTCGATTTAGCGCAACACTGCCTGAGGCATCAGAGATTGACCCTGACCCGACCCTTCAAGTGAAATGCTTCAGTCCAGAAGGACAACACGAAGCGTTCCGAAGATGAGATCGGGCTTTTACTATTCATTTAAATTTCCAACTTGAAGAATAAAAGTTTTCGTGGCATACAGTAGCGTATGACTCATGAGTGTCCAGGCGACAAATTATGTCGATAAGATGCAGATGCAGCCAGACGCCATAGCGACAACAAGTTCTGCTTTTCAAGGGTAAAAATAGTTACACAGGTTCTAGAACGATCACCAAAGTTAGTCAACGTCAGGCTGTGTCAGTACCTAGATGAATGGCCATCTAGAAATACCAGGTACCGCAAGCACGTATGTAGAGGGTCTCCTGTGGCGATACCGTAAATCCTCCTATGAGGAAACCGATCTTTACGATACGCTTATAAACACAGACCAAAGTTCCCCCTGACTGGCCTGGCTGCGATAGACAATGAATGAAAGCGTCATAAAGGTAGAGAGATTATTTATGAAAGTACCTACAGAGATTTTTTGACGAATGGAAGATACTTTCATTTTCTTCCCTTTTACATTCAAGATTCCGGAAGAGTATATATTTACCTAACTTGAGTTAGTCTGGCAGAAGGCAACAATTGTTATGCACCCAGTGAGGCTCAAACTCACTACTCTAGCGAATAGTCTATGAGAGACTAGTTTGCTAATTGTTGCTAAATGGCAGGCGTCCCAAGTCTGTGGGTAAGTCAACATGGTCCTGGCGCTGTAATAGGGTTCCGTATGAATTTTGATCAATGAAACAAATTAGTCGTGCTAGAAGCACCTTCAGTGTGTCAAAATAATTTAGGTAGACATTCCAGATCAGTTACAAATTGTTTTGAAGACCTTTTTTCCTAATATTGGATTTTTGCTGTGATGCTCTACTAAGAAAAATATTTTCATCGGATATTGCCATATGATATTGTATATCGTTGGAAAGGGAAATTCATGCTGAGTAAAGTTTATAAAAAAATCCCTTGTCTTAAAAATGAAACTCCTGTATGATAGCTATGATGTGGTGAGGTGATTGTGCATGGATTTAGTAGGTAAGTAGTTATTGAGTAATACCAACTCCGGGTATTCCACCGAATCTCTCTTTAGTCACAAGACATATAACAGTTGTACTCACTAATGTTTGTGCTGTATATTCAGCCGTGGCTTCGAAGGGAGTTCTACCAGTTACAGTCTATCCCTATTTGTAGTCTCTTGGTACATTTGAGCGGTTCTGACTGGTTAATAAATTTGCGCATGGGACAAGCCGGGTAAGTTTTTCCCTTTTCTGGTGGATTGTACACAACAGTAAAGACTCTAAAATAGTCTAAACTGTCTCTAAGTACGCTGAAATATTTGAATGTATTGAGATTGTTGAAAAGATATTCCCTTTAAAATGTATTTTAGGTGCTAGAAATTGAGTTAATGCAAATCAGTTGACTCCACCTCTCTCATATAAATGGAACTGTTACTATATAATGAGTAGTTTGGTTTATTTAGTTAATTGTGACGGGAAAGCGAAGATCTACACCTGGTCTTCATTTGGCATGAAAGTCTACACCATACGAAGTTTTTCCAACGAAGTTGCCTAACAAATTCCCTGCTTGAGCAGAAATTCGGTGCTAGAGACTCCTGGATCAAAGAGTAACTTTTGCATACATCGAATTATAAAGAAAACAACCCATACGTTGGCTATGGCTTCAGTTGTTCCTATTTTGGCTCGACATAACAAATTACTACTTGCTCCGTTCCCGTTTGCAATATGTTAAATAGACTCAAAGATGACAAATACCCGAAATGGCATCACTTGCTCCATTTGCTATTTCACCCATAGCTTGTGGGAGATATAGACTCATACCTTTCCCGGAGGCATCAATGCGAAGTGAACATGAATTGGCCCAGCCAGAATTAGAACTCTTCTTTTTTTCTTTTTCTTCTGCAAAGCTCATTGTCGTTACCCCAACGGCCACGCCACACTTCCAATAATTACAGAGAAGGAATAAAAGAAACAGGGTGTAGGTAACATAACAATCACCGGTGCAGAAACCGGGATCGGCGAATCGAGTATGTTATGATTACCTGAGCTCCAAATCGCTGCGATGCAAATAAAAGGAGGTGGAGCCGAAGTTGTAGGCTTTAAACTCCAACCTCGCCAAGGTAAGAAGTCCTAGACTTGCATCTTACAGAAAAGGGTAGTGAAAGATTTGGATGTAAAAGAATAGCTTCAAAAAGGCAATTCTATGTTATTCATTTTATGAGTGTAATTCTCATTCCCATGTATAATCGAACTCCATTTTTAGCAACTACAAAATAGTTAAAACCCCTGTTTTAGCAATTTTGCTGCTGATCTATTTTCATTCCTTTGAAGGTTATGACTTGTTTACTGATTAATTGAAGTGTGATACCACAACAACAAGGTGGAACCGAAGTTGTAGGCTCCTAGTACACTTTTGAACGAGGCAAAAAAGGTTATTTTGATCTGCGTTCCATTAGACAGAGATAAGAAGGTCTCTACGCAAATAATTCAAATAATATAAAGATATTTAAACGTATTTATGACAACTAAAAAAGCACAGAGCAATAAATATAGAAAATAAAGTTTATTATTCGTTGAGAAAATTTGAAAGAAAACAGACGGTATGTAAAACCGAACTATAAAAACTTGGAAAATAACTATATTCTTGAAGTAAGATTTATAAGTGACTTTAATCATCCAGGAACAAATTCAGCATTTTTTTTACTTCAATAAACAAAAAAAAATGCTGTGTAAATTTATAAATGCATGAAATACCGGTATCTTTTCGGACCGGTAGGGAACAATCTATGGCTCTGTAGAAGAAGAAGAAGATGAAAAAAAAATACCTCGGCCAGCGGTTAAAGTCTCCGCTACTTATGGTCGAGACCAAGTGACGATTAAGAAACGTATTTAATTACTTAAAGACAAAACAAAAAACATAAGTAAAAATTGGATAAACACAGAATCATTCTGGTCAGTCAGAAGTCGGTGCAGAAAGGAGTCACTCAGCCGTGTTGGCTGTGGGATCCTGCAGTCTAAAATAAAAGCAAAATTCCAACTAAGAAGAGGCAGATTTCTTGGTCGGTCAACATTAATTTCTTGGTCGGTCAACATTTAGTTCCTTTTATCTCAATCAACTGTATTTCACAATTACTCTCTGTTAATCGTCAGTCCTCACAAATAGCCCAGAGTTCAAGTCAACTGTCTTCCGTAAACTCACAAGTGTTACACGTATCATGAACAACGTGTGAACTCTATCACGAATACCAGCCCAGTTGTTGTCATAACAAAAAGACATTCTATTAATACTACAGGTAAACATTGTCGTGTGCTATTTTAATCAATGCAAAAATTCAGTTACCGCTGTAACAACCACGAACAAGAAAAATAGCACTAGCACTGGTTTTTATAAATGAGAAAATAAAGGTAGTAAGTAGAAGAGTTATCTACCCTTAGTAGAGTCACCCACTCCTGCTTTATGAAGAAACAAATTACTTATCTCCGATGACATGCCCAGATTCAACACAAGTCGAAGAGCTAACTTAATCCAAGAAATAATGATGTCAGGTGCACGGCCATATATAAAAATATTCTTCCCGTATATTTTTGTGCCGTCTTCGAGCTAAAGTTATATTTGCTCTTTTTCAAAGGGCCTACAGTCTTAAAATTTTTTCCAGTTTAAGAGAACTTCAACACCCAACATTATTACAAGATTTACAAAATATATTTAGTGGAAGAACGTTCCTCCTTTGGAAAAACCATTCACTTCTGGTGTATACATGACTGTCTTTTAACGGGTGTAGACAAAAGTGGCTGTTTAGTAATATCTCTTATGAAAAGCTTTCCTACCTGTCCTTGTTAGTCTGTCACTTTCATAATTTCTATTACCATAAACAATTATAATCATTTATCGTCTGCTAAAGGCTGAGGCCTGTTTTAGGTCCAGACTAGTTTTGATTTTTTTTATTATCAAGGCACAAGTTGGCCAAACCTGACCCCTTATACTCACACCATTTTGGTCGACTTGGCATTGCAGACTGATTTCCCCATTATTGTTAGAAGGTTATCCTATACAAAATGAAAAAAAAAAAGAAGATTTACAATGCCGATTGTTGAATTCTCTGTGTGAATCCAACGTGTAAAGTAAATTACACTTTATTTAGGAAAGTATAATAGCTGTTATTTTGAAATTCTTCCCAGTTCTTCTATGATATGTCTGCTACCAATATGGCGATTTTGAAGAAAATATCGTTATGCGCTCGATAGTTATGACATCAACAAGTATCACTGATCAAAACTGTGTTTGCTTTTGTCAAATTACTATCACTACTATGACTATGGGACAGCAGCATACACCTACTAACATTTTGTAGCGTTATTTCAAAGACGTATTTCAACAAATAGTTATCTTCTTATGGTTTGATTTTAGTTACAGTAGCAAGGAAATAGCATAAAGTTAGTTTTTATAGAAAAAAATTGCATACTACAGAATTTATCTCAATCATCGTACAAAAGCAATCCTGATTCCTGATACCATAATTCAATTGACAAAAAAAAAAAATTAAAATTAAAAGTTCTTTTTATGACTTAAAAAGTATTGCAACAGTTGAATATCTTCTTAGGGGGTTCAATTTTGGTCAAATTTGCAAGGATGTAACATATGCGATAAAGTTAACATTTATAGAAAAACAAACTTCAGTTGGCATCACTGTTAGTTGGTAGTGGCAAAATCAGTTGATCAAAGCAGACAAACATTTCTTTCTCAACTAAAAAGCACTGTTTCTGATCACAAGCAATCAGTTGCTGCTTTATTGTTTTATACGTACCCTAATTACCCAGATTAGTGATAGGTGAAATCGTAATAACTTTCTTACTAATTACAATAGATAAAAGATCCTAGTACCATTGGAAAGCTCTTGGAAAGTTCTGTCATAGGATATCAAGTTTTACTAAAATTATTCAATTTGAAATTTTTTGCCACATACCTACCATAAAGAACACTCTTTTGTATCTAATGTTTTCTTCATCTTTTTTTAATCATTATTTTACTGTTTTTATTATTTTAACTTTTTAAAAATTATTAACTGATCTTTTCATCGTGGTTATAAAATTTATATTTTCTCTCTATCTATACGTCTTGGCCTATTATTCCCGAACAATCGTTGAATCCTGCTGGCAATCATATTTTAAATAATATTGTTTTAGGAAACAATATTTGAAATAACATTATTTTGGCCGAAGGAGCAAGGGAGATAACTCTTGTCATCGTTGAATGCGATTGTAAAATATACAATGTTTCTTGTTTTATAACTAACACAAGTTTGTACCTTGGGACATATCCAACATCGTCATATGTTCTTGAAATCTATTGAAAGCTAATCCCTTGGCCTACTCAATACCACGATTCGGAAAACTGTAACTAATTCCCATTTTACACAAATAATTATTTAGTTACCACGAGAAATTTCTAGGAAGACTCGAATTCGGTTACAATGAGAACTTTTACTATCATAATTATTGAGGAAATGACTGTTATTGAAACTGACATAGGTTTAGATACAGGAAATGTGCGAGATACATTTGATTTGCATGTGAAGGAATCAAGCGAAAATGGGCTTTTTCAACTCGATTAGTAACGTGCATTCGAAGAAGTTGAAAACAAAGAGGGTGAAACAGATGGAAAAACGTCTAAAGAAATCACTACAAAAGTACTTGAAGAATGATTTAAACTTGTTGAAGTCGCTAATGATTTTAAATGTTGATCCCAACATGGAAATAAGTCCACAGAAATTTCGAAAAGGCAATTGCTACCTATAGAAAATCGGCCATAATAATGAGCAGTACGATTTTTCTATTTCTCTGTCCGTAACAATGCACCTCCATTTGTAACAATGAACACTTCCACTGGAACGGATTCAGTAGTTTCTTTTTTAAATAAAAAAAAAATCTTCTCATGGAAATTCAAATAAATATCTGCCTCATTTTTTAACTAATTGTACAATGAAGAAAAATCACAATCTATACAATCAATTTTGGACAAATATTTTAAAGAAATAGTTTAGTTATGATGTAATTATGAAATAAATGAAAAAGGTCTGGTTATTCACTCAATAGAAACTGTCATGTAACTAATGTCTTTTGGTAGCATGACGTATTGGGGGTGATCTATCAAAAATTGGAAAGGGGACGATCAAAGAATAAGTTACTTCTCTCTCCTTCTTTTGGGTTGAGGCACTCGTTCACTCTGGATTTAAAAATTTTGAGATTGTACTCGTCGGGAAAAAATCTTTCAGAATGAGGTTTGTTCCACATTGTAGATGTTCTTGAGAAAATAACTATTTGCGTGAAACTTGTGACATGTCCATGATATATCTGAAAAGTATGGATGTGCCTTAATTGCAGATCGTTTAACTGAAAAGTTTGACTGGTATTTTTTTCATCTTGCTTTTTATTAAATAAATAATGTTAGTAGTAATATTATCTTTAATATTATCATCATTAGATGAACTCTTGTCAACCATTATCGATTTTTGGAGTTCATTATAATACTCTTGAAGTTGCTCTTAGAAAAGATATTGTTCATCCGTGTAAATACATGAATTTATTGACCATAAGTTATCTCCCTCTAAACCAGTAAGGATGTTAAAATGTCCATTTTTGACCAGTATTTCTTTCATCTTAGTTTTAGTAGCTTTTCACTGTAACCAATGAAACCGTCAGTCAATGTTAGCAAGCAAACAGATCAGATCAGAAATTAAGTAGCTCCCGGCAAGACTCGCACTAGCGTCTCTTTTGCTTCAGGAAGTCTGTTTTATGTGACAGCAGCTCTACCTCTTGAGCTACAAGAACTTTACAATTGGTAGAAGATCAAATTCAACCATATAAACTTACTGTTCATTTTCCCTGATCGGTTGACAGCATATCTGATATTTATGTTTTTACCTCGTAGTTAGTGGTCACATTATCTTGAAACTTTAAAACCCCCGTAGCTTATTATCGAGAAAACTGCTGTGTAAAAATACCAACAATGAAGTACCGGTCTTTCAATAATTTTGCATTACACAAAGACATATAATTTTACATTACGCTGAAACATTTAACTTTCACGCTCATCAAACAAGTAGTCGTGTCGTTTATTCAAAACAATATTGTTGATATTTTTACATTTCAGTTTTCTTCATTTTCTTCAGAATGTTATTCAGTGATTTATTTCCTTCAATTCATTTATAAGAACACATATATTCTTAACATATCCTACTCCACCAACACATTATCTCAAACAATTTAGTTATAAGGAAAACTTATCGAGTCCAAGGGAGATAACGTAGTTCACAACCTGTGTATATATCGGTCTGGTCCCATCTTTGCAAAACGTACCACGCTTCCAACAACAGGGGGCAGTAAAATGACAGATTCAGGTCTCGCCTGTTCACACTTGGCACTGCATGATTTTCAACGGCACATAATCCAGGTTCCACATTTGTAAAGTGAGGAGTAGATACTACAGGTTTCAAAATTCAACAAGTACAAAATAATAAAAACGAAGGTACTCTCTTAGGAAATGGGTCAGTGAAAAACTACAAGAAAAGTTATCTCCCTTGCCGAAGTAATTTCAAGTAACAATGAATACGAAAAAAATCACACAAAATCTGTTAATTATTTAGTAATTAAACAAACAAAACGATGAATGATATAACTCCTTTGCTTTTTAAAAATAAATTTTAGAAGGGAGATAACTTTTTTATTGATTTTTCACAGATCCATTTTATGGGAAAGTACCAAAACAAAATTTTAAATCGAGATATTTAGAACTTCCTTATTATCTAAAGCAGTAAAATCTGCTGGAGATTAAGTGGCAGCATATACCCTCAATACCCCATCACTCTCTTGTTGGTAAAACACTCAATGATTTCAAGGAATAATGATATATTTGGGTCAGATACAGTCTTTACTTTAGCTAAATCATTCAATTGTAATTCGAGTATTAATTGTTCGAATGGACCGTTCCAAAAAATCTACAAATAGAATCTTCTTTTGCTGTTGACTCCTTCTATGATTATGCATTTCGCCGACATTGCGTAAATATCATTGGATTGCTCAGGTTATGTCCGACATAATGTTATAATCGTAGAGACAATTTTTTATCGGGAATTTATTTTGTCCAACACTAGAATTAACAGAGTAGCAAATCGAACAACTGACCATGCGAAGAAAGCAGGACTGATTAGGCTCATTAGCCTTGGGAGACAACTAGTCTAGTAGAAGAACGAACCAGAGTACCATAAAAATCATTTGTTCATCATCAACAGTAATTTTTAATTTTGCTCACTTGACCTACAGTGCGGTCCGAGAGACAAACCTGTGGTGATGAAACCTGCTGTTCGTCACCAAAGTTTCTTTCACTCGTCCTCGTTATGAAACATCAAAACACTCTTGACTAGAAATTACGAAAAGTAAATATTTGAAAGACGATAAAGACAGAAGATTTAAACGACTTCTCAGGATGAATCAACAACAAGAGAAATGAGAAGAAGAACAGATTCTACTCAAAAACTGTGACGTATTATGTACAATTTTTGACAGCATCTGTTTCTGTAATATTTATTGTAAAAATTGTATTGTCTGCTTTTTTCTTTCTTCCTTTCTTTCTTTATTTCGGGTACTTTTTGTTTTTTCTCAATTTCTTTCAAACTATTTCATTTACTGATGAAATTTGTGATCGGTGCCAACGGCCGTAGACTGACGGTCTGAACAGTTTTGAACAGAAGAAACTGGAATTGATAAGAAAAAAATGTTAGTCTAAAATTAGGTAATCCTTGATCATTTGGTCCTAAAATACGATGGCATGAACATGGCTCAAATTTATCCCCCTTGATGGCTAAAAATGACTTGATTTTTCATTTTGTTTACTTCCAGCTAGCTTTATATTACTAAACATGTTTCTCACGCTTCAAATTCCATACAATGTGTCACGGTTAGGGGTTAGGGTATCGAGAACGATATCCTAGATTTGAAAAAAAAAACGGTATATTATAGCGCGAACAACTACGTTATTTGACACGTACATGGAACTTTTAGCTATAAGATTAGCTGGAAGTGAAAAATCTAGCCATTTATACCCATCAACTTCTGGCATTCATATTGCTATTGTACCTTTGCACAAAATAACCACCGATTATCTAATATTAATTATGGATGCACATTATTGCGACTTTAAAAACTGCATTCCTATTGATTTATAATAGCAATGGAAGGTTTGTAAGGAGATATTAAGCACCATCTTTCTATGGTCAGCACCAGGTTCGATTCCAGGCATCACCAACGCGGGGAGTCGACCAGGGTGCCAAGTGCCAGGAAGTACCTGTCATGTATCTGAGACAATATGACTTTACAAATTCAAAAGGAAAAATGAGAGAAGGAATAAATTAAACAAAGTCAATAATTGAACAACCGTAGCGTCAAAATCCATGTAAAAAAAATCCATGGAAGAATAAATATGGTCAGAATAAATCTTATTCATCACATCACTGGCATTGTCCATTGGAAAACATCTAAAATAGAGTTAAAAGAACGTCTAGAAAAATCTAGATTCTGGAGAATCGAGATGTTACTAAAAAGCCAATCAAAACACCAAAGGTCCAAAAAGCTGCTTTCCAAAATCAAAAAAAAAAAAAAAATTAAAAGGGGTTTATTGAAGTATTGCTGCCAATTTTCAAGTCTGTAGACAAGACGGTAGAGCAGGGATCAGTGGAACACACAAACAAACAAACAGACAAAAAAGCATGAATCCTTCAACCACCTTTGATGGCTACGGTTTTTCAATAAAAAGTTTTCTTTCTTTTTTATGAGTTTCAGCACAAATTTTTCAAAAGTAATTATCTTTGTTTCTGTGTAATCGGAGGAAATAATTTTTTTATCAGGTTTGTCTCCAACTTTTATCAGGTTTGTCTCCAACTATTTTTTTTAATGATATAAATTTTAAGAAAATTCATTAAACCGTTCTATACGATTAAAATTTTTTTTTAGGTAATGGGCGTGAATTTTGTGACAATTCCATGGTTTTGCTATTTGAGTAGTGGAACAGTTAGGCAACGTCCATTCTAGTGGTGTACACAAGAATCTTACGTTGTACATTTTTTTTCCTGTGACTAAAGTATGTATACGCTTTTGAATTCGACATTTTGAATCAATGTTTTTCAATTAAAAAAAAATCAGTAAGTCATCTACAGAATCGGAAATCTTTTGTGCGTATATCAATTTTGTTCATTAGCTGATTGCAAAACGGGTCTGTGTGCATGCGCATATTCACAGCTTGGAGATAACAATGCACCCTGGAGGATCGAACTCATATGCCAAGCTAAAACCAGATACCAAATGATATTTACTAAGCTTAACCTAACTGGACAAGGTCTGGTGTACGGAAGTTGAATGGTATGAAGATTGTATTATACCAATCTTCTAAATCTTAATGGCTAGCTTATAAAATCATCATCAGAACCTGGCTTTCCGCTAGGCTCAAATTCTCACCTTTGGCAGTGGTGGGATGGATATACGAAACTTTCAACGACGAGACAAGCCACGAAAAAGATATTTCGCTACCAGACGTGATGTGAGATAAGGGAAGTAACTCAAACAGTCCTGATAGCGATGCATTTGCCAAAAAAATAGAGTAGCTTCCCTTGATGACTTCAGACAGATAAGTGACTTGAAAATATGTTAGATCTCCTCTTTCAGTGTACTTATCGTTTAGTGGTTATGTGGACACACACACACACACACACACACACACACACACACACACACACACACACACACACACACACACACACACACACACACACACACACACACACACCGATGTTGATACGTTGAACACCTATATAGCATATAGACGAGTGAGTTTTGCCGTGTGTAATGGTTAGGAATTTGGTCCTCGCAGACAGTTATTACTTTAGTAAGTTTGATCCTTACTTGTAGCCCAAGACTTATGGTCTTGAATCAGACTAAAATAAAGCTACTAAATAGATGGAGGCCCTGAACAATGTCAGGGATGGGTGACCAAATTCTTGGGGGGGGAGCAAGGATTAACCAAATCAAATGCAGCTGGGGGGGTTTCGAATTTCGTAGCATCTTAGGACCCAGCAATTCTTAGCAATATACCTTGTTTACATGATAAAATATATCATTTTCAGCAGTCTAATATATCAATAGAAGTATACGCTATTTAACTTTCCGGGAAAAAGTCTCAGATATTCTGCAATTTTTGTCTCATTCAGACGTGAGATTGGCTAATAAATGCATAATTCATTTCAAAATGTTTTCTTTTCTTTTTTTAAAGAATGATTAAAAAATTCAAATTTATTCTTGGGTGAAGTTTTAACAGCATTATTATTAATTTTACTAACTTTTTACCTTCACCTTAACTTCCAGTTGCTATTTTGTGATAAAAAGCAATTGAAATTAAGATGAAGGTAAAAGTGAGTCAAAATCATTAATAATAGTTTATTCTTATTTGCGTTTTTTAAATCTTCAAACAATGGCACCGGAACAACTGCATCCGTCACTCGTTACGGCATTGGAATACACATCGCTTTGGGGTTGTGATAAAGAAGATCGTGTCGCGAACCGATTATTTTTCAATTGGACCCTTAATGGATGAACAGTGATTAATCCCTTGTACAGGACTGAGCCAAGCTAACCAAACAATTCGTCGCCGCGCTGTGGAGTAGCTTACCAAACAATTCGTCGCTGTGCTGTGGCTTAGTCTGCTAATTCAGTTATTTTTTAGACCATTTCTAATGTAGTTCGGTCCCCACTGTCTGCTATCAGTTTTTTTAATTCTTTTTTTCACCCTAAGCAAGGCCTTCGTCCAATTTTCACATCAGCGGCTTAGTAAGAGTCATTTATTCCATATGATTAACAACAGTAAAATGAATAGATAAAAATTTAGAATAGCTTATTGGTGTTAAAAATTGTCAAGTAGTAAACACTAAAACATGACTTGTTTAAAATTAAAATTAGATTGAAACTGAAAAGGTACTTGTTGTCTCTGGATTTAGAAATGTCGAGATTGTACGAAAGAAGGGTTTATTCCACAAAGCAGACGTTCTTGGGAAGAAGCTACCTGCATGGAACTTCCGACGAGTTCTTGATACGTCTAAAAAGTATGGATGTGCCTCAATTGCAGAGTTTTAAACGAAAATTGCCGGACAGGAGAGATTAGGGAATTAAAATCGTCTGAACATTTTTCATGGAAAAGTAAAAAAAAAAAAAAAAAAAAAAAAGTACCAAACTTGCAACATTAAAACGATGAGACTGTGGTGTTGGTGTGTGGAAAGAAAGCTCATCACCCACTCGTCCATGCATTCGCTACTGCACTCTTTCGAGTGAGTCTGGATGTCTGTGCAGTACTCCGTTTTTGAGCAGATTTGGCCTTTATAGAGATATGATTGTGCTTTAGGTGTTGAGAGACATTTTGGTCGCTTAAAAAGATCATATTCTAGATATGTCCTTAACAGAGGTTATGTAAGAGCCCCATTTCAAATCGGGTGTGAATTTGAGACCCAAAAGTTTATCCAGGCAGGGTGTCTCATCAAAAAATTCATTCATGGTGGAAAATTAGGTTTTGCACGGTGATGGGGCAAAAGATACAAGATTGGTTTGAGGAATTGAATTCAAGAAGCCATTTGATAGCCCATTTAACAATCACAATGACCTCACTGAAAAGATCTGATATTGAGTCCAGATGACTCATGTTTTTAGAAGTAAGACCATAAAGTGTGCTGTCTTCCGCATATAAGTCTATAGAGAACCTGATTACATGGTCGGATAGGTCATTTATGAAGTTGTCCTGTGCCCAAATATCCTAGTTATATAATAATAGCAACCTGTCTCCAAAGGTATCAGGGGAGCTACAGAGGGTTCGTAAACGTATTACATTTTGCATAAACTGGCAAACAGTAAAAATTTACTATCTGGGTCAGAGAACTCTCAGAGGTTTTCCATATAAACTAATGGTGATTGTTTCTTCTCTTTACACCATTTCAGCTTGCAAAAAGTTTCATTAGAGCTTTTTACTTTCTGATAGCGGGTAATCCTGTCTCAGCTCAAAACAAAAACTTTCAGTAGTTTTTAACAAAATCCTTTAATCATATAAATTGATTGCATCATTATTTAGCCATCAAATTATTTTCTCCTGTTTTCTATCATCTTCCTTGACTTTTCAGCTAAATTTCAATCACAAAAGAACGATTATGGCCTTGATTCGATTTATTCTTCGAGGAGGCTTTCAATATTCTTAACTCGTCGAAAGCACCAACTAAACAAGGGATGTTGCATGTTTCGATCCCCACTGAGCGCCCCATACTTATGGCCTTGTGCCCAAACTAAGCTATGCTCTTAGTGAATACTTCAAGAAGATGAAAAAAAAAACTTACAGGGATCTGGTAATAAGACATTATCCATAAATAGAAGAGCAGTCACTTTTTTGTGATGCAATGGTTAGCAAGCTTGTCTCCCTGATCATTTGATGAGTTTGATTCTCACTGGGTGTTCCATAATTGTGGCCGTGTGCCTAAACTAAGCTTAATAAATAATCATAATAGGCAAGCCTGGCTATTGCCTGGTCAACCCCTATTCCCACTTCTATTCCACTCGAAGATTATTACTGCAAATTTTCTATTGTATATATAAGGAATAAAGTCGTAGATATATGACTTGTCTGTTTGTCTCAGTCGGTAAGAGGGCCGGCTACCGATCACGTAGTCGTTATAACAAACCATGGCAGGGAAATCTTAATTTTATGAACGAATGCAGAATGAAGTAAGTTATTGCGTACTTCGAACTTAAAGTTTTGTAGATATGTACAACATGTCGATTTAGCTTAATCGGTAAAGGGGCTGTCTACCAATCTCTCGGTCGTGATTCAAATAACGGTAGGATAATATTAATTTTGTATAACGGTTTGGTTTATCGTGACAGCACAAGAAAAACAGAGGAGTTTACACCCTAAATTTGACGAGGATTGTGCTTGTTGTTAAAAAATACGAATTATTGTTCCTTTCTGAACATCAGACTCAATTCCTAGTTGTTCATATACAGGAATTTGGGCAACAGCCCAAGTACGACGGTTACCAAGCTAGTTTAGTAAACCAAATGATACTGTAGTGAGTTTCTCAATACCTCTCGTCATGCTTGTGTTTGGTAAATAAATAGTAGACAGGTTATTTCCCTTGCATTTTCATATAATCTCAAGGGAAATAACTGTTGGTAACTTGGGTGTAGATGAAAAAAAAAGGATTGGAATGCAAAAGGCACTCATCAATTAATGTCGTTTGGTTAAAACGTCGTTTTGTCATAATGTCGTTTTGTTATAACGTTGTTTTGTTATAATGCCGATCTCGAAATTTCTCACAAGAGTTACTTCCCTTTTTATGAAAATCTTTTAATCTTTGAGAATAATAAATTTTATTCTCGTGTCAAAATTACTGTAATTCTAAATTTTAGAAGCTGAGATGAAAAAAATTCAAAACCTAGTATCGCTGTAAATTCTTATATTTTACATACGCTATCATCTTGCCTCTACGTAAGCGAATATTCATAAATGAAAAAAATGGATACATCAAATAGTTCCTTAACAGAGAATATTCATTGAAAAAAAAATTAAAAATTGTTTTCTCATTTCTTATGTTCATTTTTTTTGCAGTATTTTTTTTTCGCGAAACTAAAGCCTAAATTTATTGAATCCTTCGAAGAGATAGTTAGTCTATTCAGCCCATTAAAGAGTTGGTGAACAGTGCCCCCCCCCCCCAAATCAAAAGTGAACCTTAGATTTAACTTTTGAAGTAAATAATGGATTGAAATATCTTTTTTATCTAGGGGATTTCCAGTCTTTTTTGTCGTTGTTATTTTACAGTCACTTTCACCCTAAGCAAAGTCTTTCGTTCACTTTTCATCTGAGAAGGTAAGAAAGAAGAGATTTATTTATGCCACAGAATTGAGAACAGTAAAAAAATGTTGAACTTATTAATGTTCGAATTGAAAAATTTGAAACACGAAAACGTGACGTGTTTAAAATGGAGGCTAAACAGACTAATATTGAGTAAGGCAGTTGTTGACTCTGGATTTTAAAAAGTAAAGATTATAAAGTACCGAACTTGCAAGATTACGACGATTAGACGCTGGTTGATGTTGGGGAAAAAAACTCATTACCCCTTAGTCCACGTATTTGCTTCTGGACTCTATCGAGTGCAGAAAGTGTGAGGTCAAAAAAGCCTGCCCAGATGTGCGCGAAGTATTCCATTTTGGGGGCGAATTCGGCTCTTATACAGGTATGATGATACTTAAGATTTTAAAACTTTTTCGATCAGTTGATAGATTCTACTTTTTTATCTGTTTCCTTGAAAACAATTATGTAAGAGCCCCATTCCAAATCAAGTAGGAATTTAGGACACAGAAGTTTATCTATGCAGTGTGACTCTTTCGAAATAGAGCCATTCATCGAGACAGAAAATCGGGTTTTAAAGGTGATGGGGAAAAGATACAAGATTGATTTTGGAGGAATTGAATTCAACGAGACATTTGAAGCCCCATTTAACAATCACAGTGTGCTCACCGGAAAGATTTGACCTTGGGTCAGGATGGCTCATGTTCTTAGAAATAAGACCATAACGCATGCTGTCATCCGCATAAGTTTATAAAGGCCCTTATTACATGGTCGGGTAGATCATTTATAAAGTTACCTCGTGCCCGATTATGATGGTTATATAACACTTCGTTTGAAGCCCAAACCGAATGACTACCAATCCTTCCAGAGATCGTTTCAGCCTCAGAATCATTTCAGAAGAAAACAACTTTGACAATACACCTTTCCTTTGGAATTTGCTGACGCTCGATCAAAATATGTGGCATTTCAAACCCAGACATACTCAGATATTCAAACAAATGGAATGTAATTATTACACAGGTGTCCCCCACTTTCCGGAGGTCTACTTCACGCTAATCCCACTTTACGAAAGTTCTATGCTGCCATTGCTTTTAAACGCGTTTATGAGCATACTTTATCTCAATTTATTTTTTGGATCCTTTAGCCAGGGGTAGAGCTGGTGGTGGGGGCTGTGGTCGATTCCCATCACCCTGTTGGAGGGAGCCCCCAATTTTTTTTTAAGAAAAAGAAGTTCATCCACTGCATTTTTACTAACATTATACAATGTCCGGATGCCCAAACTTATGGATCACCAGCCTAAATATTGGAGGGGACCCTCAAGGAGCCAAGTCCCCACTCCGAGTCTTCAAATCGCTAGCTACGCCCCTGAAATCAACGAGATCTATCCCAAGATATCTGGGAAGTCTAGGAGAGTTCGTAAAGATGTTACATTTTGCGTATAACAAGCAAACATAGAAGAAGCTTACTTCCTGAGTCTGGGAACTCTCATAAATTTCTACCCTATAAACTAATGACCATTTCGGCTTTCAAAACGTTTCATTGGAACTTTCTACTTCCTGATAGCGAGTGAATCCTGTCTTAGGCCGAAGCAAAAGTTTCCAGCCGTGTTTGAAAATCTTTTATTCATATGAATTGATAACATCATTATTTATCCATCAGATTATTTTCTAGTGGTTTCTATCATCATCCTACACATTTCAGCTAAATTGTGTATTTGATCATAAAAGAACGATTACGGCTTTGATTGCATTAACCCTTCGAGAAATCTTTCAATATTTTAAACTTGTTGGAAGCATCAGACATTTTGCATAGTGCAAGCATTTCTGATGCATGTATGGGGGATAGGGTGGTAATTTTGCATATCAGTTTAGTTTAACGTGACGGCACAGGCAAACATTTGAGAGTTTGCTCCCCTTAATTTGGTTAGGATTGTTCTTGTTCTTATAACGATAGAAAAACAAATTCAACTCCAGACTTGGATCTGAGTTTGACAAAATAAGAATTATTGTTCTTTTCATCAGACTAAATTCGTAGCCTTTTATATACAAAAATTTGGACACCTGCCGTAGTACGATGATTACCAAGCAAATGTAGTAGACCATGTAGGTAGTTAGTTCGATTCTTCCAAGATGCCCCGCCTCAATGGGTTCGTAATTAAACGACACAGATTTTAGTAACTTACTATCAGACGAGTTAATTCCCTTGCATTATCATACGATACTAAGGGGAGTAACTGCTGCTTACTTGAGTGTGGCTGATAAAGAAAAAAAAAAAAAAGGATTCGAATAATAATTGGATACATCCAATATTTGCTAAACGGGGAATATTCACTTAATCTTAATTGAAAAAAACTGAATTAAAAAAAAAAAATGTTCATAATTTTGCAATGATCTTTTCTTCAAACCTAAAGCCTAAATCTATTGATCCCTTTGAAGAGATGGTCAGTCTATTCAGCCCATTAGACACAGGTACAGGATGGTTCAGGATGTTTCAAAATTAATCAAAGGTGAACCCGAGATTCACCTTTTAAAGTATATAATGGCTTGAAATATCTTTTTTTTTTAGACTACTCAAGGATTTTACAGTTTTATGTTTTCATTATTTTACTGTAACTTTTCGAGTATTTTCAGGCGTCCTCGACTCTCTATAAAAGACTGCGTTCGTCTGTAGGACTGTCTGCATGTTGTTTCTCGACTGCTTTGAGTCAGATTTACTAGAAACCTGGTGGGAAGGTGTCTTCGATAAAATGCTTCTTAACTAAAAATGAATCGTCCACTCAGGGTCACGTGATCTGGTAATGATGGCCTTTGAAATTAATGATTTAATATCGATTTTCTCAGCTACTTCGAGTCAGATTCATTTGAAACTTGATACAAAGGTGTTTCTTGTTGAGATGCTTCTTACCTAAAAAAAAACTTCCACTCAGGGTCACGTGGCGTTTAAACTATATGCTTTAAAATCGAATTTCTCAGCTGTTTGTGCACGCTTCGTTAAACTTTCCGTTCTGAACGATCATTGAGACGCAAGTTTTAGTAAGAGACAGTAGAATTTTTAAATCTACCCCCGTGGCAGGATGCAAGATTACCAAAAGGATACCTGAACCCTAATCACACAGCTTAGAGTGTACTCAATTAGCTGCTGATTGCACAGGAAAATTTGCTCCAATGAAGAGTTCTTCACACTTTTTGCTTATACCAGGGATCGAACTGCAGATTCTTCTGCGTGTGAGGCAGACGTGCAAATCATCTCACTATCCGAGCGGCCAGATCAGGTTTAGTAGACCGTCTTATTTAAAAGGATTTTAGCAAATTTGACATTTGATTTGTAGCCTGGACTAAGTTCTAGGGGTCTCTGTCATGTGTCTAAGACAGTAGGACTTTCCAAAAACAAATGGAAAATAGGAAACTGGAAGAATAAGGACAGTCAAAATGAGAAAATCCCTTAATAAGAAATCATTTTTGTAAGGAACAGAAGATAATATTATATCTTAAATGATGCTGTTCAACTTGTTCGGGGCACCAAGAATCCTAGGACCGGTCCTGTTTGTAGCAATAGTCAACAGATACTTTCGATATTAAGGAAACTGGTCCATGTCAAGGTTGATAATAGATTTAGAAGATTTTTTCTCTTATTACTCTCTTGGTAGGTGAAGTAGTTATAGGAGAGTGGTTTTCCCAATTACTCACCTGCCCTTTCTTTTTTCGATCAATTATCATGGCATACCTGTAGTTAGACATTTTTGTCAAAATAAATGGCGATAGCACAAGGTGTGAGGAGAAGTGAATGTTTGCCTTTCTCAAAGCATTAGTGCTACTTGAATCCAACCAGCCTGAACCAAAATTCGAATCCTAGTCGTGTATTATGTGTTGATAACCTTACACGTCGCCCCATGGGCGCTAAAATACAGATAATCAAAAATTCAAAATGTTAATTTTGTTCAAAGAAAAACAGGAATCGGCAAAAGCAACTGAACTCCCCAACTATAAAAGCATGCGGACATTGAATACAAAGAGCTCTAAAATCATCTTTAAATATTGGAAGTCTCGATCCAATTAAGCAAGATGAGGTAATTCTTGGTTATTTGGTCCTGAAATACCAGAGCATGAATATTGCCAAATGTTACCCCCTTGATGGCTAAAAATGGCTAGATTTTTCATCATTTTTCCCCAGTTTCAGCAAACCTTATCGCTAAATTGTTATGTACGGTCCAAATACATACAAGGGGTAGGGTTAGATTTAGGGATTACAGTTACGGTTATGGTTAGGCATGACGATTGGAGTCAAATTTTCGTGAAGGATATCTCAGATTTGAAGAACAGTATCTTATAGCGAGAAGTACTGATTTAAGGTATACAATTTTTTAGCAATAAATTTGGCTGTAAATGAGAAATCAAGACATTTTTTGCCATCAAGAGGATAACTTTTGGCAATCTTTATGCTACCGTATTTTATGTCTAAGAATTACCTGAGATTTAAAAAAAAATGAGGAACGCATATCTCGAGAAATCTGGGAAGATAATAGAGAGGGAAATAAACTTATGAAGTCGGTGAAAATATTGGACAAGAATCAGCGATATCTCCATATATTTAAAAAAAACCTGGTATTAACCTTTCTTGGAGATTATTTCATCTAAGAAAAATCGAAAAAAGAAACAAAACGAGATCTGATTTCCAGCAATTTGACAAAAGCGCATACAATATCAAACGCGTGCGTGTGAGAGCTTGCGTGTATGTGCGCGGATACATGAGCTGAATCGGTCGTGATAGATGGGATTATCTCCCTTACATCGCAAGAGACCAAGGGAGATAAGCATGTTTTTCAAGACTGATGTCACGAGATGTTGAAAGCGTTAGGGAGATGAGACGCGTCAGATACGATCATTGCCAGGGAGAGATGCACATTGTTGAATGGACAGCCGTCTGCTAATTGTAACCATTCATACTGTAAAGCCCGCGACCAAGAAATTGATGCAGAGCTGCCACCTAACGTTCAGAATTATATTTCCAGATGTGTAGTTATTCACTTAACGCCCACGTGATTTTTGCCTTTTTTATTTCTGATATTTAAGAAATATCTTACTGATCATTATTAGAATTATATAATTGATTGCAATATATGATTGATTGACACATATACACTCACATACACATACACACACAAATACTCATACACACATGTATACACGCACATACACCCATACGCACACAAATGTGTGTATATGATATGCCGAATCGGCAAATTTGCCTAATTGGCGAAGTTTCAATTTTTTTCTACTAAAAATAAATATGTAGGTTTGATTTGATGAAAAGTTCATCTAAAGGACGCAAGTATAAAAAAAGAACCATTTTTTTCTACAATCAGAAGTTTACGTAATCAAAGTGATATCATTTTTTTTCTAATAAAAAACAGTAAATTTCACCAATTAGGGAATTTCGCTGATTTAGTGTAACATATCTAAAATATACGTACACATATATGAAAGACTATTGATGAATAAGCTTCCCAATCCTATCAAACAAGTTTTAGATTAGATTCAATGATGAAACAGGTATCATAATGAAGTTCATTTCTCTTCTAAATTACAAGTTATCCACATCATCTCGATTGATCAAAAGATTGAAGTATTCAAAGATTAGATGGAGAGATCGATATTGGGTAAAACATGTTGAGTAATGCACTAAGGGAAATAAGAAGACAGAACACGTGTTTCAAATTTCCTGGGGGATAAAAAAAAAGCACAGCAGTAAGTTTGTTTGTACATTGCAATTCTAAACACTGGAAATATATCTATATTAGTTCAAGTGCTATAAAAAAGTTTTTAGCCCATCTATAAATGGGCCATTATATTGTTGATAAACCATAGAAAAAAAATAAATCTGTAATCATAACATTGGGTTTAGTCACCATTTAATATTACACATTTTACTAAAGTTCTATCCACTTTTTATAATGAAGAAAATTTCTGATCTACTTTTTATCCAATTGCGCACACAAACCACAATAGTAGATGAAAAAATGTTGACCTTTCAACGCCTCTTTCAATTTTGTCAAACAACCAGAAGTCTGATGGTGGCAAACCGGGGTTGTACGAAGGATGTGAAACAACTTCCAATTTCAGTTTGTTGACTGCAATACGACTTTTCGTTGAGTTCTCTCTTTAGGCCTTACTCTATGAATGCATTGTTTTGAATGCTTGCAAGGTTTCACAATATCTTACCGAATTAATCGTCCTTCCTTTCTGCAGAAATTCCATGCGAATGACTCGATGCGCGTCTCCCAAAACTTGTGAGCATGATTTATTGTAGAAACTATCTGGCACGTATGTTTCTGCAATTCAACGTCTCAATGGTACGTCGCATCCTTTCTTGATTAACTTCTAACTCAGTGTTTCTCTGGGAGGATTTTCCAAAAGGAGGTAATTTGATTTCATTTCAAAGTGTGTCTAAATGGGCCTTTGTTTGTTCAAATTGTCACGTCCCTGACTGACTTATTTTTCATGATCGAATTGGCCGAACGGAATACATTGATAACAGTCGAGCAAGAAATGGAAGGGAGGGTGATAAAAAATGGGATATTCCTGTTGCTGTAGAGACCACTTCAGCTTTGTGGATACAGAAACAGAAACACAGGAGGGAATGACGCTAGAAATTTTGATTGAAGGGATGAAAAGGGTTGCGAACCACTTCAATGCAATTTCTATTTGTTTAGGTCTTCTATGATTCTCCAAATGCGTCACTGAAATCCAGTCGTTCCGGTCTTTGCTTATCAAACTCATCCATCCTGCCTCCTCTGTAGCCTTTGGCTCGTCGAACCCAGTGGCAGGCGTTCTTCGTATTCATACAACCATTTCCACGAATATCTTTCATAGATCTGTGGATCTCGATTGGTGCGTAACCCTCTAATGTCCAAATCATTAATCGCTGATTTATACGTAACTCAGGCATAGTACTAATGATTAACGAACACTATTAGTAAATGCCGCCACACAGTGAACAGATGCTTGGGATGTTCCAAAAGGACTTTATACACTACCGATTACATGTTCAAACAAATTTCTGGTAGCAGAGCCTAGTGAGAAGAGACCGTACTTATCAATCACCCTTCGTGTATATATATATGTATACAAACAAAATTATTAGACTTTTATTTAATTGTTACCAATTCAAATATGATGCTGCTGAAATATTATTATAAACATGGAATGTGAACATTTGTCGTTGACTCAGGCTAAGTTCTGATCAATGAAATATCAAATCTAACTACAATTTAATATTTAGAATTTCGCCATTCATAAGGATGAAAAAACTACAAAGAACAATTAGGCTCCTATACCGTAGCTAAGCCGAGAGTATGTAAGAGGAAGTTTGGGCGTCGTTCTTTTAGCTTCCCATTCCTCATAGTAGCAACAAACAAAGAGGACTGTAAGCAACAAGCGATAAACAGCTATCTAATAGTGTACTTGAAAAGAACGCAAGAAAAAGGTTAGTTTTTTTTAATGGTAATAAAAAAAATCAACCGAGAAGAAATATATCTTTCATTTTTTCAAATGATATTTTTTACTTTTTTCATTTTTTACTCTGATATTTCCGATTTTTTTTTTCTTCGATTGAGACTAAAAATCGAGGAGACGAATTGTCAGTGATGATAATCTTCTCTGAAAAGGAATACGGAATAGCAACCCCCAAAACTTGGGATCGATCACGTAAACAAGTGGCATCCAGACCGATGAACATGTCCAGATAAAAGGATCAGATCTGATATCCCAAAACAAGGCAAAGATTGTTAGTCAGATCGTAGATGTGACTCCGCCAGTAGACCACAGGGTGAAGACGAAAGAAGGCAAAAAAGTTTGAAAAATATCAGAACCATGCCCGGGAACTGAGAAAAGCATGGACCACAGTGATTAAAGTCGTGCCCATAATAGTTGATGCATTTGGAACCTTTGATAATGAGATTGACGTCTAAGTATTTATGTGAGTTTATATACGCGCAAATCTGGGAAAAACAGGCACGCATGCAAACGAATTTATATATATCTCTCTCTCTCTCTCTCTATATATATATATATATGTGTGTGTGTGTGTGTGCTTTATGTCGACATTCCCATATTGTTCATTCGCTGTCCACATCTATTCTAGTGTTATTTTTTGTTATTTATTATTATTATTATTATTATTATCATTATTATTATTAGAAGAAGAAGAAATGGATATTTAATATACATCTATACATATAATACTATGTATATATCCATTTCTTGCTAACAAACTTGCGAAACATTTGAGAAACAATAGAGCAGATATGGACGGTGGGTTACAAAACGAGAATGTAGACTTCGTGCTGTTATTTGGGCCTTCGACTTACTGGCCGCTGTTTAGCTTAATGGTAAGAGCAACGCTACGTTAAAGCATCTCTCTCTCTCTCTCTCTCTCTCTATATATATATATATATATATATATATATATCTGAAGAGATTCTTGATCAGTGATGAGCGAGGGTTTTAGGAACTAGGGGTACGCTCAGGTCCGTGAGACTGAGATTGGGAAAGAAAGGGGTTGACGCTATGACTTCATCCATCCACGTGAGAATGTTTTGTTATAACGAAATCCAGGGCCATTTTGAGCCCATATGCACTGGATGTCTATATACATTTTATCAGTAACTTAGTCAAATAAAGACAAGTACGACAGATATATTCTGGTAAGATAATTTTTTATTCATAAATTCTTAGAGAATAATAGTGTGTACAGTTACCAATTCAGCTCATCTTGCTATATTTACTATAGAAAGACAATGCTCAACCAGTAATGATAGTGTGCATTTACAACTTAACAAATCTCGCTATATGTAGTATATACGTACTATAATCAGCCATTATATAAATGTAACTTATGTAAGAACAATCTACATTTCTGAAATTTCTACTCATGGTCAAACTCCTGTTATTGAGTTTTTACTTTATTTTCGTTTGTCACAATGACTATGATCTCACCAAAAACCAGTGATGTCATTACGGCACGAATAAGAGTTGCGTACGCGAAAACTGATGACGAATTCGCTCTCCGAACTCAGGTCGACTTGCTTTATTATAGGAATTACTTATGTAAGAGTTGAAATGGGATACATAGTTTCGGAATAAAACTATACGGAGAAATAGATAATATTTTCTTTACCTTTTTAGATTTTAATGAAGCAAGGGAGTTTGACCCTAATGCAACCGAGCTTGTTCATCAAAGCACAATCAAGTAAGTTACACTCTAACTTACATTACAAAATGTTCCATAATGATATATCAACGACATTTTATCTGTCATCTCCTCTCTCTCTTTCTGCGTGCCATTTCTATAGCACGTCTTCTATCGCTAAGAAAACCTTGTCTTCACGAATTCTTTGGGGTCGGATTTTGACAAGGGCGGTTTCACCAACAATAAATAAAAGACTTGGAAGATGATCGGTTTGAAATCTTGCACGTCGTGGTGACATGCAGAAATTCATGCCGCTGAAGCTTCTTCCACATTCTGCCGTTGACGCCGGAATTGTATTTACAGCCGTTAACGGCTGCTGAAAATCTGCAGTAACTACCCCTGCTCAGGTGAACATACTTTGCAGAGAAAAAAGTTCACTTGCAAGAATGAAGACTGTCTTTGCTGAAGTTCGTACGACGAAAAATGCATTGGACTCTTCGTTTCGAGTGCAAGACATATCGTTACGAACTTATTTAGCGAAGTACAGAACAGTAAGGATTTGTAGCTATAAACACTTTGGTACATTTGAGGATGCCACTCCAAGATGATAATTATGAATTAACAAGTTAATTCTGATCGCTAGGAACAGAAAAGTGTGGGAACACCGTCGGCCTGCATAACCCCACCCCCATTTCCATCACTGTTCTTGACAGCCGAAACACGTGTAATTTTAAGAAAACAACACTCTAATTTGATACATTTGAAGAATTACCTCTTTTTAAAAAGATATTCATTTCTTTCTCGTCAGATCTATTTAACCTTTTACCATATTTATATATGTACATAGGGTAGCCGCTTCGACGTAGTAATGCACTTACCATTGTGCTGAACAGCCCTACGTTAAGGCAAAAGTCAAATAACTGCTTTCAACCCAAATTTTCATCTCGTTTATTCTGGGTCTTTTTCATCTCCTTCAATGCGACAGCATGTATTCAAAAAATAGACATTTTGGTCCGACAGAATGAATGGCGTTATATTACAAAGAAACTCATTTGAAATTTTGAAGGTTTGGGGGGGGGGGGGTTAAAAGCAGTTATCTGGCCTTTGCAATACCGGCAGGCTGTTTAGCACAATGGATGTTGAAGCGGTTACCCTATCGGTGGCAGGTCCAATTCCAGCAGCTGCCTCATTCTCTTCAACTGTTCATTCTATTTACGTAGTCTAAATTGAACGATATATTAATCGTGTAATGACGGGAAATCATTTTTAAAAAGTGTCTATATAATAAAACGCAATTTATAATTCATTCTATTGGACCAAAATGTCCATTTCTTGAATACATACTGTCGTGTTGGAGGAGACGAAAAAGACCGAGAGTAAACGAGATGAGAATTTGGGTTGAAAGCAGTTATTTTACCTTTGCATTACCAGTGGGCTGTTTAGCATATATATATATACACATGATAAAGAAATTGATAATTTTCTTTTGCTCGGACCGATTTACTTTCGGTAGGGAATATATATATTTATACTAATTTTTGACACACAAGAAACGTAAATTTTATATATATATATATATATATATATATATATATATATATATATATATATATTATATATATATATATATATATATATATATATATATATATTTATATATATATATATATATATATTTATATATATATATATATATATATATATATATATATATTTTTCTCTCGTTCGCTACCGAAAATGAATCGGTTCGAGCAAAAAAGATTTTCAATTTCTTTACCGTATATATAGTAGCTGCTTCAACGTAACGCTCTTACTGTTGAGCTAAACAGTCGCCGGTAATGCAAAGGCCCAAATAAATCTCACCCCTAATTCGTTTCTTTTCTATTCGACTGTTATGTATTGAGAAAGGGATATATATGACCCGACAGAATGAATTAGAAAATTACGTTATATTATATAGGAACTTATTTCGAATGATCTCCCGTCATCAATACATAATTTGACGTAGACAACGTAAATAGAATAGACAACTGAAGAAAATGGGGCTGCTGTAAGAATGGAAACTGCAACCGATAGGTTATGCCTCTTCAACGTAACGATGCTCTCACCATTGAGCTAAACAGACGCCGGTAATGCAGATGTTTATTGTCCCATTTACATTTTCTGTCAGTTTCATCTGGTGGATTCTTCAGTCTCAAGATTTCACCGGGAATTCTAACTGTTAATGGTACAAGAAACTTATTCTAAATACCACCCATTTGCTCCGTGTTAAAACATTGAACACTTTCGATTAAATGTCCGTTGAAATATGTATGGTTTTCTATGTATATTTACCGCTATTCATATATGGTTCAAAATATTGGCGTAAAACTAAAATGTACCGACTTAACTCTGGCTGTTTTGCTACTGGAAAAAAAAACAAACGAAGTGTACAGTTTCACTGAAGTTTGACAAAAAAGTCAATAGTGCAGATAAGAACATGTTAACTAGAGTTGTTGAATTCCTGGTATGTAATTCCCACTTATGTTTGTTTGATGACGGCTATCCAATAACTCTTGACAATCCCCAACGGGAACTCCTGCTTTTCATCCCTGATTGAATTGTTGAATCCTTGGCAATCCTTCTTTCTGCGCACACCATTCTAAGGGCCTTGATGAAGCTTCTAAGTGTATCGATGTAGTATTCCTCTTAGTCGCCTATCCCGAACAATCCAAAGAATGTCTTCGGGCCGCAGATGACGAAGTCGCTCAGGTGTCTTTCTTAAGACACAAGTTTGTTTTTTTCTCCCCCTCAAATCGTTTCAATTCGCTCTTCCCTTCCGACTTCACCAAATTCTGGAACATTATTTCCTTTTCTCGAGAGTAATACTCTTATCCAGGGAAGCCAATCCCATATTAGTTTCTGATAAGAAAAAAGTTTTTTTTCTTGACATAGTAAAGAGTAAATATTTAAAATTTCAGTCCTCTAACTTCGTTCGATGCACACATGCATACGTAAATACTCTAAGGTGCCATATAAACACCCCCCAACGTATGTTTCTCTGAATGGACACATGGCGTAGGGGTTAGAGAATCAGACAGATTTACTGCAAGTAATCTAATAGTTCTCGGTTCAATCCCAGTGTGAGACAATAATAATTCAAAAATATTACTGCTGCTAAGAAGGGAGTGCGGTCTATATACCCCCGTCGGTTAAATAAAGGGTTCGGTTCGTTACTTCCCCCACACCTACCAGATGATACCTGATGAAGGCCGTATAGTACAACGGCCGAAACGTTGTATGGAAAACAACCAAGATGAGGATAGTCCGAACAATAACAGAAATGACCCCCAATGTGTATTGATTCTTAAATTTTTTTTTACCCCCCGACCTAGGACCTTATTAGGACCCGGCCCAGTTTATTAGATTTCTCATATTCTTTTGCTCTGAAATTCATTTTAAAATTTAATTATCAAAATACATGTATTTTTTTCTATGTTAGGAAATCATTTTCCTTTTGAGCCTCGATTTTCTCAGCTAGTCCGGTTCAAATTTTCGATTAGTGATCAAATCCACGAAATTTGAAGAACTACTGTGCTTAATACATTAGTCTCTTCCCCCCGTTTATTACCCCATCCGGCTAATTCGTTTTCAATTTTTTACTATCACCTGCTCATAAAGACTCCCCTCCCGGTTTATTTGACATCCTAGAGTATACAGCCGATCGGGAAGACTCATTTGAAAACCGGAGAAAACCTATGTCGACAGATTTTGAGATGAGTCTTGGTTGGCGTTTTGAAAATACTTGTCGGATTAATTCATAGAAACATTTTCACAGATTTTACACTCATGAAGACATTTAGCACATTTCGGTCGATTTGCGTGACGCAGAATTCAGTATCAGATTCGTTTCTCATTCGATCCAATTTTTAACCCTGAAAAGAATAGAAAAAAGATATTTATAAAAACAACAGACTGTAGGTTTCCCGTTAGTCATCAAAACATAGAAATGTCAAAATTTACGTTTCTTGTGTGTCAAAAATTAGTATAAACAGAGGTTAAAAATTGGAATAGTTTATAATTCATATGTATGGAGGAAGCCGTTTATCATAATCATCGATTACGTCATCAGTCGGTTATTGTTATCAAAACTAGCCGCCGAAACGTTTTTATTAATAATGAATTAAAAGATTTGACATAAATTTCACATCATTTTTTTTCAGATCTGTCTAAAATCACTCAAACGTTACCAGTTCCCAGTTAACTAATGTCATTTATTCTCTTTTAATCAATTATCCGTCTGTTAACTGACGTCATTTATTCTCTTTTAATCAATTGTCCCTCTGTTAACTAACGTCATTTATTCTCTTTTAATCAATTGTTCCTCTGTTAACTGACGTCATTTATTCTCTTTTAATCAATTGTCCCTCTGTTAACTGACGTCATTTATTCTTTTTTAAATCAATTTTCGTGATAGCAAAATAATATCCGAGATTTCCTTCTCAGTTTTAAGTTGTTTTCCATCAATGAACAATGATTTATTCTTTTCTTCAACCAATTTTCTCGACAGATATAAAATTACGTCATCGGCGTTCACGACCATGTCATTACAGATTAGAATTGTTTTCTTAGATGTAACTTATATGATCTAGTTTCCTTTTCAGCCTCTTTTTTTTTGTGGTTCCCTTATCCATGGATTCCATTTCAGCCGTATGTGGACATATCATTAAAATTCTGTTCCTGTTATTGTATGAAGTTGTCAATAATAATGAATTTAATTACGTTAAAATGAATTTATTACAATAAATACATTTATAACGATGAATGTAAATAATGCCGATCGTTTATAACCTTTGCTTGATAATATCAGTCAGTTATTGCTATCTAAAAGATATTCTATTGAAGTGATCACAATAAGTGGCTTTCTATCTATATCTCGTGAGGTACGAGTGTCACAAATGCATTTAATGAACAGTTTCTGACCAGCAAAGAAGTGGGGACTCACAGAAAGGATACAGAGACTCCTTTAAAAGAGACCCTGATCTCCTGTGGAATCAACTACCGCCAATGGTTGAGATATATCGATGCAAGGCGGAAAAAAACCCAACAAATCCTAGTGATATCGAGAGATATTGCTGTGGTGCCCCAAGTCCGTGATAATGATGTTTCAGCCCAATAAACATGCCTGACTGTGGGGTCATCATCTTATAAAGCCTTTGTTGGAGGCACTTCTTTATTTACTTCATCAAGCAAAGTTGGGTATATATATATATATATATATATATATATATATATATATATATATATATATATATATATATATATATAAATTGAACAAGGGTTATAACAGGCTAAGGTGAAGTTTTTCCTATGGGTTTAGGTGACTTTGAAGCTTCCATTATTGAATGTTTCTAAGATGTGGGTGTGAGGATATTAATGGTAGGAGTTGTGTGTATTAGTGTTCTGTGTGGTGAGGGTTGTTCAGTTTAGTATTTTGATGGTGTGTAGTAGTGTTTTAGTAAGTTTTCTAAACTGCTTACTAGTGTTGGAATCAGGTTCTCTAACTCCCCTTCCATATTTAGTGGTAGGGGGCTTTCCTCATTTTTTGGTAGAGTGTGTGTGTGAGTTGATGTAGGGGTTACCTGCTGGTCAGGGTGTTTGCTTGGGTCTTCAGGATGCTTTCCAAGGGTCAATGTGATGGGTTGAGGGAGGATGCTACTCTTAGGGCTTTCCTCTTGCAGGGTATGAGGGGTAGTAAGTCTGAGGCCCTTATGGAGTCTAGTTTTCTTGTTTCTATTATCTGTATGCTGGTTTTTGTAGTTGTGTTTGTTCATATAGCTGTGTCTGTTCACAATATTGGTGTCAGTAATATTAGTATTTGTGTAGGTGTTTCTGTTATGTTTGTTCATATGTGTGTGTCTGTTATAGGTGTTAGTATTGTTAGTGCTAGTGTAGGTGTTTTTGTTTTGTTTGTTCGTATGCGTGTGTCTATTTCTATCGTTGTTCGTGTGGGTATGGATGATGTTTTTGTCAGTATTGGTGATTCTTGTTGGGTAGCCTGTGTCTGTGTGTCTAGTGTTAAATCTGTGTTTGGTGGGGGAATTGGTTTTTTTTGGGTATGTAGGTGGTAGGTTGGGGGTAGGTAACAGAGGCCTGGTGGCTCTTTTGGTGGGTTGTATCTTAATTTCTCTCATATTCTGTGGAATCGCAGATCTGTGTGTGATATTGTGTCTAAGTTTGTTGTATTTTTTAGTTTTGGTGAGGTTAAGTTGTTTTTTTCTTCCTCCTATGTTGATGTTGATCGCTTCCTGTATTTCATTGTATTCATCTGTGTATGTGTGTTGCTGTAATTTTTGTTCCAATTCGCTGATATCTGTTAGAGTGTCTTTGATGGTTTTTTGGCAGAATTGGATGGTGTCATCTAAAAGATCCATAGAAAGTGTGTGGATCTTGTTGTTCCATAGATTAAGGAAATCTGCATCCTGGTTCCCTATGGAGGGGTGTAGGGAGATCCTGAAATTCACGGGAGTGAGTTTATTGTCCTTACAGGACTTTAGGAAGTCTAGATGTGACTCAAAGCGGGTAATTTTTTCTCTTCTTCGGTAGAGTCTCACCGACCATGTTGTGATGTTGTCTGAAGAGGTTGGTTCCATTGTGGTGTTAGGGTGGTTGTCCTTGTCAGAAGTGATAGTTGTTGTAGGAATGTGTTCCTTCTCCATGTCTCAGTAAGGTATGTATAATGTGTACTTTAGAGAGTGAGACAGACTCGGGAGTGAAGTTTTTGGTGGTAAGGTTTATTAATCCTTATATGTCTATAGTCCATACATGTTTCGGGATTTCTCCCATCATCAGTGGTGCATGTTGTGTGAGTGTGGATTAAAATGTACCATGTGGAACCAGAGTCCACTGCCAGGGACTATGCATTGTGGGTAAGTTTTGTTGTCAGGGCTACTATATATATATATACATATATATATATATATATATATATACATATATATATATATATATATATATATATATATATATATATATATATATATATATACACATATATATATATATATATGTATATATATATATACACATATATATATATATGTATATATATATATATATATATATATATATATATATATATAGTTGCATCTTTCTGTCTGTCTTTTGGTCTGTCAACATGATATCTCTAAAAGTTCTCAATGAATTTCAATGAAATTTTGTGGAAGAACGGACAATGGGATAAGGAGGAATTTGATCAATTTAAGGGAGGATCCAGGAATTATTTTGATTGAGAGATATTCTTCCATTCACCCACCCATATTATTTATGTATAGGCTCAAGACTGACCATGCGATATCTCCAAAAGTCACCAATGATATTTCAATGGGATCTCCTGGAAGGATGGACAATAGGATCCCAGAGAAGTGTTCAATTCTTAAAGCGTTGGCAAAGGCATGCGATCTATGAGTACAACCGAGTTATATTCAGTCTCTACGCGTGATATATATATATATATATATATATATATATATATATATATATATATAGATATATATATATTACACGCGTAGATATATATATATATATATATATATATATATATATATATATATATATATATATATATATATCAAACGCGTAGGGACTGAAGATATATATATATATGTATATATGCATGTGTGTTGTATGGGTGTAAGGAAGTCTGACAAAATGGTGGAAAGTGAAAAAAATGAGGAAAATCAAGTGTTACTTCTCAAAGATTTTTATTGTCACGAGGACAATAAAAAAACTTCGTGACAATAAAATCTTCAAGATGTAACACTTGATTTTTTCTAAATTTTTCCCACTTTCTGCATTGTGGAAATTACCACTATATATATATATATATATATATATATATATATATATATATATATATATATATATATATGTAACCTAAAAAACTTCACACTTTTTTCAAATTTTTTTGTGTCACTTCAGTCACTTATTTTCCAATATCCGTCAATGCAATTTATGTAATTTTAGTCAGTGTTTTTCCCCTGTTTTACATATATTTTGTTATTATGGTACAATGTATAAATTTCTCTTTTTTCCACCCTCTCTCTTTCTCTCTCTCTCTCTCTCTCTCTCCATATATATATATATATATATATATATATATATATATATATATATATATATATATATATATATACTGTGTCTTTATGGCACGTTTGGCTTAATTGATATAACGCAAAATGATGCGACTGATTTGTTTACATCCTGGCGCACCTGACCGAACCAGTTACAAATTTCTGTATTTTTAGATATTTTACACATAAACACGTATAGCCATATCTTGAGCAGTTAACCTATATAATAACCTGTACACGCATTTATTGCTGAGGTTCCAAAAGGGGAACCAGTTTTTATGAATACAACTGCTTATTTCTCCGCCTTTTTTCTATTTATATTCAACATAGGAATGAAGAAGTATATATGTACTGTGGGTAAACTTTTTATAACTCATCTGAGAAACTTTCTTTTACAAACACACACACACTCACACACTCACACACACACACACACACACACACATATATATATATATATATATATATATAGAGAGAGAGAGAGAGAGAGAGAGAGAGGGGGAGAGAAAGGGAGAGAGATGAGAAGCTAAGGTTTCTGAGTGCTATACATTGAGACCAAATGTATTGAATACTTAATGCTCAAAAATTTGATGCCTTGTAACTGAAAGAACAAATTCAGATTCTCCTTGTCTGCCATTTTAAATCAATATATATATATATATATATATATATATATATATATATATATATATATATATATATATATATATGTTATATAATAACTAGAGAAAATAAACAAAATTCAATAGACAGAGTTTGTCTTCCATTTTCAACGATGTAAGTATAAATGAATTTACTCCTGTACTCTCTCTCTCTCCCTCTCTCTCTCCCTCTCCCTCTCTCTCTCTCTCTCTCTCTATATATATATATATATATATAGATAGATAGATAGATAGATAGATATATATGAGTGTGTGTGTGTGTATACAGTGGTATGGATCAATATCCGTACAACAAATATATATATGTGTGTGTGTGCGTGTGTGTCCCTCTCTCTGCATACATATACAAGCATACACACCTGAAGAAGAGGTAAAATGAATAATCGGAAATGTGTTAACAACAAAAGCAATCTAAAGAATGAGTTCAATAATCAGAACAATTCCAACGAGGGATAATGACCTGAATCAAAAGTCTACAAAGTACTTACATCATTTATTTTTTATTTGACATTGACAAATAAACAACAACAAACCAAACAAAAAAAACAAACAAGCTGACAAATAAACAACAGGTCTGATTGATCACACAATAGAAAACGTAATGTGACAAACGTTCTTTTAAAACATGCTGTGTTAGGGGTGATCAATTAAAAAATGTAAAAAAGGATGATCAATGAGTAAGTTACATCTATCACCTTCTGCTGGACACAAACTAAAGGAGAAATTTAGTGTAAACTTACTTTGTAAATTGAACTCCTACCTAAAAACCATATCAGGCAGTAATTTAAAAAAAAACAGAAAAAAACCCAAAACGTTTTTCAGGGCAGAATAAGGAATAAGTATTCAAATTCTCGGCCCTCTACTCCACTGGTGCGGCCTGTATACTCGACATGTACGTTGATAGATAGCCAGCCAGACCCAGTTAAAAACTGGCGAAATCAATATTGACTGTTTCGTTGAGTGCTTTAGTTGATGCTTTCTAAGTTCCATCAATCTCATTGTTTTCTCTCGAGTTGAATTCCAGTCATAATTTTTTTTTTTAATCCAATAAAACTCGTCCGGGCTGCCGTGGCAAATTTTGCTTGTACAGGGACTGTAACATAAGTTATAAAGGGGCCCTAAATTGATAATGAAATATGCACGAATATCAGAACACATAAATAGGCTGAAAATATGTCTGGTATTTCAGTAAGATTATTACATTATCGTTTTGATGTTTGTGCAGTGGCTATGAGTTCAGTTTCAAATACCTTCGTATTTAGGCATCGTATATGTATTACATGAATACCACACTCACGTCAGTTACTGTTTTGAAATAATAACTTCCATAGGTGATTAATGACTAAATTGGTTACCATTGAACACCAAATCGTTCTCAGTATTTGAAAGCTGTATAGTACTATCGTAATGAAGAGAGTGCAGGATCACCAAATCGGAGTTAATAGCATGCATTTATGCGGGGTTCTTGAAAATGCGGGGCTTGTAGCATAAACTACATTTGATACATAGTTAATTTGGCGTTGGCTAAACGCCACGGTATTGAGACAGTCTTGGTACCAAAGGTCTTGGAGAGAGACGAATATTATCGGAAATGGTTAGAAACCATCAACCAAAACTGTCAACCTCTTTACTTACCAAGTTTTTTTTTCTTGCTGGAGAGTTATGCATGGATGTGTTGTATAACGTATCGATGGATCTAGAGGGCTGAAAATTTGAACATTTACTCCTTATTATGTTTACAAAAACTTTTTTTTCTTTTTGACTCTCCTTAAATTTGCAACGTAAGTCTAAGCTAGATTGGTCCCCTGGTTCATGCCCGACAGCATTCGTGCTTGTTTATTGAAAATTCAGATATTTTTTCAGAGAGATCACTACCCAAAAAAGGCGAAAGAAATAACCTTTGTTGATCATCCCTTTTTCCAATGTTTCAATTGATCACTACCAACAAGCCATGCCGCCAAAATACGTTGGTCATGAGACAGTTTCTATTGAATGAGTAACCAGACGTGTTGTGTTCTGTTTCTTCATCGCTATTAACTGCGTACAACGTTTCTGGTTATATAAATCATTTCCCTGTTTTGTTTATTTCATTAATTTATGGAAACATGTGTGATTAAGCAATTGATACCACTTGAATGAAAAAGACAGGGACAGAAAAAAGGGGAAGAGGGTAATATAAATGCATTTTCCTAATTAGGTTACGGGACTTATTGATGTACTTATATATTTAGTGTTTAAAGACTTTCTAGACTCTCTCTTTCTCTCTCTCTCTCTCTCTCTCTCTCTCTCTCTCTCTCTATATATATATATATATATATATATATATATATATATATATATGTATGTATGTATGTATGCATGCGATGTATACACCACAAGTCGTATATATTATTCCTAAAAATCTCAATTCCAACATTGCTTAATACTTATAGTAGAGACAACACATCGTAACCAGATATATTGTCTTCTAGAGATATCTATAGTTACATTGCAAATTTAAGGATGGTCAAAAGGGCATAATAAAAAGTAAATGTTTAAATTTTAAGCCCCTAGATCCACTGATGTGGTCTGTGTGCAATACATATACGCATGGCCAGAAAAAAGAAGGTAGAAAAGTGAAGAAACCTATGCTGAGGTTGGCACGTCCGGTTACTCACTTATATTATATATATATATATATATATATATATATATATATATATATATATATATATATATATATATATATATATATATATATATATATATTGGTATTTCACTAGAAGGGTCAAATACATGAAAGAAATAAGCAAGAAGTAAGGAAAAGCCACACTGGTTAGAGATTATTTTATATTTAATGATTTGGATGTTTAATAAAAAGGGTTTGTGTTATTAGTTGTATTTCTCTGCGAACAGAAAAAGAATTCTCTAATCGGTTTGAATGAAATTATCAATAAAGAATATTGATAATCTATGAAATAAGCCCATTCGTGTCTGTATAATGAATTCTCGTTAATATCTAGGTCTAGCCAATTTAGCTCTGTTAGTAAGACAGCTCCCAGACAATCAATTAGTCGTGAGGTCAGATCATGTGAATTTTACTTATCGGTTTACATCCCTAATGTCGGTGAGGATTGACCTCGTTGTTTTTTGTTCTTGTCACGGTCGAGTCAACTCCGGTTTTGGAGTTAAACAAAAATGAAAAAAAAAATGAAAGAAAAAAATGAAAAAAAATGAAGAAAAAAAAAGAAGAAAAATGAAGAGGCAAAGATAAACAAATGTCAGGGTGTGGTAGGTAAGAAGAATGGAAACTCTGCCTCCCCCACCCACAACCAACATCAAATGAATGAATTTGTTTTAATTGATCTTTTCATTCAACGTAAACAAACAGGTCTCTAACTCCCCCGCCGGCACGTGCGCTTCTCGCACGCCCACGAACGGATAGAGACACAAAGGCCCCGACTGACCCGCGTGCCTAGAAAGAATACAAAAGAAGAGGAACACACACACACACACACACACACGCACACACACACGTCTGGAAATGTAACCTGGTTTTGATAGTTACATGTGACACACAAGCGAACAGAGAGAGTGAGAGACAGACAGACAGACAGACAGACACAGAGAGAGAAACAGACAGAGAGACACACAGAGAGAGACAGACAGAGAGACACAGAGAGGGAAAGAGAAAGAATTTGCGAGAGAGAGATGATCAGTTTGCAACTTGTATATCGACATAGATAGTTACAAAGAAAGAAAGAGAGGTGAGCTTTCTTGTCCTCTCTCTATCTCTTCATCCTTCTCTCTCTCTCTCTCTGTCTCTGAGGGTTAAACACACACATGCACGCACACGCATGCACACACCTACACACAAACAAACACACATACGTACGCATCTTGGTACGCATGTTTTTCTTCTGGAATAACAACGAAAACAATTTTTCACAAATAGCATAATTACTCAGATAGTTAGGATGACTAGCATAGTAGAGAATACGTCTGTTTTTGTCTATGAGACAATGGTAAGCATATTCACAAGGTTTTCTCTGAATAAACGTATTTATATTGCTATGACGCGCTGTTTTTCCTATTCTTCCCAACTCAGGAAACACCCAAACACCCACTTATAATTACAGTTATACCTTGGATAATGCGGTTAATTCGTTCAAGAATTTCCGTACTGTTCAAAACCACACTGCTCAAAGTCTTATCATAATTCGTGTTTTTGTTTTCAGCTGATACTTTATACATTAACAATTGTTCAACAATTATATCAAAACTCGCGTTAATCAAAACAGCTACTCTTGGTTCGTCGGGGTCCCCAAAGAATTCGTCCGGTTGATGAAGTGAATACCAAAGACAAATTTTGAAATACAGAAACTTTATTTGAACAATATATCAATTATTTTGTTCCACAATGTTCTGTCATCTTTCGGCCAACTTCATAATTCCATCCTCCGAGAAATGTTTTTCCCTCGCAGCAAAAAACTCCTTTCGGTGCCTTTGACACTCTTCAAAGGAATTGAATTTTTCTTTTCCTCAAAAGAATTCTGTAAAGACTGCTGCATTCGGCGGTTGGGTGAAAACTTTCCGGTCAAGCTTTAGCAAATTGTGTTTGGTCAACAAAGAAACATGCAATCTATCGATATTTTGCTGTAATATCATGCCCCTTCAGTTAACCCGCTCCAGACATTTTTTTAATCGATTGCTGCCTTCAATTGATCTAATTTGAGGCAGTATTTGTTGAGTTCTCTAGAATCAATTCATAGCAGAGGATTCTTTTTTCTTTTCAAATTTTGGTCACCTCAAGCAAGGCGTTTCGGTCACTTTTCACATCAAAGGGAATTATTTTTGCCACAAAATTATCACCAGTTTTTGTTTTTGCTGTTAAAATTGTTTGTTAGAGTTGAATTTGTTAATATTGGGAACGCAAAAACGTGGCTTGTTTAAAATGAAAATTTAAAAGAGTAAAAATTGCAATAATAAAGTTAACATAACTTAAAAGGAACGATAAAACGAAGACGAATAAATTAGTTAAAAAACAAACATTAGGTAAGTTTCTTGTTCACCCACGATTTAAAGTGATTGAGATTGTACCCAGGAAAACATTTGTGAGGCAGTTTATTCTACAACAGATGCTCTTGAGTGAAATTTATTACGAGTCCTTGATATATCTAAGAATATGTAGTTACCTTACTAGCAGACCTAGTTTTAACTGAAAATTCACTTCTAATTACGCCATTTAGACAGTATCACCTTCTTTGGATGAAGAATGATCTTCAGTGCGGTTTGTAGTGGGTTCGTTTCGCTTGCCTATGATCTTCCGCGTTTCAGGTTGTTGTAAAGTATCCACTTTTCGTCACCCATCACAAAACTTAACATCTAGGAACGAGCGGAAATGTGGTCGAGTAAATCTTTTAATTCAATTCATGTGGAAGCTACACATCAAAGCAACTAATATAACCAAGCTAGTGCAAAAGATATTGAACGCTTGATTTGAGTATTTTGAGTATGTTTTCTATCACCTGTGCTGTATAACGTTGAATTAGCAATTGATGACCTGATTTGATCGCTGCCAATTACTGTTGTCTTCCACCTTTTATGTTATACTCAATAAACAAAAAAAAAAGAATACGCCAATCTAGACGAATCAAAAAAAGTATGCTGATATGAAAGCTGTCACAGAACAATCAAAAGCAATCGTATTAGATAAAGTTAGTAAAAACTAAACGCTTGCCGACCACACACACATGTGTAATTATAAATGCACTAGATTACTTATAAACTCTGTTTAAAATGATGTCGCGTTTCTATACAGTGAGACAGCGTAAATAGAATGAACAATTAGAGAAAATGGGACTGTTGCAGGAATCGAACTTACAACCGATAAGGTAGTCGCTCCAATATAGTGTTGCTCTTACCATTACAGAACAAACTCCCAAATAACTGCTTTAATCCCAATTTGCATTACCAGCGACTGTTCAGCTCAATGGTAAAATAAACACTACGTTGGAGAGGCCACCTTATCTGATCACAGGTTCGATTCCAATTCGAGTACAACTCAAAACTCTGAGGAATAGCCATAAGAAATTGCGTAATTAATTGGGTTTCCATCGTCTTCTTGGGGGTCACTTTCAGTTTACATACAGCGATCTTGCAAAGGGTACTGCTCACAAACGGTAATTAGCAAAATGATCTTTTGGGCGGTAATAAGCAGAACTAGAACAAATATTGAATTGCTAGACTTACATTGCTCAAGAAAGCTTTCTAGCCGTAATTAAGGTACATTGGAATTTTAGACTAAAAAGAATTTTTTCCCAAGTAGTCGGGCGTTGTTGGGCGGGTAATTGGCATAATACCGGGTGCAAAATGGTATTCACACAGTATAATTAGTTGTTGTGCATATAAGTACGTAAATATAAACATGAATGATGAACGTGAAAAAAAGGTATGTACGAAGCAAATAAATACTTGGAAAAATGCTTTATTTCTTTCTCTCAATGGTGTATCACTGCACTTCTCCCCTCCCCTTGCTCGTCGATATACCAGTCTTGATCCACGCATGCGCGTTACTCTCCTTCAGACGAAAACGTAAACAAGAATGTTTGTAAACACATAACCGTCTATAGGGCAAAGTTGTTTTTTTAATAACAAACAGTCACACTTATCATCATATACGCGCAATGATCGAAGAACAAGACAATTAATAATAATAATAATAAGAAGAAGAAGAAGTAGAAGAAGAAGACGAATGATAAGAAGATGAATGATAATAATAATAATAATGATAAAATGATAATAATGATAATAATAATAAGAAGAAGACTAATAATAATAAGAAGAAGATGAATAATAACAAGATGAATAATAATCATAATAATAATGATAATAAGAAGAAGACGAATAATAAGAAGATGAATAATAATAATAATAATAATAATAATAATAATAATAATAATAATTCTTTGATAGTAGAAGAAAGGAATGCTAGTAATATTAACATGGGCGTCCGTTTGGGGTGACGGACATTTGCTCCCTTGTCCCTGATCGGGCCTCCTCACCGAAGGCAAGCGTGTTTCGTAATTTGAGCCTTATAATGAATAAACCATGATGTTGCAGTACAATTGTTTTATGGAACTTCAACTGAATGTTCCCATATAGGGAAGACTGTATTACTATTCACTAGTGCTAGTTCCATCGTGTCACCACCAGGGTCAGGTCATACGTCTCCGTCAATGGTCAAGTGCATCATCTTACATCTCGATAATACAGTAGATCGTAATTACTTATACTACAAATGGCCGGTGGGATGTCTAACGTGTAACAGGGTTGCCACAAAGATATATTCCGAATATACCCTTTTTGCACCTGATATTATGCCTTTCCCTGAAATAGTGGCAGCAGACGCTCATGTATATTAACTTTAATTTTTATTAGGTGAAGCATATTCAACCATTTATAATTTTTTTACTAGAATTCATTTTATCCTAATTTCACTTGCCTTACGTCGCAAATACTCAGGCCACTAGAACGAGACCTTATTTATTTTCGATCTGCGCTGTTTACTCATTGAGGTAGGGTACGGATATTTGAGGACCCCAGGCAAAGCTATGTACTGGATTTGACGCAAAGGCTGTAGTGCCGACCCTGACTTAATACATGGATTTAAAGAAGAGTCAGGGGCTAATTTAAACGTGAATATAAACATAAATTTTGAGAAAGTTCTCCGTGTCATATATTCAATAACATGGATATTAATTTTCACTTTTCAAATTTAATCTCAGGGGCATTAAGAATCGTGGACCCCCGGGCAACTGTCCTGTGTGCACATGTTGTAAGAAGGCCCTACACTGACGTAGTCTGGGTAGTTGCGACGAAAAGGAACTAAAATTAAAATGAAAGAACTACAAGTCAAAAATTGATATAATTGTTATTGTGTAATTCTTGATGACGTTATTATTCGAAGGCAAAGAAAAAATAATTTGATCACGTCGAATTGTTTTTGATAGTCTGATTTTTTTTCACCAGTCGTGACAAGCAAACAACAATTAAATCATTTTTTAGTCATTGCGTAACGATTTTCTTTGTCCAAGAACGATTATACTGCCTTCTGTCAAAATGATTTTCTCAAAACATCTAAATGACCGCTCATCTCAATAACTGAACGATTTCCGCTTTTTTTTTTTTTCGAAGTTCTGTCTCTGGAGGCGAATGTTCTATCAGTTGTTTATTAACGTTACCGCACTTTGTAAATAATATTAACAGTCAATCACTGTAGGAGTTAATATTGAATTGAATAGATAATAGCATTAAATACCCCATGAACTAAATGAAGAGAGCAAGAAAGTTGGCCTACACATGAACTTCAGCAAGATGAAGATCATGTGCAACCACCACATTGGAGATAAAAACACTAAGATCAAAATAGAGGACACAGAACTAAAGGAAATAGACCACTACATCTACCTAGGACAACGAATCTCCATGAGACCCTCAAAAGAAGAAGAAACCAAGCGAAGAATCACACTAGGATGGCAAGCCTTTTGCAGAGCAAGCTCTATCTTCAAAAATAAGAAAAATCCCATTAATCCTAAAGAGAAGGGCGTATAACCAATGCATCCTCCCAATAGTCATGGAGCTGAAATATGGAACTTAACCAAGAGACAGACCTGTAAATTGTGAACCATGGAACGTGCACATGAAAGAATAATGCTGGGCCTAACATGGAGAGACCACAAAACAGCACAGTACATCCGAGAAAAGACAAGAGTCAGGGACATCATAGACTCCATTAAAAATCTCAAATGGCGGTGGGCTGGCCATGTTGCAAGAATGGCAGACAATCGATGGACATCACGACTCACAACATGGATTCCCCGAGACCACATGCGCAACCGAGGCCGGCAAAATGTTAGGTGGAGAGACGAGCTAGACAAGTTCAGGAAGTACTGGCTCCGTGACGCCCATGATAGAGAAGTGTGGCAAATCCTGGGGGAAGGTCTATGTCCAACGACGGACGTTGAAAGACTGATGATGATGATGAGGGTGGAAGGCAGAGAAGAAAATGAGAAAAGAGGGATATTATTTTCTTTTCAAATTTCGAAAACATACCGTCGAAAATTGAAGTGTAGTGAATTGAATTTAGTGGTAATGCAGGTATGAACAGAGAGTTTGGGTGGGAAATCGACACTTAAGGAAAAAAAAAACTTTTTTGAAAGTTGATTTTATCGTCAAAACCTGTGTGCCATTAGTAAAAAGAAGGAGTAAGTCTGAGACAAGGTAATGCCTATGCAAGTTGAATCAGTCGGAAGACCTCCATAGCTACCGCAGGCATGTCAGAAAAAAGAAACTCCTGTAAAACCTACAACCCAGGGGTCTTGTTCATATTCATGCCATCTCGGTGGGCCATAGGACGCAAACCCTTGATTTAAAAGGTGGGGTCAACCCTGCACTACGTCACGTTTCACTTTATTTAAAACTTCATCGCGTTCAATGAAGGGCTATTCAATGAAGAGGCTCCTTTGTCTAAGGTTCTACTGTGGTGAAAAAAAAAAAAAGATCCCAAGATCTCCGTTCGCGAAGTCAAGCCATTCATGTGCATTATCATGTCATTTTTACTCCGTTTAGTTGGTTCAGAATGTCTGCTAATCCGGAACTTGTTTGTTCCAAAACTCGCCGGATTAGTGAGGTTAAAACTGTATACACATTTGGTTTTTTCTTCCGACTTCCGTTTGAAATGTTTAATTTAACTTCAGTATTGAACTTCGTCGTTAATAAAAACGCTAGCTAGTCCATTAGCATACATTGCTACAGCCATATTTCCCCGAAAAATAAGATATCAGTGTCAGAGACAACCTTTGTGTATGTGTTTGCGTGTGCACGCGTGTGAGTGCGTGTGTGTGCGTGCCAGTACACACACGAGTATACATAAGTGTATCAGAACTCTCTGATGTTTTCACTGATGTATTCCTCTGCAAAACATCTATCATAGAACGAAAAGACATCTAGATACTCCTGGATCTAGATTTTTTTAATTCCGGAGAATGTAATGGACCCCGACAAAATGGGACTCCCACAAATTCAAAAAAAGCATCTTTTTTTTCCCCTAAAAATGAAATATAAAAATTTGAGAACAAATGTAGTGGGGGTGTACTGACGCCAATTTTCAAGTCTGTAGACAAAACTGTATGACCAGGAGCGCTGGAACACACAAACACACGAACAAACACACAAACTCACGCATATAGAAAAAGGATAGAACCCTTTGCCTACTTTGGTGGCTACGGTTGTTCAATTTGCGACACTCAGAGGTTATCGGGATACACAGTTTAGGAAGCTTTGCCTTAAATTAATGTCTGAGATCACACGAACATCCAGCAGACAAGAACACTCACACGTATTCACATACTAGCTTAATACCCGTCCCAAGGATGGATTATTCGGCCAGAGCTTCCTCTAAAATGTTTAAAGATGCTTTTTACCCCAAAACTTTTAATTCAATTTCAATTTAGGAGAAAGTCTCCTTCACTTTTGACCCCTCAGACGGTGGGTTGCTCTTCACTTTATATCCATTGGAGAATTATATTTAAACGTAGAATAAAAAGATTTATTATCAAAAATTGATACGTTATCCGACAGAATGATTATGAGTGCGTTATATTATTTGAAACTCTATTTGAAATGACCTCTCCATTATTATACGGAAAATGTGTGCCTTGGCCTAGGAAACATATGTAGAACAAACAATTCTAGAATATGAGGCTATTGCAAGAATTGAACCTCCGACAAATAGGTTACTGCTTTAACATAACCTCACTCTTACCATTGAGTCCGTCGGAAAGACAAAGCCCCAAAAACTGCTCCATCTCCAGGTTCTCATCTTCTTTATTTTCTGTCTATGTTTGCACTATTGTTTCTCGACGCAGACAATTGTATTATTAAGAAATGGATATAAAATCCGACGGAATAATTAAGAGTGCGTTATATTATTTGAAATTCCATTAGGAATGACTTCTTGTTATTAGAAGATGTGTAAATGGACAGAAAGTGGGTTCCACATCGGCATAAGAGTTACATTGTAAATAGAATCCCACTAAAACCCTTTGAAAAATATTTTATTGTACCTTTCTGTTTTGAAACCTCTTCACCAGGTTCGATGGGTAGGCATGCCGAATTTGGTCGGGCTGCACCATTGTTTATGTACATTTTATGGCGTGACAGACAAACACAAACAAACCCCTCTCACTTATATATTTAAGATAACTAATTATTTCCCGTGAAAAGAAAAAATCCACGGGTATTTTTGTTATACATCCGAGATGATTTTTCTTTAGATAAGAAAAGAATGCAATCGTTTATTTAATCTCATTTTTTTGCCACGCTTCTACGTGCAATAATGTTTGTACTTTTCGATTCTGTTATTTGTTTTAAGAGCGAAGGTAAGAAATGAAGAAAAAAAGTGAGGTACGATAGCGGGAACGAGAGAAAGAAGGAAAGTAAGAATGAAGGAAATAATATATATATATATATATATATATATATATATATATATATATATATATAGATAGATAGATAGATAGATAGATAGATAGATAGAGAGAGAGAACCCTCTTCTCCCTTCCACCTTATTCCCCACCGGGGTCACGATGATGCTACACGTCTTTAAATCAACATATGATTCGGTTTTTTTCCCTTTCGCAATATGATATATAAATATTTTGAGACAATAAATATACAAGCGATGTTTTGCTTTCAAGTTTTTTTGTTTGTTTTTTTACTATTATCGCTCAAATTCCGAATTAAACTCTACTTGCATATGTTTTTCACGGACGATTTAATTTTAGATTCCAGTATAAAAATGTTCTTGCACTCCCTTGTGAAGAGACGTTAAATTTCTTTCTTTCTTTACTCAATTTCATAGAACCAGACGATAATCTATATGACGTAACATAATTGCTTTCTTCCTTATTTTAACTGCTCTCTTTCCTCCTTTCTCTCATCCCTCTCCTACTCTCTAATTAAATTACCTAAAGTGTGAAACGATTGTGGAATGATATGTTGATAGTGGCGTATATTAATATTTAGATAAGGCATTTGATAGAAAAACGAGTATTTTAAGTTTGAGCACGTTCTAAAAAAGATCTATCTATCTATCTATCTATCTATCTATCTATCTATCTATCAACTGTAGTGAGTTTGATCCTCACTGGGATCCTCATAATTATGGTCTTGTACCCGACTATGCTACGTTTAGCATCTCTCTCTCTCTCTCTCTCTCTTTCTCTCTCTCTCTCTCTTTCTCTCTCTCTCTCTCTTTCTCTCTTTCTCTATATATAGACTGAACTAAGACACAGACTGAGTCACACACAATAGGATGACCCTAGCAGATGGGATCCCATTTTTTGCTCACACGGCAAAGCTCCTGATGGTGGACTTACGTTCCACAGTAAACTTATAACCATTAAATGGCACTCACACACGTACGCGCGTGCACACACACACACACATACACACAGCGCACTCAACTAAAGATGGGAATACCCCCCAGAACATGTTAAGACCATCTATGAAAACATTTACGGATTAATAAACTTAGTTTCCATACACTTTCAATCCTGAGCCTGTCTCACTTCCTACAGTTCAAATTATATATATATATATATATATATATATATATAAATTTATATAAATATATATATATGTATATAAATTTTAAAAATATATTAACATGTCTTCCCAGCAGTATTGATCAGACACTATGTCACCAACACACACACTCACATATATATATATATATATATATATGTATCTGTGTGTGCATGATTTTGATATAAAACTTATGTCATATTACATGTACTTTACTATTTGGTAAGGGTATTATCATAATGTATTGTATATGGACATCATTTTATGCTACACATCAAAATCTTTGAAACATTGGGCTTTCATCATTTCATTTCATCATCATCATCATCAGTCTTTCAACGTCCGTCGTTGGACATAGACCTTCCCCAGGATTTGCCACACTTCTCTATCATGGGCGTCACGGAGCCAGTACTTCCTGAACTTGTTTAGCTCGTCTCTCCATCTAACATTTTGCTGGCCTCGGTTGCGCATGTGGTCTCGGGGAATCCATGTTGTGAGTCGTGATGTCCATCGATTGCCTGCCATTCTTGCAACATGGCCAGCCCACCGCCATATGAGATTTTTTATATGATGAGGGATCAATAAATATAACAACGGACGTGATTTATTTATTGTGTTACTCCTATTGAGTGATTACCCATGTAAATATTAAATCCGTTGAGACGGTTTTGATATAGAACTGCATGCAAACCAACTTATGATATCATCTTCAAGAATACTCGTTACACAGAAAAAACTTCTCCGAGTTGATTCTCTACTAACATGTTCAACCAAAGAGTTTGACAATTTCTTTTCACTAACCTAAGACTTATATATATATATATATATATATATATATATATATATATATATATATATATATATATATATATATATATATATAACACATTGTGCAAGCCTTCGGATTGTTCACGTACAGGCCCCGCTGACTCGGGACCTATACACATATACGATGGCATAGCTCTGCGAATGCGGATCTGGAAGGGTTTTCCCTATTTACTCGGGTCTCATCTATCTATCTATCTCTCTCTCTCTCTCTCTCTCTCTCTCTCTCTCTCTCTCTCTCTCTCTCTCTCTATATATATATATATATATATATATATATATATATATATATATATATATATTCAGGGCATGTGTGAAGTTTCAAATGATCGTTTTTCCATGAAGTGTTTTATTACCAATATAAGTGTGTGTCTATGTATGTGTGTGTGCGTGTTGTATGTGTTATGTGTTTGATAGTGTATTGTATGTGTTGTGATCGTATGCATGATTTTATACAACATTATTTTTAGGGCGTGGGTAAAGTTCAACAAATCGTTTTGCTATAACGAAGTGTCTCATTGCTTGGAAAATTTCAATAAACTAAAAAAGGCCCGAACCAGGATGTAATAATTTGATGTAGTCACGTTTTTTTTATTACTTTATTTCAATATTACATATTTATTTTTATTTCTTTATTTTTAGTCAAATCATTGAGTTTTCATGACATTCTCTTGAATAATGGAAATCCGTAACAATTGACAAAAACAAAAACAAAAACAAAAATGATCATATTTTTTTTTGAGGGGTGGGGTCGATGACACACGATTTTTTTTAAAACAACAACCACTTCAAATCACTGTAAAACGGAAGGAATAAAGTATCTTGTTTGTGTTTTTCAATAAAAAAAATCTGTGAATGTATACACGCACGCGCACGCGCATGCGTATGCTCTCCCACGAGCGTATCTGCTTTGTTTGTGTGTTTATACGTCTGTGTATATGTGTCTGCGCATCTTCACGTATGTATGTGTATGTACGCGTGAACATATACACGTATATTTTAGTACACATAACGAAAGAAACAACGCACATCATGTGAATACTACGTACTTAAATATGGTCCCGAAGTCTGCATGTATTGTATACAAACACGCACACCCACGCCCACACTGTCTGTGTCAGGCGAAAGAAAAGTACTGAAACCTTTTGTTTAACTCTTGTACGAAGTTGGAAGAGGTATATGTATTCGCATGTGTTAGTTCGTCTGTTTCACTATATGCCTGCCTGTTTCTGTCCACACGATATTTCCAGAAATTCTCAATGGATTTCTTTGATATCTGGTGGGAATTTGGGCCATAGACTGCGTGAGAATTCATTAAATTCTGGCGTGTATCCAGGATGAATTTCAATTAACTTTTCTGGAATGGTGGGCTATGGGTTAAAGGAGGATTGGTTTGATTTTTTTTTATCATTCATGTATTCATTCATGTTTGACCACTTAATATCTCCCAAAGGTTCTCAAAGAATTTCAATGATATTTTTTGAAAGGAAGAGCCAGGGGCAAAAAATATCATTTTTCAGGAGGGGGGGATACTTGAATTTTCTTTGAGTTACCTAACCTGAATCATTGCTACATATCTATCCACGATGTCTCTGAAGGTTCTCAATGAATTTCAATGAAACTTTCTGGAAGGCTATGGAGTAAGGACTTGGGATTTTTTTTCCCGATTTAGATATGTTTTTCATAGAATCTATGTATTTAGTCATATTTGTCAACACACTATCTCCAAAAAAATCTAATTGGATTTCAATCACATTTTATGGAAGGCCATACATAGGCTAGAGAAAAATTGATTAAATTTTTAGGATCCAGAATTTTTTAACAGTTACTTCCCCTACAAGCCATTTCAAGAATAGCCAATTCGATTCTACCACCGCCGCCGCCACCGCCATCACCATCGTTGATTATAATAGAGCTTCTATATACTGTTGGGAGACGAGGGTGGGCAGGGAGACGGAAGGTTATTTGTTCTTTTCTTTAAGAATGTAATTTTTGGTTAGGTAACGTCTATTTCTTATAATAAAGAACCATATCATTTCCGTGATAAAATGTTCTTGCTAGACAAAACTACTTTTTTTGAAGAAAAAAAAAGGCGTTAACTATTTGACTTTTCGGCGCCTAAGTTTAAAACATTAGAAATCTGGAAGACCCACCCTTGTTCGCTAATACTCAAACACACACATATATATAGCTCGTATACACTCTCATATATAGATCAAACGACACACACACACACACATAGTTCACATACAAACAAGTATATAGATGACATGGCACATATGCATTTATGTAGTGTATATATTAGACAACACAAGCGTTGCACACGTATATAGATAGTTCATATACACACATGTATGAAGATAAGGTAACAAACACATACACACACACACACACATACATATACATATACCCAGCAAGTATATTTATATCACAGCCAGAATATATATATATATATATATATATATACATATATATATATACACACACACACACACACACATATATATATATATATATATATATATATATATATATATATATATATATATATATATATATATATATATGTATATATATATATGTAGTAGAATGTGGATTCGCAACACAAATTAGCTCATGTTTCTTCTACCCTCTTTGGGCCTCATTATCCGAAGTAAAAGAGTAAAAAGTTGTATGTATCAAGCACTCTATGAAAAAAATCCATTACATTTCAGAAGTGACTTTATATTATTGATATATTATTATATTATGTTATACTGCTAGCCTGATTTGTACCACACACACACACACACACACACATATATATATATATATATATATATATATATATATATATATATATATATATATATATATATATATATATATATATTAGTTGGGGTACCTGGCGCTTCCTGGGGAAGAGTAATCAATAGTAAATGAAGTAGATTTTAACACAAAGCTTTTCAAAGTAGGGTTAGCAACCTTTCAGGTGGATTAGAAATGCTAAAATTGACTTTTTACGAAAATGCCAAAATTAACCCAACCTTGAATTGATCTTTAGAGGTTTCATGTTCATCTTGGGGGCAAATTACCCATGTATACAAATTTGCAGCCATTATGGCGCATTTGTTTCCCTGGTGTTTTAAAATACCCACACTGACTTGATCCTGAGTTGACCTTTAGGCGTCAACAGGGGCCAGAGCCATATATCCTATATTCATACAGTTGCCTAGTTGCCCTTGCACATAAATTTGCAGCCTTCTCCGTTAGATTTGAAAATGCCTAACTTGACCCTTTTTTGATTGAGTCAAAATTGCCCCGACCTTGAATTACCCTGCCGAAGCCAACAGCACCCCCTATCTTCGTCATTGGGTCAAGTTATACAAATCTACAGGCCGTATGATGCAGGCATCATCCCAAGATTTGAAACAGTCTACCAATATTGACCAGACCTAAAATTGCCCTTCAAAGGCCACCTTATGAAGTCACCCTTTCACTAATTTCCAGCTTTTAAGGTGCAACCATCGTCGTTAGATTTGGAAGTACAAAAACTGACCTGATCCCACCCAAAATGGACCTGAGCTTGAATCAACTTTTAGAAATCGCCAGGTCAGCACCACCAATTGTGTGTTCCTCCAGGGGTGGGGGGAGTTACCCTTGTACACAGATTTGCAGCCTTTAGGGTAGCAGCTATCACCATTAGATTTGAAAATGCTAAAATTGACCTGACCCTCTAATTGACCTTTAGAGGTCACCAGTGGTCTTTGCTAACTATCCCATGTTCAGATCACCCTCAGATTGTAAGTGTACATAGAATTAGTCAGAAACAAACGTTCTTCGTCAAATACGGGCATGTATAAAACACATGACACACGCCCATACATATATATGCAATTCACACTCACACACAGATATATATATTCATATACATAGCCAACATGTAAATTCCTCTGTGTATACTGAAACTAGGCAACTTTAAAACCTACACAAATGTCTTCTATTTCCGTCGCGAAGACCCGGGCGTATTGGTATTTACTCACTAAACTTAGCTTAATATAACACAAGGCCATACATGTGGCCCGCCCAGTGAGAATCGAATTCACCAGTTGACATTGGGTGTAACCAGAAGCGTACATAGTGAAAGTGGGGGCGATTTTAAATTGCTCCTGTGCCCCCCAAGTTTTATAGATAGTAGTTCCCCATCAACTAGAATTATACTATAACAAATTTCGCTGAATGTTTAAGGTGACTCCCCAAGAACTAGGCTCCCACCCGGGCCTTTAAATCTTCAGTTACATCTCTGCTTTTGAAAGGAATCAAAAAGAGACGGACGGTTTCTGAAAGGGTTGCCAACGGACCTCCAGGAATACCTTTGTGGATCTACAAGGGTCCTCAGCCTCCGAGTTTGAGAACCGCTAAATGTTGAAAGGAGGGGGACCCTCAAGGAGTAAAGCCTCCCGGGTATCCAGATCCCCTTCCATATCCTTGTACATATCAACTTTTTTGAGTTATTAGACCCTGGGTGGTAATTATGGGAGAGTGGTTTACCCAAATGCTCACTTATCCTCTCTCTCTCTCTCTCTCTCTCTCTCTCTCTCTCTCTTCTCCCTTAACCGTGGTGGCATGTCAGTGACAAGACATTTTGTCAAGTGATGTCAGGTGGTGAGTGCAGGAAAGTCGATTCATACCTTTCCCATGGGCATATAGTGAACATTAGCAGGCTCAGCCTAAATTCGAACTCGGTTTGCCGATTCCATTCTCTTTTACACCGCTCTCTCACTCTCTACCAGGCTAGCTGGCTAACCATTACACTGAGGTCAGGGCTAGGGATTTGGGGACCAGGGGGCTTGGCTCCTTGAGGGACTCCTCCAACATTTCGTAAAATTTGATGAAGAGGAAAAATTAACCATGAAATAGACATGCAATTTCACTTAATTGGTCAAAAAGACAATAGTGTATTACGGACTTCTGGTAGTAATAATCGCGTTCAGTCAAAGAGGCATCAGTTGAAAGGACCGTACTGTGCCATGAATATTTTAACTGAATTAGTAAAAATTGAGTAATTTAATTTACTATGTTTTTGGTGAAGAATAGAATAATTTATAATTCAATTTTAAAAAATAGTAATTATTCTATTCTTCCTCAGACATAAGGTGCGAAATGAAATTAATATCAACAAAACTCTTATTCGTTTAATTTTTAAAAAAAATACTAAATTAAATTATTTAATTGTACAAACTCAGTTAAAATTTTCGTACTACTAAGTTGTCCTCTTAACTGATGACTTTTTGACCGAATGCAATCATTACTTGCAGTTGTCAGTACTACACAGTTGTCATTTAGACTGATGCCTCCAGTTCTAATGCCTCTTTACCAGTCAGAGAAATTGAAAAAACAACAAAAAAACAAGCCTATAAGTTGAACTTTATTTTATGCAATTCATGTACGTGCAAAAATATCATTGTGGGTTTTTTATAATGTCACTAGGAATGACGGATTTTCTATTTATAAAGCTTTAAGGGGGTGGCCTCCATTGGGGACTGGGGAACGTTTTCAAATAACTACCTCTCACCCTCTCAGTCAGCTACGCCTCTGACTACGGCGAGGAATATCTGTTGTGGTAGTAGTAGTTGTAGTGAATACAGTTGAGAAAGAACAGTAAACAATAACACGTGGAGGCGTCTCTCCCTCGAACACAGAAAATATCCCTGTAACGGTTAAAAACCGTCGCTTGTTTACACCGTCTGTTGTTGTTACTTAGGACGATACTGTATGACAGAGAGAGAGAGAGACAGAGAGAGGGGACAGAGAGAGGGAGAGGGAGAATCAGAGATCAAAAGGAAGGAAGAACAACAACGAAGACAAAAATAAATATTATAAAGATAAATAAATAAGGTTTTTGTTTTGTCGGCGTAAGAAAATATGGCGATCTCGCAGCTGAGTGTCCCAAATTATCACCGCTTCTGTTATGAGGGCACTCGGTCAGTTGCAATAAAGTTACCGAATATTGCTATCAAATCCAATAAAAGATTTTTTTTTAAACAGCAAATGAGAAGATAAAATGGAATTATCAGTCATTTTTTCGAGTTACAACATTTTTTTCTACTGCAATCTATATCTTTATTCGTACAATGTCGAAAAAACAAAAGAAAAACAGAACGGGTTAAACTTTCAAAACAAAAAACGAACTAGCTTTCTGAACAAAAAGAAAAAGACTATTGCGCTACCGTCTATGTGGTGAAATTAAAGTAAATATATTTATATTATGATTTTGAATTTTTGTTCTCCATTTCCTTCCAATTAATCAGCTTATTTTGTTGTAACTGAGTCTACTCACAACAACTGTGATAATTTGGGACGTTAGACTTGCCGATTTTTTTCCCCTTAAAACGTTAGAAAGTACGAATCGTCTGTTCGTGCATACGTACGTAAATATCTATATAAATTAGGAATCACGAAAATTACGTGCATGAAGTTGAAAAAAAAAAATTATAAAATGTCTGGCTTTGTTAAAATCTGTGATGCGGGTACGTCTGGGTGTGCTGATGTATGTGTGTGGAGGGGTTGTCAGTGCATGTGCGTATGAGTGTGTGTCAGAGCCCTCTTTGTGAAAGAAAGATACTCGCTATGGAATAGGGAGGGGTTACCAAGCTATTCTCATGGACTAATTGCCACCACGAGTTCGGTTCCCTCTCGATGTCCCACATTTGAGGCTTTGTGTCAGACTAAGCTAAGGAAATGGAAATGCCGAAATATTTACTAATTCGTGGAGTGTGTCACACCGATATTCCAAGCAAGCAAGTAGAGTGGGTCTCTTTTCCTTGGAAATCTACGTTCGAAATCTCGACCTTTTACCTAGACTTGAACTCCGATAATTAACGCCGGTTGAAAATACAATGCCACCCCAGTCACTAAGCAGACCTACTATGTGTGTGTGTGTGTGTGTGGAGAGAGAGAGAGAGAGAGAGAGAGAGAGAGAGAGAGAGAGAGAGAGAGAGAGAGAGAGCTCTAGTAAGTAAAAAAGTTATCTGTACCTCGCGTAAATGAATCACAATAGCCCGCGCGTTTACCAGAACTAGTGATCTGAGAAAATTATACTACCTGTCTAAAATGATATTAAAAAAATAGATCTTTTATCTAAAAAATACTAGCGCAAGATTTGGGCATTGTTGGACCCAAAATGACCATAAAGACATCGAAAATCACTTCCTTTGTAAAACAACAACAATAACAACAACAACAACAATGATAAAGGAACCGTTTTTAGATGGTGCCTAGTTGTGTACTCATGCAAACCTCCTAGGTTGTAGTCCCCAAAATGTGACAAGGAGCGCCCCCCCCCCTCACACACATACTCAATGACAGAAGAATCTGTAACCCGCTTGGGTGGCTGGTCGGACCATTTGTGGGGCCAAGTTGAGTCGATAAATGTATGCGTGTATAAGAGATTATTTTAATCGAATTCAAAAAATGTGCTATACTGTATATAATGAGTATTGTTCATGAGACAGATATTTGTATCTATAGATAATTGTGTAAGCAGGTGCAAGTAGATGTATTGAGTTGGGATATCGGACGTACTGTGTTCCTTTGAATGTACAATGAGTCTTTATGTTTGTTAAAAGAAGCCTCTTTCCTCTCTTCATCTGGAGTGAAATGAATACGCAGACAAGATGGATGGCTGAGATAGAAAGGTCTGCCGGTAAGACGGGGCGGAGGTCAGTGCGGTCACGGATGCCATGGAAGGAGATGGGAAAGGTCTTCGTCCAGCATTGGACTTATAATGATGATGATGATAATATATATATATATATATATATATATATATATATATATATATATATATATATATATATATAGAGAGAGAGAGAGAGAGAGAGAGAGAGAGAGACAGACAGACAGACAGACAGACAGACAGAAATACAGATAGATAGATAGATAGATAGATAGATAGATCAATATATATGCATATATATACTGTGTGTGTATGTGAGAGAAAGAGAGGAAAGAGGGGAGAAAGAAAAGGAAAGTGAGATAGAAAGAGGGTGTATGTTTATAAATATATATATGTATCTGCTCACATACACGTGTATATGGTCTCCTCAGAAAAAGGAGAGGGGAAGAAATGTGGTATGTATTTGCGTGTATGTATCGTACACATACGCGTGTATATATATATATATATATATATATATATATATATATATATATATATATATAGAGAGAGAGAGAGAGAGAGAGAGAGAGAGAGAGACATACAAACAGAGACAGATGTGCTTTTGCTTGTATGTCTATTGGCACCAGATAGATAGATTGATAGATAGATAGATGTATATGTGTCTACATTTACGTATCTGCGTAGTGGGTGTACACCTGTCTCTATAGGCACCCCAGAGTGAGAGGGGTTGGGGGCTAGAGGCATTTTCGAATACATGTGATATGCACGTCTTTATTTCCTTTGTTTATATTTTAGAAGAATGTGCGTAGGTGCCCGTTTAAATGGTAGGTGTTTCCATGACTAGGGACATATCATACATACTTGAGTGGGAGTCGAATTTTTTCAGACCAGGTATTGGACAGTCGATCTATATTCGGGTAACAATTCGCTTAGGTTGAAGTCCGTTCACTGTACGAACTCAAGGACGAGAAAGACACAAATATCGCATCTCAGTTGCAGGAACTCCCAGAGGAATATTATCAGGGAATGCCAAGTTCATTTCTGGACAGGCATGGGTATCCGCTGGGGAGGGGGTCGAACAAAAGGGACATTTGCCTCCCCCTGGATTTGGCCTTCTCACCTAGAGTGAGTCAGTTTGAAAGGTGGAACTTTATAGAAGCCGGGTATCGAAGTGTCACCACGAACAGTTACCGCTCACAATGAGTCGCAGTTTAGGCACTCCCTAGACCCTTACCTGACAACCAACATTCAGATATTTAAGTACCCCCCCCCCACAGAATTTATCTTTTTGTCCCCCTCTACATCAAATTTATCCTTTTGCCCTGCCATAGTAAAGTGGCTGCGGGCGCCCATGCCGGGGAGGGGTCTGTGAGACGGGGGATGTACTTGGTGTTTTGCCGTAGAGGCCGGAGTGCCATCGACGCCCCGAGAGCTCCTTCGATGGTGATGTGTATTGAAACTTCAAGTCGTTACGATGTATCTATATTATGAAGTCCTAACGTTCGTGTGTGTGTCTATACTTCAAGATGTCAAGAACTACGCATCATAGAACAGAAACAATTGCACGTCTTAAATAAGCTGATCTATAATAATCTATGGCACACATCTTTAGATCGTAAATAGTTGATTTCTGTGGGGGTCTGCGTTCGCGCTCTCAGAAAACGAGTCTATCGAAAAACGTTTTTATTTGTGTTTTTTCATCTAGGATTATCAGAAAGCCTATTAAAGTTAGATCTATGAAAATGAACTATAAGTATATTTTGAATCAGTATCATTCAGATTGTTTTTTTTAATCATTTATTTGAACCTACTCAAGGCAGGGTTCAATACTATTCTTAAAATTTCTTTTCGAGCAGTAATTCTTAGGTTAGAAGTAATGGCAGTCCCATCGCCAAGAGGTTAGAGCTTCAGAAAATAGAATTTGTCGACAGAGTTCCAACTTCAGCAGGCAACATCATTTTTTATTTTTCCATTTTGTAGTCTTTCAAACTGTTTGACCTTTGAACCTATTGGAAATGAGTCAGTATTGACAAAATAATTTCTCGCAGGTTTTAGTACCTGGTTTAATTTACAATGTAGTTATAATGCTAAACTACTGCACACATTTTAAGCTTGAATTTCAGAAAAGACAACTTCATCGCTTTCAATGGGGCCTACATTCGCGCTCTCAGAAGACAAATCTGTCGAAAATATATTGTCTTTTTTTTACACCTCAAAAACTATTCGAGATATGAAAATATACGTCTATTTTGAATCAGCATAATCTGGAGAGGGTTTTCTTCTTTCATTGGTTATTTGAGCTTACTCAATAGCTGAGTGATTAAATCCTCCGAAAATACGAATCTCTGAAATCAACTGATCACAATTTGCCTGCAGCACACATTTAAATGTTGAATCTTACAAAAAACGCTCGGTGTTCAAAGAAAATTAGTGTGTACTCTCATGTTTTTTTTAATTTTCTCTTTTGGGCTGTAATTCACAATTTTACAGCCACGCATCAGCTGATCTTGAGTTCGGCGAATCTTTTTGAGTTGAAACTCGAAGCCAAAATTTTCTTTTTTTGTACATGCTACGAAGAATATGATTATAAACAAACTCCTGTTTAAGTTAGAGTTGGCTTTGTTTTTCTCCGCTTAACAAAAACAAACGTGATCCTCACCAAGTTTATTAAAGGGATTAAACTCTTCACCGTTTGTCTCGTGAAACCAAGCCGATGTATCAAATTAACATTTCCCTACCGTGATTGTGAAATCATAACCATGTGATTGCGTGGCGCGTCTCTTATCAACTTAGCCAAGCTGACAAGTCTTATGATATATTTACGAACATGTTTTCGTTTTATGTATAATACAAAAGTTGCTGTAATCATCTTGGGTTGGAATAGAAATAGGAGAGTAATTTGAGCCTGACGTAGACCTTGACATTTCTAAACGCTTCAGAATATTAGGGATCATAATTTACACGAATTACAGATGTATAAAACTAATTGGGCTCACACAAAATGTGAATGCTTGTCTTCAATAAATGCTGAAATTTTCTGGAATCCCAGGAAATCCCCAGCCCCCTTTGGTTACCGGGTTCCTCTAGGACGCCTGAGCCCCGGATACGATGTATGCCCTCCACCCTTTCCTAAACCCTGCGTAATTGAAAAAAATGCTCGAGAAATAGTGAATATTTTCACCGCATTCCACTGTAAATGTTGAACATTGACATTTTTGTCTTCGGTGTTTGATGCTCTAGACTTACCGACCGCCATTTTGTGGGACGTACGGAGGATTTTTATTGGGAGCTTCTTGAAATATATTTTATGTTAAAATAATATTGTACTTTCAGGAGCATTGCTAGAGATTCAGTGGAATTCGTAATCCAAGAGGAGCTTGTCCACTTGAAGATCCTCCTCCAACAAATAGCGAGATTAGTCAGTAGAAATGCAGTAGGTGAACTACTATTTATAAGATTAGGGGGGGGGTCATCTGTGTTGGGAGACCGGGAGCGTTTTCAAATAGCATTCTCGCCCTTCAACTACGTCTCTGAGTGCTTTCTTAGAATAACATTATTGTTGAACTGGCGTGAAAAACTGACTAATGCATTTCAAAGTTAAGACCCGACTTATGCACAAAGCATACCATTAAAAGTTTAAGACCCGACTTATGCACAAAGCATACTATTAAAAAGTTAAGGCCCGACTTATGCACAAAGCATACCATTAAAAAGTTAAGGCCTGACTTATGCACAAAGCATACCATTAAAAAGTTAAGGCCCGACTTATGCACAAAACATACTATTAAAAAGTTAAGGCCCGACTTATGCACAAAGCATACTATTAAAAAGTTAAGACCCGACTTATGCACAAAACATACTATTAAAAAGTTAAGGCCCGACTTATGCACAAAGCATACCATTAAAAAGTTAAGGCCCGACTTATGCACAAAGCATACCATTAAAAAGTTAAGCATTAACTTATGCACAAAGCATACCATTAAAAAGTTAAGGCCCGACTTATGCACAAAGCATACTATTAAAAAGTTAAGGCCCGACTTATGCACAAAACATACCATTAAAAAGTTAAGCATTAACTTATGCACAAAGCATATCATTAAAAAAGTTGAAGGCCAACTTACACTTTTATACGTAAGTCACATTCGCCCTTGCTAAGGTTGAGATACGTTTTTGCTGCTATTGCAGACAAGAAGGTTATTTGTGTAGCTGTTGAATCGCACATTTGATACAAACATGAAATATGGTGTGTTTGTTCTCCAGATGGTTCTGATAGAAATCTGCTCGATCAGACAGTTGAAAATCCAAGATAGTTGCCATTTTTCAAGAAAGCTGCTAAATTGGCTCCTCAAAGTTGATTTTCTTTCATCAAAATATGTGTAGTTGAACGATTTCAATGATCTTGGAGTCGATTCTCATGTCCTCAAGTATTATTGGTTGGATTTTGCCGATTTCATGTAGTGTCCGACCGGTTTATCAGCTGGCCTTGGCTGGCCTATTTGATATATTGGTATATGTGATGCCCAATGTGCATGGATATGGAAACTTATTTTACTGAAACCAGAAAGATGCTTGGCGTAATTTAGAAATGGTGCCATCCTTTAATTCGTCCAGCAGAGTGTACTCAAACTGTCCGTAGCAAATATGAATGAATAGGCTATGCATCACAGCCGAGCAGACAATCGTGTGGAGCAAGACTATCAGCGCTGGGGTTTCAAACTCAGGTATGGGTTCTTCGATATCTGTCTGGTTTCTGCTTTTCAAATTTCCAAATTGATGAAATCCAAGTTTATTTTTTTCTGTAGTAAACAGTTTGATTTTATAGGCTCCTTTAGATTGGTTCGTATAAAAAAGTGTTCTTTAGTGTATGAAAAATATTCTATCTTGAAATGCATGAATAAAAAATATATTACTAATTTACAATAGAAAGGATGATTCACCCGCAGTTGAAAAGTGAAAAATGCAACGATTGTGTTCAGTATTGAATAATATGTTATTTCATACCAGTACAGGTATTGTGAAGAATTCTTCACGCATGAGAACCAGTCGTCTCCTGCGTCTTTCAGTGACTGTGTCAAACTTCATAGAAGTCAGGAGTCGCAGCTGACTGATATTCTTTGTTTCAGTGAACATTCCAGACAGAGAACCAAGGGGTGAAGCTGTCATTCTAGATGGCTAGTACTATGACGATGCTAGACAAGACATCGGAAGGTGGAACGGACATTTTATTTATTGTTTAAAAGAAGTATAAGCCTGAAATCTGAATGTGAGTCAAAAAAGTGACAAAGAACTGGGGGAAAAAGTGAGAGGAACAAGTGAGACCCCAAACAACTGGATAAGCTTTCTTCGGGGTTACAGCAACCGGACTGAGCTATTTGACATCTTTGCGAAGAAGATGTGTAAAGCAAAGACGACAAGTACACCCATTGTCACAAAAGGAGAAGTCAAAGAGGTCCCTGGATACTGTGTCTCCATGCTGCCATGAAGAAGCTGACACACAACTATTTTACGTGCCATAAACGCATCTACAGATGACAGAAAGACTCTAATCCTTAAGGCTAATGGCACTGACGTCATAGCCATATCTGCACTACTATCCCTACAGGATCTTGGTCTTGAGAACATGTGGATTGCCTTCGGTCAAGAGACCAATGTACAATGGATTCAAATCCACGGGAAATCCAATGGAATACATTGTTTCATGCATTCACTGGGTGTGAGATTTCAGAAACCTTCATCCAATCTCAAAAAGCACCCAGCATCAATTACTGATCTTGAACTGCAACGGCTGCAGAGATTATTCCCATGTATGACAGATCAAGCACAGCTACTCGTGTGGATGAAGCAAGACTGGATCTATTTGCCTGCAAGCAGAGGCCATACAACTCAATTCCAGCAAGACATGCAGCCATTGGTGAGCACGTCAAGCATGCTGCTCATCAGGCTTGGATATTCTAGGGCCAGGCTATTACCTTCAGGCCAGACACCAGCAGTCCTGAGTGCAGAAAGACATTGCAGATATGTTGGTCTACATAAACCCCAACTGCAACCAGCTGTTAGAAACTTACCCAGTGTTCCTACGAGAAAGGTTAAACCCAGAAATGCAAGTGCTTTAATGATGAGCTTTTCTTCACAGCACTGCAACTACGTCTGTGAGTAGTTGCGACTAGAGGAGCATTCACATATGTACTGTACAGCTATATTGGCATCCATTTTTGTTAATTTTCCAATAAAGTTATGTTGTTAAACTTTTTTTTATACTTTTCTATTACTTATTTCATATTATATCTCTATACCTGTGTTATTCTAGTAAAGAGTATTCCAGCATGTTTTAAAATATACACATTGACACCAACATCATACAAATTGGCCAACTTTGCTCATTTCTATGGGAAAAAATCAACTTTGGAGGGCTGATTTCGCAGCCATTTTCAAAAAATGGCCGCAGTCTTGGGTTTTCAAGCAGCCAATCGGACAGATCTGATCAGAAACCTCTGGAGAACAAACACACCAAATTTCATGCTTGTGTCATATTCTGCACGATTTTTCTGTTATCGACTCCATCATATTGGAGTGTAGTATTATAATAACTAAAATGACGGCGTTATTTATGTATGGATCGGCACAGAAGAACTTAAAGATATTTCGTTTGGTAATTCATTTTTAATTATTCAAGTATCCTGAATTAAAATTTTTCAAAGTCTCAACTCCACTCAAACTGTTTTAAAAGGTTATCGAACTTAAAGTCTTGAGAGTTTCTACGACTCAATCTTCATTATGTCATAATATGAAAGTAAATTAACCAATTGGATCAGCATGAAAACAAACAGAAGAGAAATTTGCATGTACGCCTATTATATGTTTAGATTAACTAAAATACTGAGTAAAGTCTTGGGGTGTTGACGAGACTTGCTGTCTCTCGATTGCCAAGGAAAACAATGCGATATTAATGGTGCAAAAAATTTATTTGAAAACAATAATAACAAGTCTGGCTCCTGCGGGGTTAAACTTTACTCCCACTTCTATTCCAATAGAATATGATTATTGAGACATTTGTATCGTATATACAATAAATACATTCGTGTCAGTTTAGCTCGGTTGATAAGAGAGCCGGCTTCCGATCTCATGGTCGTAATTTCGAATCACAGTATGGAAATGTTCATTTTATATATCTGTTTGGTTTAACGTGATGTGATGAGCAAACAGTGAAGAGTTTGTTTTACTAATTTGGTGAGGGTTGTTATTGTTGTTCTCGTTACGAGGGAAGGGGGAAACAAAGTGAACTCCAACTTGGACTGAAGTTTGACAATAATAGTAAAACAATATTGAGGAATGTTACTATCTCTTGATTGCCGGTGAAACCAACCAGAAAATTCAGTGAATATATTTATAGTAATAATAGCTCACCATCACAGTCAATAATTGAAAAATTGAAGTATCAAACTTTGAAGTTATGTAAAAATAATTCAACGAAGCGAAGTATGTTCAAAATAAATTCTGTTTGGGACATCATTGGCGTTTTCCTTAGGAAAACATCTATAATAGAGTGAAAAAAAACCACACATCTAGAAATATCTATACTCTGGAGAATTCTACAGACGCACTTATACAAAAAGGGATAGAACACTTTGCCATCTTTGGTGACTGCAGTTGTTCAATACGGGAAAAAGAGTAAATCGTTGATGGATTAAATGCAAGGCATTCCTTTAGGAGAGTCCTGGCAACCATGCCACTAGGGTCCTTGATAGGATGCAAGAGTGATTAGTTAGTATTTTTCTAGCAATCACTTCACTTCGATTCTCGCTCTGCTTTGTTTAAAAAGAAAATCAAACCCAGAAAATAGAGTTTTAAAGTTGTTACAATATTATTGAATGGTTGTAAGCAAGTAGAGAGAATTTTTTCAGCTTTTAATTTTGCTTAAAATCAATTTTCAACAGAGTGCCTCTGTATTCGTAATACGTGGTATTCCACTGCGTTCGTAGCACACTAAACACTCTTCAAGGAAGGTTGTGGGTGGATGTAAATTTTAAAAAAAAATGTGGGTGGGGCATAATGACTTGGTAGTGCGTGGGTCTGACTGAACTGATGCATCTCTATGTCATTCGTGAGTTGGCTGCCTTGTTCACTCCCCAACGGCTGCTACGTCTGGGGGTATTGAGGCTTTCTTTCTTGCCTTCCAATCCACGTGCTCTGACTCGTGATAAACAATAAACAGAACGACGACGGGCTGAATGGAACCCACGGGGATGCCGATAAGCATTCGAAAGGTGAAATGCACAACATCAGAAGAGGACACAGACACAGAAATACATACAAATGGAAGAGCACACACAAGCACCCATACATCATACAAACACACCCGTACATCGTACAAACATGCATGCAAACACTCACACACACACATCAACGCTTGCTTGGACATACACGTACACAGATACAAACACAGTTAACTCTCTCACTTGGGATGAAGAATGGCGGAAGAAAGAGGTGGCAAAAGAGAGAGGACATTCCATTCCAAGTTTCACCTGCGCTGTCTTAGTCTACTTGGCCTATTCGATAGTGGTGGGTTCGATTCATGTTGGTGCCACACTATTATGACCTTGTGTCAGACTATTTCAAGTGAATAACTGTCTATTTTCACAGGGCAAAATGAATAAAACGTGTTAGCTGGCATGAGCCAACATGCGTAAAACAGCAATCCATCTATCTTTGTGCAAATGTGCAACACACACACACATGCATATATATACAGAGAGAGAGGGGAGAGAGAGAGGGGGAGAGAGAGAGAATGAGATCATCCTATTGATGCAAATGGCTTGCAAAAAGCAAAATTGACCCCTCAAGAAACAGGCATATGTATATGTGCGTGGGAGTTATATATATATATATATATATATATATATATATATATATATATATATATATATATATACCAAAGCACAAAACAGTAATACAATATCCGATGTGTGGTGGGTTTATCTTATAAAAAGCTTGATACATTCAGCATTGAACTTCAAGTTAAGTTAAGGTAAGGCTTGAAATGAGATGAAATGAAGGAAGAAGCCCAAACAGGAAAATAACATAAACGTGTTTGTGTAAAAAATCTTTCATTTTATCTCACACGCGTATATATGAATTAATAGATATTTTATGTATTATATATATATATATATATATATATACATATACATATATATATATATATATATTTATATATATATATATATATATATATATATATATATATATATATATATATATATATATATATATATATATATATATGTATTGTAAACTCTAAAGAGTGAGACAGATTCGGAAGTAAAGTGTTCAGAGGTAAGGTTTATTAATCCTTAGATGTTAATGGTCCAGACATGTTTCGAGATTTCTCCCATCTTCAGTGGTGTGTGCTGTGTGAGTATGTGTTTTTAGGGTTTGAAGTTCCCATGTGGAACCAGAGTCCGCTATCAGGAGCTATGCCTTGTGGGTAAAATTTGTTATAAGGGCTGCTGGAGGCTTCCTGCTAAGTGAGAGAATCTCCAGCTAGTTATCAAGTCTTTGGTTAAGCAGCAGCAGTTGGTCTTTGAGAGGGCAAAATGTGTCAGGGTAGGAAGGAAGTGATGTAGAGTTAGATATTTGGGGTATCTTAGGGATAGTGTAAATGGAGGGGTGGTGAGGTCAAGGAGCTACATAGGTATCAACCTTACAAGTTATCAGAATATGTTGGCTATGATTTGGACAAGTGGTATAACTGGCTAAGGTGAATTTTTCTATTGGTCTGGGTGATTTTGAAGCTTCCAGTATTGAATGTATCTTAGATGTGGGTGTGAGGATATTATTAGTAGGAGTTTTGTGAATTAGAGTTCTATGTGATGAGGGTTGTTAAGTTTAGTGTTTAATCCATTAGGATACAGATATATATATATATATATATATATATATATATATATATATATATATATATATATATATATATATGCATGACTGTGCATCGACAGATATTTAGAGTTAGAGAACAAACATTATTAAAAGAATGATACATATTACATGTTAAGATTACAAATATATCTTTCCTTTATCGTTACAATTCTTTTCTGTTTCAGAAAATAGTTTTAAGACAAAAGCCAAACTTTGATTCATTTGAGATATTGTTTCAGCTATTTATCGTATTTTATTTTCTAAACATCAGTCCTAAACAGTGCTGAAACATGGAACCTAACCAAGCGACTGAGGAACAAACTGAGAACGATGTAACGTGCACATGAGAGAATCGTGCTCGACATCACATGGAGAGACCACGGGACAGCAAGGTATATTAGGGGGATAACGGGATTTCGAGACATTATAGAAACATGCAAGAAACTCAAATGGCAGACAATCAACGGACATCACAACTCGAGACATGGATCCCTGGAGATCAAATGCGGAACCGAGACCGGGAGAATATGCGATTGTGAGACGAACTGGACGGGTTCAGGAAATATTGGCTCTGCGACGCCCATGATAGAGAGGCGTGGCGAATCTTGGGGAAGGTTTATGTTCAACGATGGACGATAAAAGACATGATGATGATGATGATGATGATGATGATGATGATGATGATGATGATGATGATACATTGAATCAGGTCCGTTGCCAAGAGGGGTCTGGCTTGGCTGGCTGGTCCCTCGTGGGAATCACCTGGCCTCTTGGTGAACGTGATGCTTGAACAATTTTTAGCGTGTTTTCGATCAGTATTTTTTGGTAAGTTTTGGCCTTTTCGGTTATTTGATAAAAGAAAAAGAATAGCGATCTTTTTTTAGTATCGCTTCACCTCAGACTTTATGAATGGCACCCTACTCACTGTGTCCTGGTGACGCACCCGCCTTGAATACCGCGGTTAATTTGGTCCTCAATTTCACCCACTGTTCAAAACCGCTCTGTTCAAGGTCTCATTATGGTTTGATATGTTTATTCTCCAGCTTCTTCTAAGTTAGATAATTTTGTACAGCGATTCTAGAACCGTACTGCATCAAAACCTGCGCACATCAGAACCACGCTATTCGAGGTATTCCCTGTATTTCGATACAAAACAAAAACAATGATGGTGCCTAAATTAGACAAAATGAATAACGGTTCTCGAAGGCTCCAACATTCTCGGCGAATCTGAATCAACAAATGGAATCTCAACGTTTTGCTCATTATTAACGAATAGGCCATTCAAATCTTGGCATGATTCATGCCTACTCATCATCAGGCACGCGCAGATACCCACCTCTCTCTCTCTGTGTCTATGTGTTTTGAAAAAAAAAAATGTATTTTTCATTAGAAACTGTCAACCAAAACTGTCAACATGATTATAAGTTCCATCAGTTTTTAAGTTGGTCTGGCTGTCCGTCTTTCCATCTAATTATGTATGTATGTTACAATGTATGTATGTATTTATGTGTTTATAGATGTATACTTGTCAAGTTTCAATAGAAAGAATGAATGAGAATTGCGTGACGCCCATCCCCCCCCCCCAATATCCGTGTGGGGAGGGCTTTTACGAGGAATCTGGTGGCATGTTCCTCTAGACCAGAAAATTTTGAAAATTTTATATTCAAATATTGTGTATCTAAAATTGTGTTTCAAAGCATATCAGCTACTGGAATTACTGTTTTATAAACTGCGTGATGATTTTCCTTTCATGCGTGTGACTGTGCCGAAATGCGTGTGTCTCACGCAGAATGTGTGAGGGTCAGAAAATATGATATATTTGACCCACGTACAGACTGTTTCAATGGAGCCAGAGAACTGAAAATATCTAGCCTTTATAATATCAAGAAAACTAGTCCGTTTTTCAATCCCCCAATGTCTTTCGTGGGGTCAATTTACATTGTAAATTCATGCTAAATTGGCTCTTAGTTGGTGTCCAGCAGCAGTCACTCTTGTTTTTTGTTTTTTAATTAAAAATTTAGACTTTTTTCAGTAAACATCATCAGGTGAGAGAAGTAATTGATTTATTGACCACCCCCTTTTCACTTTTCTTAATTGATCATCCCCAACACGGCACATGAAGATCTGTGCGAGTGTGTTTGTGAGTCTACGTTTTTGCGTATCCACGTTTTTATCTAATTTTTTTAAAAATTTACATCTGCTAATGTAGTTAGACAAATATTATGTAATCACCCATGTTTGTGTGTTTACTCTCTCTCTCTCTCTCTCTCTGTTTTTTTATTGTTGTTATTTATCTTTTCATCCACACAATATCTCCAATAAATTTAAATGACATTTTGTGGAAGGGTTGTCACAGTTTGAAATTTTGGTCAGATTTGGGATTTTTTTTTTTCAATTTTGTTAACAGTGTGTGATTTAATGACCAAGCTGATCACTCCGAGGAAAATAATCAAGTGTTGAAAAGGATCTCTCTCTCCCTCTTCCCCCTCTCTCTCTCCCTCCCTCTCTCTCTGATCACCATCACAGTCAATAACTGAACAACCGTAGCGTAAAATTTGAAGTCATGTAAAAATATCCCATTAAAGAATAGATATGATCTGAGTGAATTCTATTAATGACATCACTAGCGTATTCCAACGGAAAAAAATCTAAATAGAATAAAAAAAAAAAATAAAAAAGTAGAAACTGGTAGTTTTAGAGGAACCTAGAAGTTATTGATAAACTCGTCAAAATAAACCCCCTCCCAAAGGTAGGAAAACCTCTTTTCCCAAGAATAAAAAATTATCTTTTTCTAGAAGGGGTCCAAAAGAGTGCTGATGCTAATTTTCAAGTCCGTAGACAAAACGGTACGACCAGGAACGCTGGAAAATGCATACACAGGCACACGCACATATGAAAAAAAACCAAAAAAACAGATTGAACCCGTCGTTACATTTGGTGGCTACAACCTAGCATTGATGCGAGTTTGCACTCATGGAATTCTTCCTCGTTTATATTTTAATTAAGATAAGATTGAAAAGAGTCTTAGTAACAATCTCAAAATTTCAGTCAGTTTCTATACTTGGGTTATTACTTTTGCATCTGTCAGTCGGTTCCTATATGAGCCCAGGTGTATGTGATCCTGTTCTTTCTTTCTTTCTTTCTTTCTTTCTTTCTTTCTTTCTTTCTTTCTTTCTTTCTTTCTTTCTTTCTCTCTCTCTTTCTTTCTTTCTTTCTCTCTTTCTTTCTTTCTTTCTTTCTTTCTCTCTGTCTTTCTTTCTTTCTTTCTCTCTGTCTTTCGTTCTTTCTTTCTGTCTACGGTACACACACATACACACACAAACACATGCACACCAGGATGACCCCAAAAGATGGAATCCTAATTTTTGCTCACAAAGTAAAGAAGCTGATGGGGAATTTATGTTCCACAGTAAATTTATAGCAACTAAATGGCGCACACACAAATACACACACACACACACACACACACACACACACACACACACACACACACACACACACACACACACAGTACATGCTACTGATGATGGGAATACCTACTGAAACATGTTTAGCTCATCAATGAAAACATTTATGGATCAATAAACGAAGTTTCCACACACTTTTACTCCTGAGTCTGTCTCACATCCTTTTGTTCACATTATATATATATATATATATATATATATATATATATATATATATATATATATATATATATATATATATATATGTGTGTGTGTGTGTGTGTGTGTGTGTGTGTGTGTGTGTGTGTGTGTGTGTGTAGAGAGAGATAGATAGATAGATAGAGATAGAGATATATCTTATTAGCACCCTTGACGCCCTAGGTTGAGCATGATGCAGGATCCATAGTTGCATTGGGGAGCTTTGCTCATTCTTGTACTGGGGGCTATGATCATATCAAAGGAATCTTGAAATAAGATGATTTTTAGAACAAAATATGCTATCCAGTGAAAGAAAACTAAATCCCGTCAGATGATCATGGGTTCCCCAGACCAACAAACACCTAAAGTACTCACAAATGGTTGGAAAGGGAAAAAATCAAATTGTTTAAACTTGCCCAGCAATTAGCCCTGATCTCTGTCCCATTAAACAGTTTTAAAGGAAGCAGAAATCGAGACTCATGTTTCCAACGTGCACCATAGACCACACGAGCGCTGCATCCATTCAAGAGATTGAACAAATTACAAAGGGGAAGAGTTGGAGAAACTACCAGGTAACAAGTGCAAGAAGCTTATAGATGGCTGCAATTGACATTTGGAGTCAGCCATTGTTGCAAAAAGGGGCGTGGAACCAACAATAAAGGAAGGGTGCCAATATTTCTTACATTTTTTCGATTTCTTCGTTTAAATCACTACATGTTAGTTGAAAAATGAATATTTTTTTTGTTCAACTATTTTGGGCATCCAATTAAAATATTCCGATGATGAAAATTTGGTAGATTTCGTTTTATATTTGAAGATATTGTACAGTTTATACAAAACAATTCAAGAGGGCCAATAATCCTGGCTGGCATTTTATATCCTATTTATATAACCATCTATCTTGACTAAGCTTAGTCACAAGTGTGGAGCAACCAGTAAGGATCGAACTAACATACCACTATACCATGGTGTGGCCTTCTTTTCCCCCCCTCCCTTCTTTCTATCTTTCTATTTATTTATTTATTTATTTATTTATTTATTTATTTATCTATCTATCTATCTATCTATCTATCTATGTAAATAAATAAATAAATAAATAAATAAATAAATTATAAAAATGAATTCGGGTCGTACGTGCTTCAGAGGAAATACAAAGCATGCCACGAACAGTGTTGCCAATTTAGCGATTTGCACGCTAAATTTAGCGCGTTTCTTGTTTTGACAGTGCTATTTTCATGCTATTTTCCAGCCAATTTTCATCATTTTATATAAAAAGACTAACTGTTTTTTGTTTCGTTTTTGCTTAGCGCATTTTGGCATTTTTTGACGCTTTCGTTCGAGGTCGATTTAGCACCGAAATTTTTTTTTTCGTGTTGGCAAAACTGGCTACAAGACGCACATGTGCATTGTGTGGCAGTAAACGTGTTGAAAACTGTAACTAACGGCCATTATCTTGTGAAATGCTCCGTTTCTCTTTCAACCTCTACTTCAGAACTTAATATAGTACGATATTTGTTACCAGTTTAAACGAACCGGGTAATAAGCGAAATCATATTTATTTAATTTGAATTCTGAAAACAAAAGCCTTAGTTAGAGCATGTGCACGTGCGTGAGTGCGAGAGCGAAGGGGGAGGGGAGGTAGGAAAAGACGGGGAGAGGTGGGGGGTGAAGCGCCGTTAAAAAAAGAAAATTCAATAATAAAAGAAAGTAGGGAGGGCGAGATTTTTTTAAGAGCAATTGAGGGAGAGGGCTGATGTTTACAAACATTACGTTTTTACATGTAAAGCCACGTGAGTTGTTAGCTGCCTCCTTTAGTTAATGCAGTAGTACACCAGGAATGTATTCCCGAAACAGCGAACAAGCGACAAGAATTTAAATGTTAAGCAAACGTAACGATTTTTACCCCCTGCCCCTAACACACATACACAAACACATACATATACACATATACGCACAGACACATACAACGTGCATGTGCGTGTGTATATACATACACGCACACATGCGCACACGCATACTCACACATGTATACACACAGCATGTACAAGCACACGCACACGAACACGTGCGCACAAATACGTAAACGCGCGCGCACGTACATACACGCGTAGGGGCAAGTGAAAGAAAAATCGCTCCATTGACGGATAAAAAGGGTAACTTCTCTTTTTAAAATGTAGCCTGTCTGGGTGTGATAAGAAACACCCAATGAATATATGTATCAACCTAGACTACAGTGAGTTCGATCTTTGTGAGCACACCGATATTGTGGTCCTGTGCTAAGCTGAATCGTTTTGTGCGTGTATATCTATCTATCAATCTATCTGTTCATATCAGGATATTTCAGTCTGTTCATATCAATCTATCTCAGCCTGTACATCTATCTATCTATCTATCTATCTATCTATCTATCTATCTATAAGTCTGTATGTATGTACATCTATCTATCTATCTATCTATCTATCTATCTATCTATCTATCTATCTATCTCAGTCTGTTCATATCTATCCGTCTCAGCCTGTTCATCTATCTATCAACTCGGCTGAACGTTTCTCTTTTCCGCGCTGTTAACCGTTAGGCCAACTCCGCCCCAACCCCGACATTTTCTGTACTTGACTGTTAGATATTTTGAATACAGACACTTGCAATACGTGATTTGGGTAAAACGAATTGATAGAAGACGAACGCGTAAACTCCGTCACGTACACGATAACACGGGGTCAGATTTAGTCGTAGGGAGCCCAGGGCACTTTAATTTCGGTGAGGCCCTCATACACAGAAATTAAAATACACAGCAAATCACAAAATTTCACATCAGAGCTGGTTTAATGTATGTAATTGAAACTGACAAGTTATACAAACAGAGTATAAATGAGTTTATAGATTTTAGTATTTTCATCCTCTAATTACTGTAGATCAGAATTACAAACTGTATTTTATCATTTTATTCAAAACAATTGAAGACGTTATGATAAGACTATATTTATAAATTTATTTCTTATTAAAGACACTAATTTTTTTTCATAATTATATTTTTGTGCAGGATGGGGCCGGGAGCATTTGCCGTTTTTGCCCCGGTCCCGACGACAGGAAATACAAAATCCGTTTTAGACTAAGCTTAGCTCAAGTATAAACAAAGCTAAGGGAATTAGAACAGAAAGACTGGGTTGCGCTAATCTTTCAAATGATCGAAGGAAGATGTGCGTTTCAAGTCATGTTTACGATTGTTTGTGTGTTGTCTGTGTAGTTAAACTTAGCTTTACGACACCAAACAGTGGTAAGAATATTTGTTGGATCCATTTTTTAAGTGGCGACAATCTATGTGCCTTGAAAATCAATTTAAAAAAAATTCTAACTTTTCACCTGGGTTCGAACACCGACCACTGATTAAAAAAAATGTAGCACAGATAACACAATAAACAGACTGGAATGCCCGTTAAGCAGTAACGGTCTTCGCTGTTTTAAACCAAGTGCTGATAGAGTTATTCCCCCTTTATATAAACGTTTCAAGTAAGCTAATTAATCACATACTAGGTTTCATATTTTGAAAATTCTTTTAAAATGAGATTGAGGGTTTATATCTAAGTACATTAACCGTATTTTTCAACCATATTTTAACTATTTGGTTGTTGCGTATGAAATATCTTCTCCTTTGAACATTATAGAGAATAATATTAAAGTTGCTTGCTAATGTAAATATAATGATATTTTTTAAAAAAATTTTCAAGGCTGATTCAAGATTACTTTAAATTATGTTGTTTTTTTTAATTGTGAAATTTCTTCACTTAAATATTTAGAAAACCCTTTATTTGTGCTTTGCTCAATAGGGATGGGTCCCATCACCTGGATCCGCACCCGCTGAGTATTGGGAACTTATAAATCGACCTCTTTCCAGTAGCCTGAACATATTCCCGGCTACTAACAACTCGTTTCTCATACTGCATGTAAACCCAGTATATGATGGTAATTTTTCGGTTATCATTAGTTTTAACTTCTCATATTATTTAGGTAATTTTCATGTATCTAAGGGAGGTAATCTCCAAATTCTGCTGGAAATCATCATCATCATCATCATCATCATCATCATCATCATCATCATCATCATCATCATCATCATCAGTCTTTTAACGTCCGTCATTGGACTTGGACCTTCTCCAGGATCCACCACATTTCTCTACCATAGGCATCGCGGGGCCGGTATTTTTTTTAATTCGTCTAGTTCATCTCTCCATCTTGTATTTCGTCAGCTTTGGTTTCGCATATGGTCTTTGGGGATCCATGCTGTGAGTCGTGATGTCCATCGGTTGTCTTTGTTTCTCGCAACATGACCAGCCCATTGGCGTTTAGGGTTTTAATCATTTATTCGTTCCAATAGATTATTTTTTTTAAATCTTGAAATTTCGTTCGCTTTCATAATTAGTCCGTTCCAGGGAATTATTTCAAAGAAACTTTCAACTTTCATTTCAATTTTCATGACCTCTCTTGATATTCGAGGAATAAAAGAATTTGAGTCGTTAAAAGTCATGGATGCCATTTTTTCTCGTCACAATCCATTAACTTTACCGCTCGTCAACCACAACAACCCTTTCAGCCTTAGTCATTCCATGCATTAACAAACAAAATATCTCTGACAGTAAGGAAAGATAGATGATTCAACGGTGAAATTTTGAATTTTAGACGTAGGATTTGTTTGAATAAGTTTCAGTTCATAATCTGTACGTCAGGCATTGAAAATTGTGTATAAAGAAAGGGTATTTCAAATAATTTTACTACAGAAATACATAAGAAATCAGAAAGAAAGGCATCGTCAGTGGTAAGCAATCAATGCAGGCATTACTGACAGAAAAGGGCTATAGTATACATAATGAAAATGTATCGCAAATAATTTTACTATAGAAATGCATTGAAAATAAGGAAGAAGTGATTGTGAGTGTTCAGTAATTAAGGCAGGTGTTACTGGCTGAATAAAATCATATGCATGATTTCCTTTAAAAATATCATTGAAGGCAGAAGTGTATCCTTTAAAAATATCATTGAAGGCAGAAGTGTATCCTTTAAAAATATCATTGAAGGCAGAAGTGTATCCTTTAAAAATATCATTGAAGGCAGAAGTGTATCCTTTAAAAATATCATTGAAGGCAGAAGTGTATCCTTTAAAAATATCATTGAAGGCAGAAGTGTATCCTTTAAAAATATCATTGAAGGCAGAAGTGTATCCTTTAAAAATATCATTGAAGGCAGAAGTGTATCCTTTAAAAATATCATTGAAGGCAGAAGTGTATCCTTTAAAAATATCATTGAAGGCAGAAGTGTACCTAATGATTTGGGGGTGCAATACTCTAATTCATCGACAAAGTGGACATGCAGGCCTCTACTTTGCCGACGAGGTGGGTGCGCGTGTAGAACGAGGAGAGGAATTTGCAAACAGAATGTGCATAGAAGTGCAGCACGCCCTCAAAATCCCCTTCGATGCGCCAGGTCTCTTTTTGAACCTCGTATACAAACGCATTTCTCTTGGTTGCCCACTGTCTTTATCTCTCCTCCCCCAGTTCAACCTGAATCATTTTCTGAATTAATAAACTAAACATTTATGCAAAATTTGTTTCAGCAAGTTATGGCACGTAATGTGTAAGTTATACCTTGAATAAATTGGAGAAAAGAATTGTCAGATGTCAATGATTAATGCAATGTTTACAAACAGGATAGGGATACGTGTTTTGTAAATGCATTATTAATGTTTTTTTGGTGTTATAGAGATGCTTTTCTTATCGTCTAATAGATATGTAGTGAAAATCAGGGGAAAAGGGATTGTCAAATCTGGTGTACTCTTTTACGAAAGTGAATCATTAAGTCAGTAACCAGACATATAGTTATTAGTTGAATTTCGATGTCTTCATTAGAATACGGGTTTATCCGTGTATTTAGTTGTGCGTATGTGTGTGTATATTTGTGTGTGTGTGTGTGTGTGTGTGTGTGTGTGTGCGTGTGTGTGCAGGGACAACGCGTGTATGTTAATGTAGTGTGTGTGTATTTGCAGGGACAACGCATGTGTGCTAATGTAAGTGTGAATTTACATATATGTATGAATCATTAGGCTGATGCAAAAATAATCGCAGTTTTTCATCATTAATCTTGAAACAGTATATCTCGGCTAAGAATAAAAGTTAATAATCGAAATAAGAACCCTCAGAATCTACATAGTTTTTTCAACAACTAAGTCTATTTAATCCAGAAGCATAGAATCCTGGAATCCTAGAACCAATAGATTATTCGAAGGCGTTTTGAACCGCTACCTGGTTGTTGAAGACTTTATCTTGCAGGAATTGGTGGAAACGCTTGAAACAGAGGTAGTCGGTTGGGGATAGGTCTGATGAGCAAGCTGGGTGAGGTAGAGTTACTGCAGGGTCATTCACGCGACATGCTAGCTTTTCTGCTTTTCCAATTTGATGCAAATGTCAAACAATTGTTGAATGATCAACATTTAGTTCCTCTGCAACCTCTCGTGCGGGTCTTTCCTAGTAATGACTTTTAGCTGGATCTTGTCATTCAGACATGAATGTCCACATCTTCGAAGCTCTCGTCTCCCTTTCTAAATTTTTGGAACTGTTGTTGAGCTGTGCGTTCGTTGATAGTCCCATAACCAAATACTTGGTTGGTATTGCGAGCAGTTTCCGCTGCTTCAAGTCGCATTTTAAACTCGTAAAACATATTGGTTCAATTTGCTTTTTTCCATCTTTTATTTGACAGTCTCAAATAAACCAGAATGAACAGTGGAAAATCGTCTACCTTGAATAAATAGAGCGAAATTCAAACTTTGCCATGGTACATTATATGAACTTAGTTAAATGAAATGTTCTTTCCGAGAATAAGTGTAGAAGTGTAAAATGAAACTTAGTACTACGCTAAATCCATGTTTCCCATATCTCACACAGTAAAAACGTTTTGTGCCTTGAACGCACCCCCAAAAGGTCAAGGGTTCAACTCGACTTCAAACTCTTGTTCCATGTTCCGCTTTACAGAAATAAATAAACAAATGAATGAAAATAAAAACAGGTCTTGTTTGTTACACAATAGAAACCGTCATGTGATCAACGTTTTTTTGCAGCATGTTGTTTTAGGGGTGATCAATTAAAAATCGTGTGAAAGAGACGATCAATGAATAAGTTACTTCTCTCGCCATTTGTTGGACAATGATCACCAAAGAGTCCGAATTCTCAAAAAACGAGTTCGCTGTTGGATATTAACTAAGGCCAATTCGGGATAGAATTTAATTGCAAATTGGAACCCCATTAAAACCTGGATATAACAAGGAATACATGTTTGATTGTACCACTCCATTGGTACGGCACGTATACCTGATATATGCATACATACATACATACATACATACATACATACATACATACATAACCAGCTAGCCAGACTGATATGAAAATTGAGGAAACCTGCGTTGACAGTTTTGATGACAGTATTGGTTGACGTTTTCTAATAAAATAAATTTAATTCAGACGCTTTGTAACAATGAAACCGCAACACGTTATCTTTTTAGGATAGCACCCAGAGGGCAATATATCACTTACTTAATCAGTCACAACCTTGCGAGACGTTTTGTCGTTTCAGTTTGGGGTAACCCGATATGCGCGCCAATGCACGCGCTCAGATCTGCACGTGCCGACGCCAACGCCCGAAAAAAAAAAAAAAAAGAAAAAAAAGAAATACCCGTTATCCCAAAAGATGCAAAATGATTTCAAAATTATACATATTTTTTTTTTCTTTCTGCATATAATTTAAAGAAATATCTAATGAGTAGCTGAAAAAAAATCTTTTATCTTTTTGTCGTTAAATGCTATTAGGAAAGTTCGGTTTTAACCAACTTCTTTTTTTTTTTAATCGATATTAGTTATATATTGTGACAGCTGTCTGGTAGTGCATTTTTAAAACTATCTAATCAGTAACTAAAAAAAAAACTTATCTTTTTGTCATTAGATGCTATTAGGGGCGTTTAGTTTTAAGAAACATCTTTTTTTTAAAAAAATCACTTTTGATTACATTGTGACAGCTGTCAAGTAGTGCACTGGAAAAACTAGTCAAAATTGGCGTGTTTCTGTTTATTGATTCTAACATTGAAAGTGGAAAAGAAATAAGCAAGATTACCAGCATAAAAACTAAAGAAACTTTCGCAGTGTAATAAGATTAAAAAAAAAAAATACACAAGTGCAACAGAGAGAAAAAAAAACAAGCTCTGCTACTGCAGTGTCAATCCCCACTCCGTACTTCTATTCCGACTGAAGAGTTGTTCGTTTGACTCAATTGCTAAGACAGCTAACCACTTCACATTATTCGTCAAAATTTGTTTCGAAAACGGAATATTTAACGGAACATTATAACGGTTGGTAATTTTCGCTTAACTTATGAGGAAATTAAGACTCCATGTCTATGTTCATTTGGTCGTGATTTCAAATCACTGTAAAGAAAAGTTGCTTTTATGCATTTGTTTGGTTCAACGCAATGTGATAGATGAACAGTGACGAGTTTACACCCTTGATTTTAGTGAATATTGTTCTTGTTACGGAGGAAAATAAAGCCAACTCTAACTTAGTCTGGAGTCTGACAGAATGACTTGTGCTGTTCATAGCGGATAAACTGTAAATGATCAACCGTATCAAAAATGATTTGCAATGTATTGTGCTGAATATTTCTCGTTGAATAAAGAGCGTTGATCGCGTGGACCTGTTGAGGTTGATATCGATCAGATCAAGACATTAATCGAGATTAATCGATGATATTACGACGTATAACATAGCCAGCAGGCTCAAAATAACTAAATAATTGGTTTGAAATCATTTGTATATGCTTGGTTATATTAATCGTTTTGATGTGTGACTTCCACATGAGTTGAACGAAAAACGCCTCTGCCATTGGATAGTATTTCAATGGTCCGTTTTTGGAACAAATTGTGACAGATAATGAAAAGTGTATAGTTTGCAACAACGTGAAACACAAAGATGGTGATGCTGTGCAAATGGTAAGATTGAAAGAGAGTCCTCTACTATGAGATCTTCACTGGGAAACAAACGATTGATTCGAACAAGTGCTGCGCCTAATCAGACAAATTTAAGGCAGCGATCGACGGAAGCGTTTGAAATTAGTCAAGACGTAACGTAAAATTGTTTTGTCATTCTCGCAGTGCAATTGTTTAGTCATTCTTTTCATGAGCGGAATCCAAGATTGCGTTGTTGCCAACTTCCCACAAAAATTTAAAATTAAACACCCATGGACCGAGATGACGGGAAGTTGGTGACTACTGTTTTGTAAACCGGGAGGGGTTGCTGATAAATGCAGCTCTTTTCCTTACTCTTTCTCTTTTACTTTCATAAGTGTAATATTCCATAAAGATAACACTAGACCGTATGTTTTTTTGATAGACAAGCAAAAATTGTTACAGTTTGGCTGAGATATTTTCCTTCATCCTCTGAATTCGGCAGATATCGAACCCTAAGATTACCATTTATTCCGGTTAACAAAATGTCGATTCCATTTAAGACTGCATAAAGTACCTAGAGCAGTTCTTTGTTAAGAAAGATGAAATGTAATGGAGTGAAACTATTCAGATGTCTGAAAGGTGGTAGAAGATAGTGGAACAAAACAGTAAATATTTTGTTCAATAAGATTAATGTCAAAAATTTAAAAAAATGTCTTTTATTTTGTTTTTACTTGATAATCTTCTTTTCGGCAAATTTTTCATTAGTGATATTTCTGGCCTTGCTAATCAATACCGTTTTCAAACTGAATTAGGAACATTGCAAAGTTTCATGTTAAAAATTGTTTTGTCATTCTCATGGCGCAATTGTTTAGTCATTCTTTTCATGAGCGGAATCCAAGATTGCGTTGTTACCAACTTCCCACAAAAATTGAATATTAAACACCCATGGACCGAGATGACAGGAAGTAGGTGACTGCTGTTTTGTGAACCAGAAGGGGCTGCTGATAAATGCAGCTCTTTACCGTGCTCTCTCTCTCCTACGTCTCCGATGTTGCTCCGCTTTTCTCAGACATACAAGCCTTTTCCTCAGCTTAACACACAGTTCTTCCAGCGATGTCCTTTGAAGTTTTTTGATGTTCGTCAGTTCATATTGCTTCTTGAAAGACTTGAGTTCTTTCCGGATGTTGTGGATTTGATGGCTCTATTGTTCTTCACATATGGTTGTTTGGCCGACCTCTTTTTATTTGTGCCAAATCTCTCAGCTGCCCCTGTCATGACCTCTATTGTCATTACCTACAGTTTCCTATCCACATCACCCTTCGCCACTTATTATTTCAACGTGGGGTCCACATCCTCATAAACTCTTTATCATCCTGGTGTTTGGCTGGCTTTAGGTCATGATACGAGCAGACTGTGACACTGAGCTAGGCTGCAAAGCTTACACCACGTGGAGGCTTTTGGTACTGTTGGGCGCTTCCGGACCCTGCTCCTCTGTCTTACCAGATTATGAATCTACGCACTTTGGTGCTCCCTACCACCCTTTGCCTTTCATCCTTGACTGGTGGATTTTCAGACCTCTCTGCTTCTTTCCTATTATTATTCCAAGACTACGTGCCCCATTTCAACTCATTGGTAGTGCCTGTAATGAAAAAAAAAGTCGACCTGAGTTGAGAGAGTGAATTCGTCATCAGGTTTTGCGTACGTCAACGATGGACGCTAGTGATGATGATGATGATGATGATGATGATGATGATGATGATGAACTCTTATTCGTGCATGACGTCACTGCTTTTTGGTGTAGTCATAGTCATTACTGCAGAAGACGAAAATAAAGCAAAAAATTCAACAATACTAGAAGTTTGATAAAAAAAACATCGTCTCATTAATTGAGAGTAAAAAAAGTCCGCTATAATTCTAATTTTTTTGTTCTTTTTTGAAATTGGATAAGTCCTCATTCTACATGAGTAGAACATTTAGATAATTTTGTTTACTTGAAAACATCAACGTATTCGCCCCTAAATGCAGTGATCGTGCTCTCAAACAGCTCCTCTTTCAAATGGTTAACTGCTGGTATCACTGTATTTACTTGCTTCGGCTAAAACTATTTGCAATGTTTATTTACTTCTTATGAATAAGCCATCCTCACATAGCTTGCTGGCAGTCACCCCCTCTCAAGTGTCTTGGGCAGTGTTATATATAAACAGCAGGTCCTCGCCTAACGATGCTGATAGGTTCTTGGGAAGAGCTACAAAGTGAAACGACGTAAAGTGAGGGAAGGCAATCAATATGGGGCACTCGGTGAAGATTGAACCCACTTCACAGTAGTAATGATCAGCGAGACTAGTTTGTCAACCACTTCTTTACGTCTAAGCTTCCAATTATTTACAAAGCATAGCTTAGTCTGAGAGAGGGTCACCAGGCCACTCGACAGATGGTCACTTTCCAATTTATTAAGCGGAGCTTAGACTCTACACATTAAACAACTATAGGCAAAAATCCAGCGAAGTACCCACTCACTAGGAATGGCTTGAGAGACCATCTAGTAAACCCCGGCAGCGTTGCCAATTTAGATATGTTCGTCAAAATCCTGTCCAAACTTCTTTTTCTACCATAACGAGAACAGTCCTCAGCTTATTTAGGTGAGGTTACACTTCACTGTTTTCACGTCCTGTCACGATAAACTAACCATACCGATATATAAAAGAAGCATTTCTCTTCCATGATTTGAAGTCACAACTAAGTGATTGATAGCAAGCTCTCTTACCGACTGAGCCAAACTAACAAGTCTTACATAAGTAAAAAAAAAAATTTACGTTACAAATACGCAAGCATTTGCAGGTTGATTTCATCCTAATGATTTAAAAAATGAATAATTTATTTTTAAAAAATCTATTCATTATATAAACGAAATAAAAAAAATTTAGTTTTTATCTTTAGTTGGAATAGAGGTAGGAGTGATGTGCGACCCTGCAGCAGCTAGGTTTGATTTATTTGAGTTCAGTCTTGTCGATTTAGGTGTATTTTTAATCGTTTGAATTTGAGAGTCCAGTGTTACCAATTTAGTCGGTTTTTTTGGTTGTTGTTTTTAAAAAAATTTTCATTGAAAATAAATATCCAAGTCAGCAACGAAGCACGAGCCGTAGAGCAGCTGTCCTTGGAAACATCATTAATATCCCACAGCAAGGAGATAAAGCAGCACCAACAATCATTCAGGGGAGGGCGCTACCAGGAAATGAATTGTACAATACACTTAGTAACCAGGAAGAGGTGAAGTCAGGTCATACTGGGGTCTGCTCTTTGTTTAATTTACAACAGCTGGAAACCTTAAACAAAAATAAGTCACATATTGATTATTGACACCGTTAAAACAGAGATTAGGCCGTATTCCCCCAAAATAACATGTAGTACCGAGCGTGTACATACGGTAGACTCCCGTTATCACGGTACCCTGGGAGTGCCGTTATAATAAATTTGGCACTATAACGGATGCATCATGATACGACTTGCAAATTAGAAATACAGTAAGCAAATTATTTACGTTTCTTATTTGCTCGGAGAAAGGTATAAGCTCCAACAGTAGTCTTACGGGGATATAAAAGCAAACATGCCCTCAGAACGAGTGTTTACTATATACTATGCGTCATGCAATCACCTGATGTCATGATAAAATATCCTTTCTGAGAAGAATGTGTAGCTGCATTTTTCGAGGAGATCTTGGGGGACCTCGCTTGAGACAGGTGAACAGATCATGTGTTTAGATACTTTCCAAAAGATATACTTTGAAACCAGAGCTCCCTTCACTTGTATGAAAACAAGAAAGGATTTGTAAAAAATATCAAAAGATACCCCATGTCCATCATATATATATATATATATAGAGAGAGAGAGAGAGAGAGAGAGAAGGAAAGAGAGAAAGAGAGAGAGAGAGAGAGAGATAGGGGGAATAAGAATTACAAGGATATATGCCCCTGTAAATCTTAACATTTCGTGCCTGACGCACTCATCAGCAACCGACGCTATGTTTTGACCTTGTAATGCCGGTTGCTGATGAGTGTGTTCGGCACGAAATGCTAACATTCACAGGGCATATGTCCTTGTAATAATATATCAATGGCTCTATTTACTCAGTTCAATATTGAGCCTTGTGATTAAACATCATGAAAGGCTAAAATCTGTTTTCTATTTCTTTCTTGTATTCCAACAAAATGAAAATATACAAAGAACTACACACACACACACACACACACACACAGAGATATATATATACATATATATATATATATATATATATATATATATATATCGAGAGAGAGAGAAAGAGAAAGAGAGAGAGAGAGAGGGCGAGAAATAAAGAAAAATACAGATGTAGATATCATCATCATCATCATCATCATCAGTCTTTTAGCGTCCGTTGTTGGACATAGACCTTCCCCCTGGATTTGCCACACTTCTCTATCATGGGCGTCACGGAGCCAGTACTTCCTGAACTTGTCTAGCTCGTCTCTCCACCTAACATTTTGCCGGCCTCGGTTGCCCATGTGGTCTCGGGGAATCCATGTTGTGAGTCGTGATGTCCATCGATTGTCTGCCATTCTTGCAACATGGCCAGCCCACCGCCATTTGAGATTTTTTATGGATTCTATGATGTCTCTAACCCTTGTCTTTTCCCGGATGTACTGTGCTGTTTTGTGGTCTCTCCATGTGTGGCCCAGCATTATTCTTTCATGTGCACGTTGCATGGTTCTCAGCTTACGGGTCTGTCTCTTGGTTAGGTTCCATGTTTCAGCTCCATAAGTGACTTTTGGGAGGATGCATTGGTTATACACCCTTCTCTTTATGATTAATGGGATCTTATTATTTTTGAAGGTTGAGCTAGCTTTGCCAAAGGCTTGCCATCCTAGTGTGATTCTTCGCTTGATTTCTTCTTCTTTTGAGGGTCTCATGGAGATTCGATGTAGATATATACTTAGTTAAATCAATAAATCTGCAGTCTAATGATAAAAAACGGGACACCTTTCTACTAAGTTTCTCTCAAATCTAACTTAAAACAGCTGAGAATCAATCTGGGGACAGACCTTCCGACTACTGGACGGACAGATCAGAGCCTCTGATAGAGAGGCGATAGAGTCTTCAGAATCTTAAAACTTCCTCGTTGGTAACTTTTAATCAAACTAATATTGATAGAAGATACACCGTTGAATACACTTACACCCAACTATATTTAGTAAGCTTCGTTTAGTCCCATAGGACCAAATGGATAAGGAATGGTGGACAGGCAGATTGTGCTGCGCCAAACTTCCGGGTAGGGACAGCGTGGAGATCGGTGTTCGGAATCTCCCTCTCCAACTGGTGCTAACCTCGGCCACCATCCGGCACCCCCACACAACACAAGGCGCACGCACACACATGTATATTTGCGGACCGTCATGCAATTTCTTTGTTTTCAATCGGTTTTTCATTCACCCCCCCTCTCTCTCTCGTATGATCTCTCCCTCCCCCGTCTATCCCTCTCTCTCTCCCCTGTGTGTTTCAAACCCCGACATACGCGCTGAAGAGAAACACGTCATGCAAAGCTTTGAAATAGAAATAGATCAGGAACGTCTTTTCTCTCTCACTCTCTCTCCGTCCAATGACCGACAAATGACCCGACGCTTACGGCGACTAACAATTGCAAATGAATGCTATGGAAGGAAAGATGGATGATTTTTTTTTTGTCATATCTGGAAGATCTCATTACCCCCAAACCCAGTTCCTTCGTCACCACCAACGCTTTCCCTGCCCGACCAAGACTCCGCGCCACTCTGTCATTCGCAACTTAGGTCTAATTCAAGGGTTCATAACTGGGTTAGTGAGTTTGGGTTTTAGCACATCCGAGTGTGTGTGTGTGTGTGTGTGTGTGTGTGTGTGTGTGTGTGTGTGTGTGTGTGTGTGTGTGTGTGTGTGTGTGTATACACCTTGTTTCGAGTGAATCTTCTCGTGTTGAACAATGCACTAGGGTATTCAAATATGTGTAAGTTATGCTCATAGGATCATAGGAGTATTTAATATTCCCTGTTTGACTCCAAATGTCTCAGATGTTACTCTTTGATTTACACTCAATATTTGTATTTATTCTTCTGTATGTGTATTTGTATGCGTGTTTGTGTGAGTGAGTATTTACGTTTGTGTGTGCAAGTGTATATGTGCGTGTTGCTTTGTGCGTATGCCATTTCATGTTTGTGTTAGTACGCTGCTAAAAAAAACACTCTCTTCAAGACATAAGTTCGCAATACTTTTAAAAAACGTTCATTCAAATCGTAAGTACTTGATTCAAAACAAATGTACCTCTATTTAAAACATAAGTGTTCAAAGGCTTGGATTTGTATGTGTGTGTGTTTCTGAGTGCGTGGATATTTGTCCATTTTTCTGTCCCTGTGAGTGTTTGTATATGTATGTTAGTACAGGATGGTGCTGAAAAACATACTTCAAGACAAACGTTTACATGACCATTTAGAGAAACAATTGAGAACGAATGCACCTTTATTCAAAACACAAGTATCCAAAGGCAAAGTACTTAAATTCAAACTTATAAGTATATTTTTTCAAGAAAAAGTACTCGAAAAAAATGAAGGTCTAATTGATTTCAAAGCGGAAAAAAATATTCCTCTTTCCTCGACCATTCTCTCTTCCCTTCCTTTTTATGAAACTTTTCAAATTCGGTCAGGTGAAAAAATATGTTAGTATATTTTTTAAATTTTTGTCTCATTAATTTGCTTCCCTCTCTCTTACTGGATTATTTGAATATCCACTCTCTAGAGTGGGCATTTGAGCCCCCCCCCCTGTTTCATCAGTTGAACATCTCCCCCCTTAATTTAGTCCATTGAACGCCCATCGAAGCAGCGTAAGGGGGGCGTGATTGAATATCATCGTTATTTAGATCTAAGGATTTTTTTTAATAAATAAAGTTAAAGATATTGTTCACTCATGTGAATGCATACGCAAATGCATAATCGTATTGACGAAGATAAAGAAGATATTGTCGTTTTATACGAATATTTACATTTTTAAATGGTTCATTTTATCGAATAAGTTGGAGATATTGTCGTCTTACATGAATACATACATTTTTAAATGTTTTATTTCATTGACAAAGTTGAAGATATTGTCCTCTTATATGAATAAATACATGTTAAATTTGTTTTATATCATTGACTAAGTCAAAGATATTGTCCTCTAATATGAATACATACATTTTTAGATGCATTATCGCCAAATTTGTGACGATACATGAATTGTTATAGTCTCGCTTCTTAAACCTGGACTTCAGCTTTTTTTTAACGTATGTGTACTCTGGCCGATATATCAGAAAATTCACTGAACGATTAATTATAATTAATTTTGTGTTATGCCATGAACGCTTCGAGAGATCACTCTGACCCCTTCCCGTCCTGAAATGGATCAATTGAACGCCCCCCTCATAAACTAGTACGGTCCGCCGATTCCTTTCTCCGGGCCATTAAGGAAGGAGGTGAAATTGTCAAGGACTCCAATCGTAGACCACAGAATTACTCAACCGCTACAATTCGTGACTAAGAAGGTGCTATTCACGAAGGGTTGCATGGTGTTGATCAACATAATGACACAAGCGTGAGACAGCTGGTGAGGTTTCGAACTCACTACTCAGTATCAATGGTCTGCGAGACGAGCTTGCTACCCCCACCCAAAATTGTCCTATAATAATACTTTTTTTTTTTAAAATTCCATCTCAAAAGAATTACTTATTCAATGAAATGAATTTTAGTTTAATTCGAAATAAGCACCCCACCAATAAAAAAGGTAAAAAATGCTTGTCTTTCAAAAAAAAAAAAGAAAATAAAACAAACGAAAAAAAAAAAAACTTTTCATAGAAGGGGTTTCGTGAGACACAAATTTCAAGCATGTAGACAAAACAATAAAGTCAGGAGCACTGGTGCACACAGACATAACCAAACACACGTAAATATTAGAAAAAGGATATGACCCTTCGTTATCTTTGATGGCCACGGTTGATTAGTATCATTTTAGAATATAAAAATCACTTTTAAACTGACTAAAATAAGAGTTACCACAGTTTATGCTTATAAATGAACAATATTCTACATAAAATAGATAATTGGTATAAAGTATATTGATCTTATGTCAATTCAATAGATTTTGTACCCATTGCTTTGAAAGGATATTTTAATCTATTTAACTAAAGAAATAATTTTAAATGCAAGAAGTAACATTTCAGCATAAATGAGATTGGTATTACGAACGATGGGTTTATTTTACGATTATTCCGCTTGAATTCCTTTCAAAGCAAAACTGAATAAATCGATTATAGTACAAAACCCCTTATTCCTTCAGATTTACCAATAAGAAAATTACATTACTTGATTAGAACAAATCAAGTTAAAACATAACTTATTATTATGAAGTAAAGACTTTTAAAAAAAATTATGGTTCAACTTTATCGAGCGATTTTTACGGATATTTTGAATCCCTTTCAAAGCTAAACAAAAACGAAATTGATGAATCCAAAAGAAACAACCTTCATTCATTCAAATTTTACATTGTTTGATTAGTACAAATGTAATTGAAATGAGTTTTTCTTCTTCCGTCTGTGACTTTATGGCCCGTGGCTTTACGACCGGTCACCAAATTTAGGACGCTAAATGATGATATCACCTGAAAAAAAACCCTTTAGATTGACAGATGCCCCAACCTCCCAAATCTCTCCTCAGTTACTTTCCCTTTTCTCCTCTATTGTGACAACGCCAACGATCTGATCATCAACTGATTACAGTTGTCGGGTCATGAATTGGTTTAAAGCCGATTGATGGATATCCCAACCTTTAAAACCCCCAACTCACTCGTTTCTCTCTCTCTCTCTCCTCGATTGTGACCTAATGTTACCGATCCGGTCTCACAGTTGGCGTTCATGAACTGGTTTTAGTCAAAACCAAGGCCAAAAACTATTGTGACCGACTGACCGTCAGTTGACACCAATTTCACGTCGATCATGATTGATAGGGGAGTAGGCAGAGGAGAGTGGTGCTACTTAGAGAGGGGTAAAGACGAGAACAAACAATGATATAAAATAATTGCCTTTTTAACAATTAGGCTACGGACTTACTGAGGAACCCCACCCCATATGTAAATATATCATCATCATCATCATTAGTTATGTCCACTGCTGGACGGAGGCCTTCCCCGTCCCCTCCTTGAAAACCGTTTTTTTTCCGCAGATATCTGCCACATCTTAACGGCAAACCTTTCTATCTCATCCCCCCGTTTTGTGTCTGGTCTATTCCTACTGCGTTTACAGTCCTATAGGAACAAATCGGTTAACCTTTTGCTCCATCTGTCGCCATTTCTTCTTGCTAAATGCCCAGCCAATGTCCATTTTTGTTGCTTAATTATTTGTATGATGGCCCTTTCTCGGATTTATGTTGATCTTTTTTCTATCTCTTTGAATTATCCTTAGCATACGCTCTTCATATGTTTCTCTATGCGATTCTAAGTACGTTCTCAGTTCGTTTTGGTAATTCATTAATTAATTTTTCGTATCCCTAGGTTATAGCTGGTATTATGCATTATTGGATACTTTACGTTTTGAGCACATGCGTGAGGGGCTCTTCAATATGTCCCATATTCATACCAAATACTTTCCAGCAGATCGTTATGTGACGTTTTATTTAGCTTTCTATGCCTCTCTCTAACTTCATTGGCTGACCCAGGTAAACGTATCAGTCAAACTCTTCCAGAATCTCCCCCATCTATCTAATCACTGCAGCCCTTCAAATAGCCCGCTGACCAACCGGCCAAGTGGGCTTAAAATCTTTCTCTCTTTGCTCGTCTGTGTGCCTGTGTCTCTGGGCGCTCCAGGTCACATTGTTGAGGGTACAACCTTTAAAAATTTGCTAGTACACCACTCAGCACCCTCTTCTGGTAAGAGCAGTGCTGCGTTGAAGCAGCGAACCTATCGGTCGCAGTTTCGATTCCTGCAACATCCCCAATTTCTTCAATTGACGGGAGATCATTTCAAATAAACGTTTCAATATAACATGACACAATAATCATTCTGTCGGATCATATATCCATTTCTTCACACACACACACACACACACACACACACACACACACATATATATATATATATATATATATATATATATATATATATATATATATATATATATATATATATATATATCAATCATTGTATTATGGTTGTGAAGTGATCCGACTGAATGTAGATGAAAATGATAATTGGATGGTGAAGTGAAAAATAGGGAACAGGTGTTACACCTCAATTCTTTTATCATTATCATTCCGTGGGCTCAGTTCGATGCATTTCGACGGGAACCAACTATCTTTCTCAGAGAGAATATTTTCGGTGGTTTCACAGAGAAAATATACTGTTTACATTTCAATGCTGGGGAGGAGAAAGTGATTTTTTTCTGTGTATGGTTGTTTGGTAGGAGTGGGAGGGGAGGTGTTTGTATCTGTGTAATTGAGAGTGACATTTAGTTTGAAATGAGATTTGTCTATGAGAGGCGGGGTCAGGGGATATATGTATTTCTGTGGGTGTTTAGCTTGCCTGAGAAAAGAGAGGCAGTGAAAATGGTCAATTCTAGGGAAAGGTGGATTTTGCTTTTTCTATTTTAAGACGGAGAAGGGGTGTCTAGTTATTAGTTTGATAGATGTTGCTGTACGTGAGGCAGGGTGGACGTGGCTGTGTTGTTTTCATATAGTCTTTTTGGTTGTTGGTGGATAAGACTTCTTTTACTCCAATGATATATATATATATATATATATATATATATATATATGAAAGGAACTGAGTTCTCTCACTTTCTATGCACTTCTAAGATTAGCTAAATTCTAGCGTAATAGTGAAAGGAGCATTTATTTCATGCAACATATGTTTGATTTCCATGATAATCTCCTTCGTTGTCAATGCACTCAATTCAGTGGTAGATATTGATCACATACACTGAACATTAAACGTCTCCGAAGATTTTAAAAACATCTCTCGATTAGAAAAATCCTGTTTCGCGTTTTTTTAATCCGAAAACCATGGTATTTTTTACCTCTCTTAAGGAAGACACGGGAAAGTAATTTCTCGCGAGATAACCCGTCAGCCGCTTTTGAATTTAGACGTTTCCTGCGAGATATCTCTTGAGCCGCTGTGGGAAAAAATGACAACACTTCGCTGACTTCCGATGTTATGCAAACAACTGACCGTATTATGTTATTGTTGCACTGTTGTCAATTGTTTATGCATGATGGTGTTTCGAGCTGATAACACTAGCCTTTTTTTTTTCATCAAAGAAACCATTGTGTTAACAATAACTCGTACGGAAAACAAATTCAAATCAGGAGTCGACTTCATGAGTTTAAAACAGAGCAGTTAAATGTTGAAATCGTTCGCATACAACTTGAACACTGCAGACCGGGATGTTCCTGTGCGACGTCGTTTCAACGAAATATCTCGTCAGCCGCACGAGGACATTCGTTGCTTTCACTATCTCAGTCGAATCGTCTTGAATCATCATCCAGACAAATTTGGTTGATAAATGAGAGGAGTTCAAAAGAATGCATTTTTTTTTTTTTTTTTAAATATCCCTAGCTAAAAGGAGGCGGATGTCGTCTATGTTATCAAATACAGTACTTAAAATTACTCTGTCAAACTGGTCTGTAGACGTCCTATCGGTCTTCATGTACGCACTGTCTATAATCCGCATGATTGACGGTAATATACTGGTCAAGACATTATACTCGAGATTATTAGACGTTCCTTACCACAACACGAACCGCAATTCTGAAGGATTCTTCGCGCGCTGAGGCATTATTAGCGCAAAATAATCCTTAGATAAGAGACGCTTTCTCTTCCTCTCTCTTTCTCTCCCATTTTATGCCCTAATGTATCTTCGTCTCTGACCCTCCCCTTCTGTATGTCTTGTCTTTCCCTATCGAATATCAACTTGATTTGAACTCACGGAATCTCCCCAGGGGGACAAAGAAACATGTGTTATGACGGAAACTGAGGATCTAAGAGTCCAATGTATGCACATTAATTTGTACACAGAAATGCAAATTATCATCCTTATAGCACTTAGTGGTTGATGGAAATCCAAGTGTATGGGTGACGAAATTGCGTGTGGTCTTCGTTGATCATCATCATCATCATCATCATCATCATCATCATCATCATCATCATCATCATCATCATCATCATCAGTCTTTTAACGTCCGTCGTTGGACATAGACCTTCCCCAGGATTTGCCACACTTCTCTGTCATGGGCGTCGCAGAGTCAGTGCTTCCTGAACTTGTCTAACACGTCTCACCATCTAATATTCTGCCGGCCTCGGTTGCACATGTGATCTCGGGGATCCATGTCGTGAGTCTTGATGTCCATCGGTTATTGAGTCGTGATGTTGTGTGTCTCCAAACATGTTTCTATGTGTTACTTTATTGAATCGAGGCTGTGATTGTGTACGTGTTTACATGTATGAATAATGACGTAGGGTTGGCTCAATCGATAACGGTGTGAAAAATGGAATCGGCACTAATGCCCTCGGGTAAGTCATGAATCCACTTCCCGGTTATAGGCTTTGGGTAAAATATCAGCACAGATGGAGCCCTTCAGCAATCTAACAAAAGAATGGCCGTGCAAAACAAACCAACATCTTGGCAGGTTATCGAGGCTGTCTCGACTCGTTGAGCCACTAAGCATCAAGCCCGAAGCTTGAACTAGGTTGGGAGCACTATCTGATAGCCTAACAGAATAAAGCAGTGCAAGATGGAGGAGAGAAATCTCAAATGATCCATCCGACCGTAGAGCGTCGGTAGGCGAAAAATCTCCAGTGCCAAATCTTGCGAACCATTTCAACACGTTCGAACATTTGCAGTATCTTCTCTGTGAACTGAACGGACTATTTTTCCAATTGATTCGCATATTATCTTATTTAGAGTACAAAAGCATATGCGGAGAATTTTCTCCCAGCTTCAATGTTAGATCCAACAAAAAACAAATTGATGAAATTTTAAAAATTTTAAAAAAAAATGTAAATACGGTGATGTGGCATCGGTACCATTACGATGAAAACCGATCTTTTCGAATAAAATTAGTTAAAATTAAACCTCCAAATGCCATCGAACGATAAAAACAGATCTGTCCTTTTAGGCTACTATATATATATATATATATATATATATATATATATATATATATATATATATTGAAAAATGAATTAACCATGAAAGACGGGTAGAGTCTTTCTCTATCATCTTATGTAATGATTAAATATTGCTCTGTATCGATCTTCTAATACATCGAGCACACTTTATTCAATTAACATTCAATTTCCAAATTTCCACTACTTTACTTTTATTATCGGAATTATTTCTTGAATAAAGTAGTATTATTGATCGTTATATAACGAGAGGTATAACACAAACATAACACATTTATAAGTATTTGTGTAGGATTGTATATCCATTACTTAATAATATACCTGTCCAAGCTGAGAAACGAACTAAGCAGATATGGACAGTCTATGAATAATATAAGAACTTGGACATTTATTGGCAGTTATTTGGACTTTCGCCTGACTTGCAGGCTATTTAGCTCAGTGGTTAAGAGCGACGCTACGTTAAAGCGGCTACCAATCGGTTGATTCCTGCAGTATCCCATTTTCTTTAAATGTTTATTATACTTAAGCTGTCTAGGCCAAATTACATTTTCCTCACATACACGCTCACACGCATACACACATATATATGTATATGCATACTTGTGTGAATGTGTGTGTGCATGTGTGCGAGCGTGAGAAAGAGAATGATTATGAATACATGAGGCCATACACACGTGACTGATTTTTGACGGGTTAAGCGAGATCGCTTTTGTCAAAAGCTTTAGATTTCTAGATCCTTTTGTTGGGAAATAAATCCATGTGAATGACTTCTCTAGCTGCTCGTGAACCACAACGATACTTGGAGTACAACTTCGTGTGGGGGTTTACCAGAGAATATCTCCCTAATGCATATTGCCCCGGGTCAGAGAAGAGAAATAGGTTCACTTGACTTCTTATTAGAGAGAAATGAATGAATAAACCCAGCTTTTCCTTCGTACAATGCGACATACGTTAGAATCACATGCAGTGGCGTTCCTGTCACCCGGGTCGATATCTCAGGGTGTCACCCAAAAGAAGAATTTTCGCGCTAAATCGATTTAAAAAAAAAACGCCTAAATACGCTATAATTTTCAACTGCTGGCCCTTTTATGGCCATTTCTAATAGCTAAAAATGGCCGAATTCGGGTTTTTATAAGGCTAAAAAATATGAAATAGAAAATTGAAAGATAGGCTAAAATCGCAGAAAAATAGCGCAATATGTAGCGACAAATGTTGAATTTTCTCGCTGTCAAAACATCATGGTGTCACCCCTTTGATGGTGTTACCCGGGGTGGGCCGCCCCCGTCGATACGTCAGTGATACCCAACTTTATTTTTCCATCCATCGAGTCTCGGTTTCCCCTTGACCCTTGAACCAGCGTTGCCAGATATTTAGTGTTGTTTCAGGCCGAAAATTTGCATAAATGGCAAAGAGCTGACATGGTTTATGTATAATATTGCTGATAAAACTACTGGTATAAACTCAACTTTCTTGTTCCGTATGAATGGCGGAAAACAAGCGTTCATTTAAGCATTACAGTTGAATTGTAAGTAGAACCCAGCATAACTTGGAGACATTAACTTTTCTCTAACAAGTTTCCTGAGGAAACGAAAATGTTCTGGCGGAAAGCACAAAAAATTACTTGCGAAAACATTTCCTATTACGTGAATAAATAAAATATTTGAAATAAATGAAAATATGTCAGTCAAAGTGTCCAAAATCAAATATGTATAAACCAAACCCAGCCTTCTCAAAAAGGTCGAATCAGACAGATTTAGCGGTAAAATGTCAAAACTGGCAACCCTGCTCAATATAGCGACATATGGCGTAAAATTTGCAGTCGGAGTTGTGACATTTCTGTAAGTGTGTGTGCCTGAGAGAGAGAGAGAGAGAGAGAGAGAGAGAGAGGGGGGGGGCAGACGGTCATAAAGGTGGGGATTGGAATAAAGATGTGAAAAGATTTGACTGATTTGTTCATCTCGGTTCATATCTACCCGTTCAGATCTGACCGTCCATTAACCAAACCAACTGTCGAATTATTTGGGTTTCTCAATGTTGAACTATTAAAGCGGTCACGAGTGGAGAGAACCATTGAACCGATCCATAAAGGTGGCATTATCTAAATCAATCTCGATTTGTTCTCATCTCTCTACATATCTTAATGTGTTATTGACAACTTAAAACAATCAGTTTGATTCTATTTTTAGTTATCTCTTATTTTATTCATCAGTTCATCCACAAATCCCATCTATGATCGTCAAATTTTGTCGAAGTGATCGCCATTTTTATCCCCAGTTTTCTGTCACCTTCTTCAAGAAAACGTACTTTTGCCCTGAACCTATCTGACTATCATTGTCGGTCCTTATACATCTCAATATGTTCATAATTCTTCGTATGTCCCACTTAGTCCTTCACTAACTCACTCCTTAACCCATCTCACTCTTTCTCTATCGATATATATATATATATATATATATATATATATATATATATATATATATATATATATGTGTGTGTGTGTGTGTGTATGTGTGTGTGTGTGTGCAATGGTCTTCCAACCTAGGAATAGAGCACTCTGGTGGATGGGGAATTCATGCGTGAGTAAATATATTGCTTAAATTCGATCCTACCTCGTGGTGCTGGATGGGATATTGGATAGTCTATAGCCACGCTGATGAGTTGTAATACAACGAAACAGCTGTCTGTGGATGACAGAATCATTTATATATATATATATATATATATATATATATATAATTTGAGCTATAGAGAGTGATAGAGATTCAGGAGTAAAAGTGTATGGAAGTTGGGTTTATTTATCTGTAAATGTTTTTACTAATGGTGAAGACATGTTCCGGGACGTATTCCCATCTTCAGTAGTCTGATATATATATATATATATATATATATATATATATATATATATATATATATATATATATATATACCTAACTATCCATCCTTGCCAATTTTTCAACCGTTAACCCTTATGTATTCTGCACGAGCACGCGCTGTCGAGCTTGGACCAGCTAAAACTTGAATGCCATGGTTATTTCAGTGAGTTTGTTACTCGCAGGTTTCTTCACACATTTTGGCTCTCGTTATGAAAGAGTGGTTTGTCCAAGAGTTCACTCACCAGCAGTCTTCTCTGTCAGCCATCATGGCATGCCAGGGACAAATTTGCTGAAGGGACAGAGCAGAGTAAGGAATGGATTCATACCCTTTCCTGACAATATTAGTGCTATTATCATTATGATTATTATTATCACTATGATTTTTGAACAACCGTAGCCATCAATGAATGGTTCTACTTTTTATATAACTGTGTGTATTTGTTTGTGTTTGTTCGTGTATTCCAGCGCTCCTGGCCATACCGTTTTGTATACAGACTTGAAAGTTGGAATCAGTTTTTGTTTTTTGTTTCTCCAGAATCGAGATGTTTTTCTGACCCAATTCTAGATGTTTTCCAATGGAAAACGCAAGTAATTTTTTTTTCAAATTTTGTTAGCATTAAATACTTAAAAACCATAAAGTTCACGGTCAAATACTGTACCAAAGAAAAAAGGCCGAATTTCTTAGATTCTGGCTATAAAATGGCCAAAATGGCAACCCTGACTTAGAGTGATGAGTTTTCTGAGGTCAAGTCCCAAAGGATATCATAAGAGAAAATATAAAACAAGCTGCTCCCATTGGAAATGCTTGTACTAAATATTGCAGTTACTGCGTTCCTCCGTTATCAAGGACTGTTTTATTAATTGCTTGACCTAATTCGGTTCCTCGTGATGAGAACCGGGACATTACGCTTCGCAATAAGGGTCTCTTTTTGGAAACCGTCAACCAATACTAAAACTGTCAACTTAGTTTCAACAATGTTTCTTTAGTTTTTACTTAGTCTGGCTGGTTGGATATATATGAATGTATCGCGTCTACGGGCAGCACCAATGGAGGAAAAAGGCTGAAAACATTAGCATGTACCCCTTGATATGCATAGAAAAAAAAAACGGCTGTCTTTTTGTTCGTTCTTTTTTTTTTTTCAAATTTTCACCTGAATATGTTTTTAATGAGAGGTTCTATTTCAATATTGAGCTAATGCTAAATTGATCCCTTATTTTGCACCCAGCAGCATTCACTCTTGTTTTGTTTTGAATCCAGACTATTTTTCTTAGTGACCATTGCGAAACAAAGAGCAAAAAGAGAAAATTATTCATTGATCGCCTCTTTCTACCCAAATTTTTTTAATTGATCACCCCCAACGTGGCATGCCGCCCAAAATACGTTGGTCATGTGACAGTGACTAACCAGAGCTGTCATCCTTTAGTAAACGCATAATGTTAGTCACCCAAGTTGATGGGTTTAGTGTAAGCGTGAGTAAAAGCGTTCCAGCTACATTGAGTGGCTCAGAGAGCTATGTCACTCTTGGGAGACGGTATTAGAAGACGGAATTAAACGTTACAAACATTCAAAAGTCATAAACCTTCAGGTGTGACAAACAATCAAATTAGCTGTCAATAACAATACTCATTATTAGCTTTTGTGCCCAATGTAGAAATAGTTCTTTTATTCCTTATTCAAAGAATAGAGGACTTGGGACAACGTCTTTGCTAAAGCTCCTCTCCTGGAAGGTGTTGGTAAAGCGGGTGGTAGAATAAGTTTCGTTTACGAGCTGTTAGAATACGACAACACGATCACAACCAATGTTTATATTCAGGAACGGATGAAGGGTGAAAATTCAGAAAGAATATGAATGCTGATTTGATTGACAGAATGGGAGTCATTCTCTAGAATGACGTATCAAATCCGCACTCGGTTAAATGAACACATAAGAAGTATCAGACATTTTTAACCAGCGCCCAAGAGAACTTAATGCGCGCACAAAAGATGTCAAATTCTGTAGATAGCTTACTGACTTCTTTATTGACGGAATATTGATTCCCTACGTCGAATTCAAAAGTGCACACATACCTCTTCTTGCGGGAGAAAAAATTGCGTAACATAAGATTTTTGCGTGCACTTGACTACAAAAACATTTGGAACATTGATCGAACTTTACGCAGTCAAAACTTGGATAGATCAATAAGTTAGTTGCCTGACACAGTTATTAGTTGATTCTTTCTCTATGTCCGATCAATGTGATTAATGCAGGAGCGTTGGGTTTAGTGCATTTACTAAGAAGGAGATTATGTTCAAAGTATTTGTCGTATAGAATAAATGCTTTTTTATCACCAGGAGCAGACTTAGTGTCTCTCTCTCTCTCTCTCTCTCTCTCTCTCTCTCTCTCTCTCTCTCTCCCTCACACACACAAACACTTACAACACACACACATACACACACACATCAATGGTCTTGGAAGAGGTTATAGAATAAAAAGGTTTGAGAAAAATATCTCTTAAAGGGTTTTTGAAGGGGGGTCTATTCATAATGTAAGTATAATGCTGAAGTGGAACCGACTTTCCGTCAATATACATGTCTTTTTATTGTATATGTTTGTGAGCAGTTCTTTAAGGAGTGTTAATTGAAGGGACACCCACCCTTTGAGGGTCCAGAAATGGAGGAGACTTATTCTTGAATTGAATCAGATTAATAGGTTCTGAGATAAAATCATGCTAATACATTTTAGACGGGGGCAATGTTTAGAATGTATCCAAAATGCCAAACTGGACCCTTACTTTCCGTTCGAAACCCTATCCGTTTGTTTGGTCACGATAGTGAAGCGGCTCGTGAACTTACTTGACTATCGATGGACTGGGAAAGAAGATTGTTAACCAAGGCTATCAGTCTCTCTCTCTGTGATACGTCAGTGTGTGCATTTGAGTGAAAGTGTCCGTGTGTATATACTGTGTGTGTATGTGTAAGTGTGCGTGTGTACGTATGTTTGCGACTTGGAGAAAATGAGAGAGGGAGACAGAGAGGGGGGTTGCCCTGGGGTTATTGATTAATTTGATTGGTCAGCGCTAGACAGAGTTGATAAATGTCATCTAATAAGTTTTCGAAAGTAAATATGTTAATTTATTTGTACGCTTTATTAGATTAGTTGACGTTACGTGCTTTTTCATCAGGGAAAACATGATGGTTCTTATGAAGATGTTGTCATATTTGAGTCACAGAGAGAGAGAGAGACAGACAGACAGACAGACAGACAGATAAACAGAGAGAGACAGAGAGAGAATGAGAGAATGAGAATAAGAGAATGAGAATAAATAAGCATTCCAAGAAATCACTGCCACCCATTGGTGGTGGTAAAATTAAGTTACCCTGATGAAAACACTATCAGTATGGTTTGAACCATAAATTCAAGATATATAAAAAAAAAAATAAAGAAATAAAGAAAAATAAAAAGGGACTGATTAGTCACTCAATATAACCCGTCACGTGACAAATGTCTTTTGGCAGCATACCTTGATGGGGATGATTAAGTAAAAAAATTGAGAGAAAGGAGTGACCAATGAATAAGTTATCACACGCGCATTTTGTTGGACAGTGATTACAAAAAAACAAAAAAACAAATTGAAAAACAAAAAGCAAAAACAAAAACAAGCATAATATATCCTGAAACGCACTTTTAGCCAATCATTTTGGATACATAATTTTCAAAATTTTTCAAAAGTTCCCCAGACTCTCCTATCCATCCTCCACGCCTCGATTTCCTTTCTGCTCTCAGAAATATCATCAGTTTTAACATTGAAACTTGGCAGGTGTATAAAATTACATTGTAAATTGAACCTAGCTGAAGGTCAGCCAGCCAGAATCACTTAAAGATTGAAGAAACCAATATTGATTGTTTTGGTTGACATTTTTGATTATGAGTCCAGGAGTTTTATTGAGTGAATCGACTACATTTCTTGTCAGCAATTTTTAAAAAGATTTATTCTGATAAATTGGGGGAGGGGGCTAAGAAATAGATGGTTGGAGAAGAGTAAGTTAAAATGTACATAATATGCGTGAAACAATGAATCACCATCGTCCGCACATGTACCAGAAGTAACTATCTAAGACATCATCTTAAATCATTTAAAAAAAGATCTTTTACCTAAGATTATCTAAAAGAATACTCTTTTTTTTCTGAAATTATCCAGCACAAGAATTGTGCATTGTGGGATCAAAATGGCCGCAGAGACCCCCCCCCCCAAAAAAAACAGAAGAAAAAACAAGAAAAACGCTTTTATATGGTGTGTAGTGGTGTACTCGTGCAAATTGTCAAGGTTGTAGCCCTAAAATGCGGCCAGGAGCGCTCGGAGACATACACAAATGATCAAAGAGAGAAGAATCTGCAACCCACTTGGCTGGTTGTCGGTACATTTGTCGGGCTACGGGGATGCAATTACATGCGTGTTGGTGCGCAAGCACATGCACATGATAGGAAATGATGAAATGAAAGATGTGAATTTTATTGATGAGACAATGGTTGCTTGAAGTTCCTTCTTAGTTCTTATGTCTCCAGGATGAAGCCTTAATAAAAATGTTTCATCACTTCCACGATTCCTTATATAGAGGATGTAGGTCACAGATTTATTGGTTAGACAGATAGAGATTTGCTTGTCTGGCTCCGTATGCGTATACATACATTAGGTATAATTCTAATCCCATCAACTAGCTGAGAAATAGTGAGTCGACTAAACTTCAATCACTAACCTCATTGTTTTTCATTCCTGCACTCCGACTCTTGGATATAACAAAACTGAAATATCAAAAGAGAGGGACTGAAATCATACTATAGCACACACCATTGGTATTACGCGTGAAAAAATGTTCTGATACCATTTATTGCATGCTGGTACTTTGAATAGCACGCAGTCAAGGTTGCCAATTTAGCGCTAAATTCAGCGTGCTTCTTGTTTCCGTAATGTCAAAAGATACTAAGGCATACTTAAACATTTGGGTCATTTTAGGCATTTTTAAAAAAATTTCTTGGTCATTTTTGGTGGATTTGTTGGCTATTCTTCTTGATTTATCGCATTTTTTAGCAGTTAAACTAGCGTTAAAATACTATTGAGAAAAAATAGACTTATCATCAATGTTTGAGAGCAGCAGGGGATCTTAAACCGATAGCCTCTGAAGTGTAAGAGGATGAGAAACGATGCAAAGCATTTAAGGTCAACTTTGACAGTGTGATGAGTTACTATAAGTACCAACACGACGAATCCTATTTCTGTCAAATCTAATTATCTCAATAAAATACTAGCAAAGTTTTGATGCATTTGAACAGTTTTTGGTTACTGTTTACATAACTCTAGTTTACGTACGCGTTTGTTGACAGCAAGTAAAATCTCTATTTGCTTATGTGTTCAATTCATCCGAAATTTGTAGCATTGAAGTTTTTGCCGACATGAAGGTGAAATTTAATAATGCATAAAACTATTTCAGTTATACATAAATAAGTTGGCATCTTAGTTTTCAATTAAATGCTATTAAGGAAATATGTCAGGCTATAGACGCATTCCCCGGTATTGCACGCTCTTTACCGAGAGCGTAGCTTGCGTGCGGTACTAGGACTTATTGTAAATAAATATATTAGCTACAACGTAAAAGGGAAGCAGTATTTATAGAATTAGTTCGTCCAATTTACAACGTAAAAGGAGAAATAAAAGTCAAGATGAAGAGAAACAACAAGACAGGGTGCATTTCCTGAAGGAACTGCAAGCCTGATTACATCACAGCGGAGTCCTCTAAGCACACAAAAAAAAAAGCTTGATGAAAGCACGAAAGAAAAAATACTAGCAAAATGTTTTTACAACCTTCATAAGGGAAATAACTACTTCCGTCAGCATGAGGAAAAGTGAGGGTACAGTTTAGCATTATAGTTACATTGTAAATAGACAACTTTTCTTTCAAAAGTGTATGTAAGAACAACAAACGCCATTAGGATGCATCAGATGGCGTTGGAAGGGCGTTGATATCTCGAAAACCGTTGGAGGAGAAGCGGCGCCAAAAATAAGTGGAAGAAGAAAAAGTAAATATACATAGAATAACATAAGTATGATAGAGCATAGCGCAAGCACAATAATTAAATGAAGGAAGAAAAGTTGTGTGTGGTGGGAGGAGAACAAAAAGGTTGCCTTCTAAGATCCCGGAAATGCAAACCGACAAGAAATATCCGGCTTTGAACAAAGCACGCACAATAAGTAGGAATCTTCCTTCTTTTTGAAGAGCATGAGGCTAGGTTGTAGGGGATCAACCAAGTACAACCTTTTGCCCAAGTGGTTCAAAGTGTACGTGGAGATGGCGGTGGCGGTAACGAGTGGGGGATATTTCATTAAAAGTTCACAGTGTATATTTTATGAGCTACCCATAACCCCCAATGGCTTTGCTTTATTTATTTATTTTTTTTTTAACGTTTTTCTCTTCCGGAAACGGAAAAAAACAAACTAAGCTGAGACTTTTATCCTAGTTAATCGGGAGAATAAGCTGACGATTTTGAAAGCCGCCGTTGTTGTTGGGCACGAGATACTTGAAATCATCGTATCTGTTGCTGAGCATCGAAAATAAATACATCTACATACCTATATAGTTATTTTTTTTTAATATTACCTTTTCCGAATCATAACTCTTTATATAAGAAACCGTCAACCAATGGAACTTTAGGGCTACAAATTTAAACATTCACTACTTATTATGTCAAGAAAAAAACGTTTGTTTTTAAAAAAAATACCTCCTCTCTAAAAAAGAAAGTCTTTAGTGGGGTTTCAATGTACAATATAAGTTTATGCTAAATTGGTACCTTAGTTTGTGTCCTGCAGCGCTCCCGCTTTTTTTTTTTTTTTTCTCACTTAGGACTTTTCAGTGATGCTACGGAAGTTGAAAAAAATAACATTCATTGATCACTCCTTCCAATTTTTCAATTGATAATCCTGCTTACATGCTGCCAAAATGTGGTGGTCACAGGGCGGTTTCTATTTAGCGACCAACCAGATTTTTTTTTTAACATTACTTCTTTCTCCTTCAATGGGACACGTTTCCATTGTTTCTAACAGGTTTTTTTTTCTGCTCAAGCCTTAATGACATTTACGAGTCGAGTGTAGTTTGCGACGTGGCTGAAATACTTACCTCGTTCCCACGAACGCTCGGAATCAGAGCCCGAGACCAGGTAAAAGCCCACCTTTCAAAGTCTGGTTCTAAAGGTTATCAGTTGGAAGATAGGCATGACACAGTCTCCCTTATCGCATTCCTCTTAATTTCGCTTCTTACCTGCGACGAACTTCGACTGGTCTATGAAAGGTGAAATCACTTTTAATCGGACCAAACTAAAAAAGGCTGATGGTGTTCAAAAGAAAGATAGGGTAAGAGTGAGTGGGCAAAGAAAGAGGTGTATTTTTTTTTTACATCATATTGCCTCGTGTATGAAGAAAAAATATTTGAAAAAATGTGACGTAACAAAGCGTTTGTAATTCTAGAGAGTAAGACGTTTTCAGTATATGTCTTACTGTGAGCGTAGAGTTATGGGGAACACAAATAGATAGAAATGAAAAGTAGCAAGGTTCAAGAAAACCAACTTGTTGAGTACTGCTAAAATTATACACTGCATTCAATCTTTTAAAGATTTCATTGAGTTTAGCAGTCTTTCAGGAGTGAAGAATAATTTGAAGAACTGTCATTGAGATAATCTTTAATACCTCTAGTCCAGTGGTTTCAAAACTGGGGTCCGTTGTCCGTGGAGGTTCTGACAAATAATGCTAAGGATCCGCACGAGTGTCCCCTCTAGTCCTGACATTGCAAATCATGTAGCAATGTAACAATATCATTCATTGCAGAGCCATGAAAAAACATAATTATTATAGACAGGGATGTGCCATACATTAAAATCAAATGTAAATAAATGTATTTCATTTAGAATGAATACAACTTTTAAAGATAAAAATTGTTTATTATTGTATTTCATTGATTACAGTCTAAAACATAAATCCTAAAAATAGGTGGTCAACAGAATATTAGCTTTATAGAAGTTAGTACAATAGTAAGCGTAAAAATGGCGATGATTGGAAGAAAAAAAAGAAATGAGATCCGTGTAGGATTCGTACCCACACCTATTTCTCCACGGGAGCACCTCAGTGGCCTAGGAAGGAGCAATGGATGCATGAGGTTGTGTGCCAGTTTATTCAAATGCCCTTGCAATCACTATGAATCCATAGTCATGCTCACAACCCCAGATATCTCGACTATAAAGTCTTGTCACTGGCATGCCGCAATGGAAAACCACTCAACATGTCTACCTTACTTGCCCAGACGGTAACATCATGGTGAATGTTGAAAAATGCTTGTATTCTACACAACAAATATTTATTTTTCAACGTGACTGCCTCTCTTGTCAATGTATTTTATTCAGTGGTAAGAATTAATTGCATGAATCGAACATTATATGGTGAAAAAAATTAAATAGAAATTCAGCCAAAATTGATGCGTTAGGTTGTGTGTTATTTGATGAGCCCCTTGTATGTACGAGTATATATATATATATATATATATATATATATATATATATATATATATGATTAAATAATTGTATCATCAACAGACAGCTGTTTCGTTGTATTACTACTCTTCAGTGTGGCTATAGACTGTCCATTATCCCATTCAGTACCACGAGGTAGGATCGAAACTTTCGGTTCAGACCTAGAGGCTGGCATCTTTCTCTGCCCTACGCAGAACTGGACAGTCAGTAAGGTTGAATTTAAGCGATATATTTATTCACGCAGAATTGCCCATCCATCAGGGTGCTCTACTCCTAAGTTGGAAGAGCATTGCATAAGCTCATAGTGAGCGAGTCACCTCACTTAAAGAGTGTTCAAACTTCAATAAGGGAGCTTTAATTATAATAATATTAAATAATTGTGTCATCCACAGACAGCTGTTTCATTGTATAACAACTCTTCAGTGCGGCTATAGACGATCCATTATCCCATCCAGTACCACGAGGTAGTATCGAAACCTTCGCTTCAGGCCCAGAGGCTCGCATCTTACCTCTGCCATATATATATATATATATATATATATATATATATATATATATATATATATATATATATATGTGTGTGTGTGTGTGTGTGTATGTGTGTGTGTGTGTGTGTGTGTGTGTATGTGTGTGTGTGTGCAATTTTCTATATTTCTCTCAAAATAACTTTTGCTTCCCTAGCTCTGACGAAAATCGAAGATCCATGGCTGAAACTTACGTAAACTATTACACTCTTTAATGAAAATTTGTGATGTGTTAAGTAATCTTTATTCCTTCTTCCTTGTTGCCAACTTTTCAATGTCATTTTGAAATGATCTCCCCTTATGTTGAATGTGTCATTTGGCCGACACAACGTACATAGAATAAACGATTTGAAGAAAAAGAGGCTGCTGCAAGAATCGAACCTGCGCTTCAACGTAGAGTTGCATTACCGGTGGCTGTTTAGCTCAACGCTGTTTAGTTTAATCAGTGGCAGGTTCGATTCCTGCAATAGACCTATTTTCCTTCAATTGTTTATTGTTTTTACGTGATCTTATTCGACTGATACAGTAACCGTGTAATGACGGCAGATTCTTTCGAACAAGTGTTTCAATATGATATGACCCAATTTGTGATCATTTGTGATCATTCTGTCGGATCATACATCCATTTCTTTATTACATACACACACACACACACGCACACACACACACACACACACACACAAACACACACACACATATGCAGCCCTCTATATAATGAGATAACAATCCTTCATTCAAACATGCATTGTAAAAAATAACAAACTCTGTCTATTTATTATTTCTATTGATATTCGGACCATCCTCATATTGGTCCGAATATCAATAGAAATAATAATACCTCATCTCAAAAATTCCGAGATATTCTGTCTATTTAATTTTAAAATTAAAAAAAATACGTTCCAGCGGTGTGTACGCTAACTAGAAACGTTCGTCTGTTACTTTTAACAGTGTATATCTAAAATATATACATTATATTAGTAGGTGTATGTGTGTGCACGCGCATGCATGTGTGCGTATGCATTGTCACCAGTCGTGTGAATGAAAGATTACTTTCCGTTAAAACTTGAGATGAAAAGCACTTGAAGCATTAACAAAAAGTTTCAAAAAAAATCAGAACCAAAATAAGGAAAACAAACAATATCCCTTACATGACTGATACTGAAGATATCCGGCTGTTATGAGCGGAAATTAATAATTTAGACACGCGCCTCTCAAATGATTATACGCCGAATATCATCAGGAATATTCCCGGGGTCATCGCGAGTTCACATCGAGTAGACAATCATGGTCTCACTGGCAACTCTTTATACGGATACCAGCGTTCTCGTTTCTCCTTCACTCTTTCTGCGTCAACCCACCCACGTCGGAGGGCCCCCAGAGTGGAAATGCATATTTTTTTTTTCTCAAGCAATAATCAGGTCTGGTTAGTCACTCAATAGAAACTGCCTCGGAACCAACGTCTTTTGAGCAGCAAGCCGTGTTGGGGGTGATCAATTAGTAAAAATTGGGAAAAAGTGGTGATCAATGAATGAGTTCTTCTGACCTTTCTGTTGGGCAGTGATCACTAAAAAGTCTGAATTGAAAAAAGAACAAAAAAAACACCAACAAAAAAACGTGAATGCAAAACTGATGTATCAGTTTAATTAAAACTTACGTTGCAAAATGACCCCCCCCCCCAGCAAAACGACCCCCAGGTAAAAGCCCGCTTTTCGAAGTCTGGTTTTAAAGGTTATCAGTTGGAAGATAGGCATGACACAGTCTCCCTTATCGCATTCCTCTTAATTTTGCTACTTACCTGCGATGAACATCCTTGGTCTATGAAAGGGGGTGAACTTGAGACCCCCCCACTTTTCCTTAGACATAATAAAGAGAAAATGTTTCAATTTTCAGCCCTCGAACTCCACTTGGCGCAGCATGTACGCGTGATACATACATACATACATACATACATACAGCCTGCAAACAAGCCAGGCCAACTCGAAAACTGAAAAAAAAAACTATCTTGACAGTTCTGATGGACAGTTTCTAATTATGTTTAATTTGAAATAAAAAGAGTTTTATTAAAAGGTCCCAAATTACCCGTTCTATAATTACGCTTGGAAAGGTCCATAAAAAATCGTGACAGAGAGCTTTGTAAATACATTTTGATCAAATGAGACCATAAAACAATTGAGCGTGTGTGCATATTTACTGCATAAGAGCACGTGTATTTAGATGTGTATGAGTATGCACGTGTGTAGTGTGTGTGTGTATGCATGTTCTGGTTGTTGTCTGAGTGCGCGCAGGATGTCCAACCGTGCTGTGTGTGAGTCACAGTTTATATAAATATAAATGTGTGCTGAGTGTATACTTGTTTTATGTGTATGTGTGTGTTGTTTTTGCTATATGTGTGTAGTGCATGTATATCTATAGTGTGTATGTGTCTGTGTAGGTACGTGAGTGTAAATTGCTTGTGTGTGCACGTATCTATATGTATATTGTGTATGTGCTCACGGGATGTGCGCACGATCAAGTGAGTGTGCGTGCGTATGTCTGGTGTGAGTGAATATATGTGTCTGCGTGTGTATATGCTTATCACATGTGTTCGAGTGTGTGTGTGTGTGTGTGTATTTGCTGCTTGTGTGAGAGTAGGTGTGTGAATATTCTTTACATAACGATTGCATATCAGTATCAGATCGATCTTGGGTACTGGGTGAGCGTTCATGAAAGGCGTTGGTAGTTCTCTTGGTAGCCCAGTATAAAATGTTGCATGTTACTTGAAGAGATGGGCACCCCAATCACCGAGAGAAATACAATGAACAATGTTTCATCAATTTTTTTGTAGTCAGAGGTCGCAAAATTCTTATATTGTGCAAATTTTTTCCTGTTACAAAAGTATGTGCGCACTTTTGAATTCGACGTAGAAATCAATACATTTTCAATGAAATTCCAGTAAGCTATCCACAGAATTCGAAATCTTTTGTGCGCACGTTAATTCCCTTTGTGCGCTGGTTGAAAAGTATGTGTGTGCACAACTTTGGTGGAACTATGGCCATGAAGGACTCGGTATGGTACCCAAACAGTAGATCATGGAATAATTGCATTTGATTTGAAGTGTAAGCATAAGATTCACACCGAAAACGCCTCGCTGTGGAGCAGTGGTTTCCATGTTAGTCTTGCAAACCATTTCTATTCAAGTGAGTTCCCCATATTCGTTGCCTGGAGATAGATTAAGTGAAGCTTAGTAAATATCAGATTGAGCGATGATTAGCAAGTTAATACTGTAATGAGTTTCGGACGAAACTGCTTGTGATCATTTCCAACGAATATCCTTGGGAAAGGCATCAATCAACTTCTCCCCCAGCGATGAGTTAATAACAGGGTAGTTGGAGCAAAACGGGTAGAACCAGTGCATGACACCATGGCTCCTAAGGGCCCCCGAGGGCCAAGTGTGTGATGGGATGCGGCGAAATTTTCTTGTTAGAGCTATGTATCGAAACTCTCAAGTCGAAATGATATGATACATATCTATTAATAAAATAGGTTGATTCGATTGTTTGCCGGCGTGCAAACCTCCTATGACATGCTAAAAGTGTTATAGCAGATGAAAACAGGATGGCTAAAGGATGAGTGAGTTTGTACATGTACTCCCGTATAAAATTCCACACGGGGCCCTGTATGGTAATCCAACTGAGAAGGTTACTCTAACAGAGAGACAAAAACAAACTAAGTTTGGAACCCTCAAGAACCCCAAACTGGTGGTAAACTCTATCTCATTTCAGGCAACTCCTACAACTCAATCGTGACGTCTTGTCGCACCATTTGGAGGCTGAGAGTGGAATTGTCCCTGTGCAACAACCCCCAAACTTTAAACACATTCACATACGGGCGGTCCAAGACTTTTTTGGGGCCCCAAGCAGATTTTGATTTGGAGGCCTCCATCGTGTCTTTGGGACCACTCCGCCCTTGGGAGCCCTCTAATAAACCGTTTAGCTCACTTATGCCTCGGCCTGTCCCTACATCATAAGCATGTTGCTGTACAAATCCCCACCGATCCACAGAATGTAGTGATTTTGATTCTCTCCTGGTCCTCCATGCTTGTTGCCCTGAGTTCAGGTTACTTAACATTGGGTCATATTTACAATTGACTGATATTATCTTGTTTTGAGCATCACCGTGAGGCAATTTTGCTGACTGTTACTATAGTAGTGAGTTCATCCTTCACTGGGAGTCCCATCATTGTTGCTTTGTATCATACTAACGGTACTAAGCTTTGTAAATATACTACTACTACTACTGTAGTGAGTTCGATTCTCCCTGGGAGCTCCATACTAGTAGGTGCCTTTCCATCTCTATTCATACCTTTGCCAGATTAAAGATATTTTGTCTCCACAGGTAATAGCAGAAGAAGGCGACAAACGACTCTGAGGGTTAATGTGAGGTTTTCAAGAAAAATATCATTTAATCGCATATATATACCTGTCAGAATTGATGATGTTATTTATGCATGGATTGGAATTGAGGAGTTTAAAGCTATTCTATAGTGTAATTTATTTTTAAAAATTAAACTATTCTCATTTTAATTTTTTTTAAAGTCACGACTCAAGCTGTTTTAATGTTAAATGTTTGATCAGACACAAAATCTTGACTGTTTCTGTGACGTATTATTGATTGCTCTGTCTCACCAGCCCATCCCATTTTCTCACAACCCTATAATTGTTTTATTATCTCTGTTAATATATCTCATACGGGCCAATCCATCATACTTCTGGGTTATAACAGAAATCGAACAAAACAGTCGTATATACAAACAATTATCCAATTAAATTGATATATAAATGATAATAAATAAACTAATTTGTAATTATGCCATTTATATGGAAAGATTCCAATTTTTATTTACATATGAAAAAAATATCATCTCCCAATTGATCATACCATTTGTTAGTAACGAATGCAAAAGTGTTCATTTTCAAGTACAGCCCCCAGGTGGTTCTTGTATTTAGAAACCATCAACTAAAGCTGTCACCAAAACTGTCAACAATTTTCTTGAGTTTTCAAGTAAGTCTGGCTGGCTATGTGGCTGTCTATATATGTATGAGTCGCACCGGTGGAGCTGGAGGGCTAAAAATTTGAACATTTACTCCTTGTTATGTCCCCCCCAAAACATTTCGTTTTGTTTTTTTTAAAATACTCCCCATAATAGTTTTTTTTAGTTTAAGGTTCTGTTTACAATCTAATTTCATGCTAAATTGGTCCCTTAGTTTGTATCTGGCAGCATTCACGATTTTGAGTTTTTTTTAATGATCACTGCTGTACAAAAGGCGTGGGGAGTAAATTATTCTTAGACTCAGTTTTTTCCAATTTTTTCTATTGACCCTTCCCCTAAAACGGGGACGCGACCAAAAGACGTTGGTCACGTGATGGTTTCTATTGAGTGACTAACCAGACCTGTTTTTAATAAGCTTTTGGTTTCCTTCCTCCTGGGATTTTCGACAACATCTTTTGCGAAGGTCCCCAGACCCATGAAGTCGGAGGGCTTTCGTACTATCATTCTGGTTTTGAGATCCTTCCAGGGTTCAGGTCTGGAATCTGGCTGGGTCACTGCAAATCGTGAAGATCTAACTACGATTGAAGAAATCTGTGTGCCTGAGAGTGTACACGTGTATATGCACTGCGATTACTCGTCAACTGGCCAATGTACGAAGTTGACATTCGCCAAATATATTAATCAGCACACAAGGCAGTAAAGAGTTTGAAGTTATTTTCTTTAGATCAGTGGTTCTCGAGAAATCTAATAAAAATGAATAAAAAGTGACAGATTATGGATATTTCATCAAAAATCATAAATCTTAATTTAAATACAATACATCTAAATTGACAATAGATCAGAATTTAGATGGAAAATATCTAAACTGGTAATAAATCTAAATTCTGATAGAAAATATCTAAATTGGTGATGGATCTAAATTTGGATAGAAAATATCTAAATTGGCATCACTGGTGAGAAGCAGACAAATTACTACGAAGCTGTGGTTTTAACATGAATATAATGATAGGCTGTTACACACCATGAAGTCTGGTCCCTCCTAAACATGCACCTTTGGAACGGGCACAGCCCAGTTGTTATTCATTAACCAATTTTTGACCACCTTGGGTGTATGATTCAAATCATAATCTTGCTAAAACATTCAGCTCTGGCCAAGGCCAAGTTTTTTCTATGGACTGCTGCATGTTTTATACCATCTCCTTTTATTCCTTTTTCATGTTGCTACCCACTTTTACAAGGATGCCAAGTCCATACCCAGGGTATTACATTCCCGCTGCCATTCATGAACAAGGGTACTGTGCTCTTTGGGTTTAAGGACCCTCCCATTTCCAAACATCCCTGTTTTCCAAAAGCTCAATTTTTGTTTCATCTGACCAGAGAATTGATGACCAAAAGCTTTCATCTTTGTTCAAATGGGCTTGTAGAAGAGCTATATGAGATTTTGAGCGATTATATTGGAGGAGTGGTGTCTTTCCCTATCTGCAAGTATGGAGACCACCTTTATGTTGTATCTGCTTCGATATAGTGATATCAGGTTCGCAGAGATTCTTTATGATGACCTTAGTCGTGAATATTTGATTGTTGTTGGCGCTCTTCTGGCAAACCAAGCAGACACTATAGGTTTTTTTATCTTTTAAATTTTTTTTTATTCTCTTGAATTTTTTATATTTCTCTGTATGGCTATGCACCGTGCACGCTAGCACCTGGGAAACATGCCCAACTGCTGCAGGGACAAACTCCTCTTGTACTTCTATTCCGGCAGGAGATGATTACTGCAACTTTTGTTTATAGTTTACAAAAAGTATAAACAAAGATTTTTTAGTATACGCGTATTTATTCATTAGAATGAAATAAGTGCTACCGTATTTGTAACACAAATTTTCGTGGATGTGTGAGACTTGTTATTCCGGCCCAGTCGGTAAGACAACCGCCTATAGATCACGTGATCTCAAATTACTGCAAAGAAATGGTAATCTTATATATCGGGACAGACAAATAGTAAAGAGCTTTCTGCCCTTAATTAAGTGAGGATTGTTGTTATTGTTTTTACGTCAGAAGAACAAAGTCAACTCCAGCCTCCGTCTCGGACTATTTCTATAACAACTTCCTGTTGGTAAAGCCCTGCAATGTGAGCCAAGGAAAATACTTTGAAAAGAATTAAGTCTTTGGGTGATTCAATATTGGTTTACGGTTCAATCAAATACATCTATCTGATTCTCTTTGATCGGCAATCGCTTTGAACGTCTTCGGAAGGAGATATAAAGCGAAATTATCAGTTTTTTCTTTCACTCACAAACGTAACTGACTGGCCTCCACCCATCCCCAGTGATAGGTAAATTTTCTTCTTTGTCTGTATATATTCAACTCGACACGAATCGAATGTAAGCTATTAAATTCAGAAAGGAAAAAAAAAAGGACTTCTTCTTTTCTTTTTGTGAATTGATATAGTGAAAAAAGGTCTGCAGTCTGTCGCAAAGTTGTTGACAAGTCATGCAAGGGAAATCTACTACTAGAAAATGTACGTCCGGATTATCTTAAGGTTCAACGGTTTTTAATTTTTTTCCCTCTATTTTTTTTATTAATGTCGCTATAAAAAAAAACGCACTCTGCATTGATTTTAAATAGTGTATAGATAAAAAAAGGTTGGCAGCCATAAAAACAGTCTTTTATGTAGGACTCTGCACTTATTTTGTCTCTTGCGTCGAGTTCAAATTCAGTGCATATCAAATTTAGGCGAAGCACTCATTGACATTATTTGATAATACTTTCAGCTTTTTTACAAATTTTCAGCCAACTATCGTGGCATGCCAGTGGTGAGATATTTTGTCAAGAAATCTGGCCATGAGAAAGAATGCAGGGAGAAGTGGATTAATTCATTTCCAATGAACGAAGTGAACGTAAACATCGCCAGGGTACATCAAATTCCGAAGCACTCATTGACATGACTGAATGATATTTTTTTTGTGAAAAGATTTTGTTTAACTAGTCAACTTCTTTTTAGCCAACTATTGTGGTATATCAGTGATGAGACATTTTGGCAAGAGATCTCGTCATGGGAAAAAACTCAAGGAAAAGCAGATTTAGTGAACAGGCTTAGTGTACGTCAAATTCGGGATAAGAATATGCTGAGCATAACAGAAGAAAATATCATCCCCGTAGTCAACCTTTAATAAGTTAATTATCGTGACATGCCAGCGATGAGACAATTTTTCAAGAAATCTGGCCATGAGACAATATCCGGGGAGAAATGGATTTATGCCTTTCCAAAGCACAAAATAAACCCCAGTGTTCATCGAATTCAAGATAAGCACACGCAGAGTGTGTCTGAAGAATAATACATGGTGAAAAAGTAATGATTTTTCTTAAGATTTAATTAAGAATAGCCTTCTTAATCAGAAGCGTGTTGGTCTCTTACGTCAATAACCGACAATGGAGCCAATGTTTCTGTTTGCTACAGCCCACTCCATATCCTTGGGGTCTGATGCTTCAGAATCTTTCAGAAAACAATTAAAGATTTTTTTGAAGCTTGAACTTTACCGAGCCAAATTTATACACAGGTTCGTGTCTCTCTGTGTAGGATGAAGTTGCGGTATTAGCTCAACGTTCACCGTAACGGAATCGGCGAACTGGGTTCGAATTTCGCTTCCAGGCTGCTTATGTTTACTTCGAACCCTACACTCATGGGCGTCCGCGAGGGGTGACCAAACGGGGCATCCATCCTCCCTGGAGCAGAGTTATCACCATAGGGGAGGGGGCTCGAAAGTTGCAACCGTATAGTCAATAAAGAATAATGGGGCAGAGCAATTGTTTTATGCAACCTAAAGATCGTATATAAAATGATGGTACCAGTGATTGGTGATGACTGGGTTATCACTGCAATATATTCCAAGTATATCGGCTCACCATTCCAACCATTCGCCAATATCCTTAGCGGACGCTCATACTTGCACTCAGTAAAATCGCCGGACATCTTCGCAAAATGTCTCGTCACTGGCATGCCACAATGGTTTACAGATAAGAGAGTAGTACAGTGAGCATTTTGGCAAACGACTCTCATGTGACAACCTCAACTACCCTGTCAGTAGCACGAAAATGTTACCCCACAGAGCCCCCTTTTTTTTGTCTACTATCGTGGCATGCCTGTGATGGGATATTTCCTCAAGAAATCTAGCCAAGAGACAGAACCAAGGTGGAAGTGGATTCATACCTTTCCCGTAATTATGAGTACAAATTGAATAAATGAATGAAAATAATAACCGAAGGAATACACACATACACACACACACACACAAACACACACACACACACACACACACACATATATATATATATATATATATATATATATATATATATATATATATATATATATACATATATATATATATATATATATGTGTATATAAACAGAATGATATATAGATGATCAATTGGACAAATAAAAATATCATTTGTACAAATGCCTTGATATTCAAGATATCAAGATTTTGATCAAACTGAACTCAGGGAGAAGTGGATTTATGTTTCCCTTATGAGACATTAATGGGAAGTGAGGATAAGCATATTTGGTCGAAATTCGAATTCGCTGAAGGTATAATTCAGCGAAACACATGCACACACATACTCACACACATGCACACACACAAACATACACACAGATGCATTATCCATTATATGTTTTCTCCATTTCTAGGGTACGCATCACCCTCTTGAATCCGAGCGACCCCCTTCCCGGTCATATTTCCCTACTCCAATATCTTCTACCATTCCGTTCGTC